>OZ024858.1:18061389-18123889 GCA_964017155.1 Oasisia sp. SBJ-2009
GGTCATCATAAAACCAAATCAGTTGTTAAATTCAATACATATCCATCGCCGTATTACCGATGACATTATTTCCTTGACACACCAGTAACAGTGTCCCATTGACGCATCGTGGTGTCAACAGATTTAATGTCCCGTCCCGTCCCGTCCCGTCCCGTCCCGTCCCGTCCCGTCCCGTCCCGTCCCGTCCCGTCCCGTCCCGTCCCGTCCCGTCCCGTCCCGTCCCGTCCCGTCCCGTCCCGTCCCGTCCCGTCCCGTCCCGTCCCGTCCCGTCCCGTCCCGTCCCGTCCCGTCCCGTCCCGTCCCGTCCCGTCCCGTCCCGTCCCGTCCCGTCCCGTCCCGTCCCGTCCCGTCCCGTCCCGTCCCGTCCCGTCCCGTCCCGTCCCGTCCCGTCCCGTCCCGTCCCGTCCCGTCCCGTCCCGTCCCGTCCCGTCCCGTCCCGTCCCGTCCCGTCCCGTCCCGTCCCGTCCCGTCCCGTCCCGTCCCGTCCCGTCCCGTCCCGTCCCGTCCCGTCCCGTCCCGTCCCGTCCCGTCCCGTCCCGTCCCGTCCCGTCCCGTCCCGTCCCGTCCCGTCCCGTCCCGTCCCGTCCCGTCCCGTCCCGTCCCGTCCCGTCCCGTCCCGTCCCGTCCCGTCCCGTCCCGTCCCGTCCCGTCCCGTCCCGTCCCGTCCCGTCCCGTCCCGTCCCGTCCCGTCCCGTCCCGTCCCGTCCCGTCCCGTCCCGTCCCGTCCCGTCCCGTCCCGTCCCGTCCCGTCCCGTCCCGTCCCGTCCCGTCCCGTCCCGTCCCGTCCCGTCCCGTCCTCCTGTCGGTATACTGGCCAACACTCCTGGTAGAGTCAAACGGTCAGGGTTGGGTGTGCATGCTTGTTGGGTTATTAGTCATACAGCTTGTCTGAAATGTTATGGTTCAGGAACATTGACAGTTGTATCTGGTAGGGAATTCCAGTCTCAGTTCGAAGGAAATATGACAATTATAGCAGTTCTTACTGGCGTGGATAGTGTTGAATGCTTTATTGTTCAAATGCCTTGATAGGCGTTGTACGGGCTGGAGGAGGTTATTGACAGGCGTTACGTTAGTCATATATATATGACTAACGTCATAACATAACGCGCCATGACTAATATTGTTTATCAGTTGTGCCGATGTTTACACTCCGATGTGACACAATATCTTGCTACATATTGACAGAGTCAGATGATATCGCCACAAAATAATTTCGGCAATCGTATTTACTGTATCAGATAACGCACAACCGGATTTACCTGTCACAATGCCTACCTCTGATAAGACATAAATACATACGCGTTGTTTACATGTGCTTTGTGTACTATATATTGGTGACATAAGTCGTGGAACTACGCGCTCTGACCACAGGTTGACTCCAGCGGTCTGTCGATGATGTCATGTGTGGTGGTGTTGACGGGAGTATCCTTAATCAACTATTTGTTATCTATATTAATAACAGATTGTCTAGGGAAAACGTAAGCAAATATTGCAATTGATACAGTAACCAAATATTACAGTTTGGTTACATCTAGTCGAAATAAATTTAGTAGTAAGTAGACGTGGGTATGATATGCAACATTTACACCATTGGTGGGATTGAGACTGCAGGGATTCTTTTTTTTATTTCTAGGGAATATTTGTAGCGTAGTGTGAAGTGAATTCGTCAGGTAAATTATTTCTTCAAAGTTGGAGTGAAGTGAACACATGTCTTTGTTGTCGCCGGGGATACTCCAGTCAGTGAGAGGTTCGCAATATTAACTTACATATGTTTTTTCAATATTGGTTATGCCTAGTAATTGTGCCCAAAGATCGTTAATAAACAATTAGTTGTAGTTTAATTGTATCAAAAACATGCTATCTTAGATTCATGGCGCTGCCATCTTGAGACTTATGCGCCAGTGACGTAAGCTAAATCGTTTACGTCACTGGCGCATTGTTGAAAAAGGCAAGGATTTGACTGAATCTTCGCTAATAATTGTGATTGTGACGTAAGCAATCTGCGACGTACTGGATACATCAAATACCATTGGACAGACATAGGATGTTCAAACGTGCATGTGCCAGTGACGTAAGCGGTTTACGTCACTGGCGCATAAGTCTGAAGATGGCAGCGCCCTGAATCCAACATGGAGTGTTTCTTGTACAATTGTACTACAATTACTTGTTTATTAACGATATGTGTGCACAATTACTATACACAACCAATATAGTATACATATGTAAGTAAATGCTGTGAATCTCTCACTGACTGCAGTATCCCTTTAAAGTTTAAGTCGTATGCCACCTGGGTTGGACCTTTGGTGTCAGCCCCAGTTCGAGAACCGTGGAGCCACGGGCCGTGATTGACCAGTCATCGACTGACCGCTCGAGTCAACCTGTGGCCAGATCGCGTTGTTCCACTACTTGTGTCACGAATATAACTATGTATTTATCATTCCGCCCTATATAGGCCGGTTACAACATGGGCTCCTCGTCACGACACGCGCCTTGAAAAGTTCCTGTAAAACATATTCTACATTCGTCACTGTGCAAAGCGTATTCTTTATGTTCGTGATGAAGGTGGTCGAAACGTCGATGTGTATCGAAATTTATTTGTTGTGTAACAAGGAATCTTGTTTTAATAAAAACTGTAAAAAAGGTAAAAGGTTTTTATATAGCGCAGTATCCAGTCCTTAGGACTGCTCGAAGCGCTTTACACTTTACTTCCCCGGCAGACCTGTTCAATCAAATACCATCTCAACTTCTCTGGGAAGCATCCAGCTACAACTAATGTGCGAAAGGCTGCTCGTACACAAAGTCACCACTGTCTATAGCCAGGTACTCATTTATACAGCTGAGTGAACTGGAGCAATGTAGAGTGAAAACACTTGCCTAAGGTTTTAACACCGCAGCACAGGATTCGAACCCGGGTTCTCATAGTCGAGAGTCCAAAGCTCTACCCCTGAGCCATTGCGCTCTACTGTAATATATGTTTCAATTGTGAAAACAATGCTCACTAATTGCTACTGCAGTTGACGGCCGTCAGAACAAGGTAATAATAATAATAATTCCGTTGCTTAATATAGCGCTTTTTAGCTAACTAAATATCAATCAAAGCGCTTCACATTAATACGATGTGTTCACTAAATCTAAAATATAAATTAACTAAATACATAAGGTAAGATAACAATAAATAAGCTAAGATAAATAAGTAAATAAGTTAAGATCAATAAAAACGCATTACTATGACGTGTTGACCAAATCTAAAATATAGACTAATTAAATACATAAGGTAAGATCAAATTATTATTCTAATTTAAATAAATAAGTAATATAAGAGCAATAAGTAAGTAAAAATAAATAAGCTAAGATAAATAATTATAAAACAATAAATTAGTGTGTAAAAATACAATTCCAAACCGAACAATTTAAAACCAAGCAGCGTCATAGTATACAAATCAGTGTCATCAAGGCAGGTAGTGTAAACGAAATAAGTGAGGTAGACACGAAGTGATGTTCCGATAACAGGAAATAGACCATCAGTTCGCTTACCGCGTGTCTAATGAATGAGATAGATCTAGCGATAACTAACAATGAAGGAATAAGAGTGTTGGTGTCGAGGAAGTTTTTTTTTTTAATTTCAACATCTGTACTTCGATGTGATATTTTTAATATATAATTTTTGTTAATGTTTGTATATTTATTTGTGATTTTAATGTGGTATTTACCCTGATATGTTTAAATTTTACATATGTAATTGTTTGCGGCGCGCATGAAGCAATGCAATTTCCCTGCGGGGATTAAGGAAGTAATTTTTAATTTAATTTTTCCATCTCTTGGCCTGTATATTACGTCCTGGTTCCATGTCAACGTAAAAATAATTTTCGTTGTTGTTATGCCTAGAGATGTGAAATGTTCTCTGTATGACCGTAATGGTGCATGAAATGGAAAAATGTACTGTTGACCTAATTTTGACAAGTCACATGATCCAAGACGGCCGACAAAGCAAATAATATAGGGTGTTTTAAAAATACGACTCCAATGTCACTTTTGGAGTAAGACCATTGGTGTATTTGTTATGTATTTGCAATATATATATCTACTTCATGTGAAGCAAAACAAATTGTGTCACTTCGGTTTCAAAATAAACGTGAACTTTTATTCTTAATCATAACTCAACATGTGTGATCCTAAGTAGAATACACCCTGTATTTCAGCAAACAATTAAGCAATATCAGTTATTCTGGCTCACGTGATTGTATATATACTTCTTCAGTTTCACGCCAGGTTTCACAAGTATTCACCAATAATATTTCTAGATATTTTGTTTTACAGAATAGAAATATCCCGAAAATTTGAAACCGAGAAAACAGCATTTTAAAGTGTCCGATGTACATAGGGGAACGTTTGGTAATATGATAATATAGGCCACTCGCCTAACTCAGAAAAGGTACAACAAACGTTGCAATCTGTGGTTTACATATTGAGTTAAGGAAGATAGCGGAGCAGGCGGCCAACATTTGGAGTGGTAAGACTACAAGACTTGTGTGCGTGTGCGTGTGCGTGTGCGTGTGCGTGTGCGTGTGCGTGTGCGTGTGCGTGTGCGTGTGCGTGTGCGTGTGCGTGTGCGTGTGCGTGTGCGTGTGCGTGTGCGTGTGCGTGTGCGTGTGCGTGTGCGTGTGCGTGTGCGTGTGCGTGTGCGTGTGCGTGTGCGTGTGCGTGTGCGTGTGCGTGTGCGTGTGCGTGTGCGTGTGCGTGTGCGTGTGCGTGTGCGTGTGCGTGTGCGTGTGCGTGTGCGTGTGCGTGTGCGTGTGCGTGTGCGTGTGCGTGTGCGTGTGCGTGTGCGTGTGCGTGTGCGTGTGCGTGTGCGTGTGCGTGTGCGTGTGCGTGTGCGTGTGCGTGTGCGTGTGCGTGTGCGTGTGCGTGTGCGTGTGCGTGTGCGTGTGCGTGTGCGTGTGCGTGTGCGTGTGCGTGTGCGTGTGCGTGTGCGTGTGCGTGTGCGTGTGCGTGTGCGTGTGCGTGTGCGTGTGCGTGTGCGTGTGCGTGTGCGTGTGCGTGTGCGTGTGCGTGTGCGTGTGCGTGTGCCGGTGCCGGTGCCGGTGCCGGTGCCGGTGCCGGTGCCGGTGCCGGTGCCGGTGCCGGTGCCGGTGCCGGTGCCGGTGCCGGTGCCGGTGCCGGTGCCGGTGCCGGTGCCGGTGCCGGTGCCGGTGCCGGTGCCGGTGCCGGTGCCGGTGCCGGTGCCGGTGCCGGTGCCGGTGCGCGCGCGTGTATATGTTTTCATATGTGTTGTGATATGTTTGGTTTGTGGGTGCGTGCATGTATTACCCTTGCATTGGTCCGTGTGTGTCCATCTTGCTCATATTACCAATGGGACAATCTTTTTATTTGAACATCTTTTAAAATTTAGGTCAGTATCAAATCACTGACTAAGGTCGTTATTATGCAAGTCAGCCAGTGGAAAGAAACATGTAAAATGATGATAAGGCCTAGGAAAATAAATACCTTGTTTCCGATTTCATGCTTGGAAAAAATAGGGTAGGTAGGTAGGGAAATGTTTTTTTATCTTAACTTGTTATGCTCTTCAAAATAGGGTAGGTAGGCATTTTTAACTTTTTTATGCTCTTCAAAATAGGGTAGGTAGGGATTTTTAACTTTTTTTTTAAACCTAAATCGATCGAAGTCTGACCTCGAACAATGTGGTTTTGCTTTGATCTGCACTGCCACATGTACTGGTATCACAGTGCAGTGCTGCAAACAAACCTGATTGTTTTGCTTGCCATATAAAGAGAACTGAAACTGACAACGAAACTCCCCCGTGTTGATGCCAAAAACATCCAACTGACAGATCGAGAGAAATCTCGCCGCAATGAAGAATTATGTGCCGTTTGTACATAATTATCTGGGGCCAGAGGTGGATGGTATGTCTGGAACACATCTTGCAGCGTATCACCGAAGGACGAGATGTTTTTTTTAGCCGGAATGTGCGGGCACAAACTAAATCTCACGGCCAAAATACGTGCAGCCATTTTTCCGCGCTTAATACATGAAATCATGTCATTCGTGACGCGGCCATGCTCACAGCCAATGAGCGTCTTTGTAGCAAATGAATATCTTGAATTGATCCAATTGCGATTGAAACTACGGAAGCCGAACGGTGACATAAGTTAAAAAAACGATATAAATGTCGGTCGTTTTATTCAAGGTCGGTCGGAGCTTTTTATTTTTATTTTAATCAACCCATAAAAAGTTATTAGGTCGCATGCATCATGTAGGGTCGGTCGGGAAATCGGAAACAAGGTATTTATTTTTCTACGCCTAATCTTCAAGCACATATATCTGTGGCGGACCCAGAAAGGATAACTAAAGAGGCCCCAAAACAGGGTCCACTGGCGGCGGAACCAAATCCATAATTCGATTATCTGCCCGGACCTTCAGCACGACTCCGCTGTCGTGCCATAGGGCATACAAGTAATTCTCGCTTTTAGCGATACTTAACGAGATCGTACACAGCTGGCCCCATCTTGTTGTCCGTGAGCATATTTAAAGTCAAAATTACTGCAATAGATATACGCAAACTATTTGAAAATAATCACTTATCTCCGTAATAGTTCCCACCTTCTAGGTGATTTGCTGTTGGGTGGAAACCTATAAAACGTACAGCGGAGGCGTCTACTGTGACAATAGACGCTCGAACACATTGCACGTTCGAGTCGTTGAGGAGCGGATCATGAATGAAAATGGCAAAATACAATTACAACGACACGGCGAGAAACAAGACGTGCGTGCCCTAGACTGCGCTGCCGTGCTGTCGAATTTTTACATCGGGAGACGGGAAAGGGATTGCTCTTAAAAATGTGCATCTCCATCCCGTCGTAATTTCCCTCACCTTCTCCCTTCCCACTTTTCCGCTGCCTCGGATCTACCGATGACGTCCAAAGACAGGACCTGTCTCGGATCCACCGATGACATCGAAAGATGGGGGCTGTCTCAGATCCACTCGAAAGGTGGGGGCTGTCTCAGATCCACTGATGGCATCGAAAGACGGGGGCTGTCTCGGATCCACTGATGACATCGAAAGACGGGGGCTGTCTCAGATCCACTGATGACATCGAAAGATGGGGGCTGTCTCGGATCCACTGATGACATCGAAAGACGGGGGCTGTCTCAGATCCACTGATGACATCGAAAGACGGGGGCTGTCTCGGATCCACTGATGACATCGAAAGACGGGGGCTGTCTCAGATCCACTGATGACATCGAAAGACGGGGGCTGTCTCGGATCCACTGATGACATCGAAAGACGGGGGCTGTCTCAGATCCACTGATGACATCGAAAGACGGGGGCTGTCTCAGATCCACTGATGACATCGAAAGACGGGGGCTGTCTCAGATCCACTGATGGCATCGAAAGACGGGGGCTGTCTCGGATCCACTGATGACATCGAAAGACGGGGGCTGTCTCAGATCCACTGATGACATCGAAAGACGGGGGCTGTCTCAGATCCACTGATGGCATCGAAAGACGGGGGCTGTCTCGGATCCACTGATGACATCGAAAGACGGGGGCTGTCTCGGATCCACTGATGGCATCGAAAGACGGGGGCTGTCTCGGATCCACTGATGACATCGAAAGACGGGGGCTGTCTCGGATCCACTGATGACATCGAAAGATGGGGGCTGTCTCAGATCCACTGATGGCATCGGAAGACGGGGGCTGTCTCGGATCCACTGATGACATCGAAAGATGGGGGCTGTCTCAGATCCACTGATGACATCGAAAGACGGGGGCTGTCTCAGATCCACTGATGACATCGAAAGATGGGGGCTGTCTCAGACCCACTGATAGCATCGAAAGACGGGGGCTATCTCGGATCCACTGATGACATCGAAAGACGGGGGCTGTCTCGGATCCACTGATGACATCGAAAGATGGGGGCTGTCTCGGATCCACCGATGACATCGAAAGATGGGGGCTGTCTCGGATCCACTGATGACATCGAAAGATGGGGGCTGTCTCGGATCCACTGATGACATCGAAAGACGGGGGCTGTCTCGGATCCACTGATGACATCGAAAGACGGGGGCTGTCTCGGATCCACTGATGGCATCGAAAGACGGGGGCTGTCTCGGATCCACTGATGGCATCGAAAGACGGGGGCTGTCTCGGATCCACTGATGACATCGAAAGACGGGGGCTGTCTCGGATCCACCGATGACATCGAAAGATGTCACCATGTCGCCGCTGTAATTTCTGCTTCACGTCACCTAGTCGAGCGACGCGTCCAGTCCTCTAGCTGGGCACGTAAAATGCCCAGGGGATACACCAACTAGGGCACACCACGGACTTATATGCATATAAGTCCGTGGGCACAGCACACCTACCACTCCACACCCTGCGTGGATTCGCCGGTGTACATCACACACCCCGGGCCTCAGACACCCATTAGTTTATCATTTGTCACGCTGCCGCATACCTACGTACATGCTTTATTCGAACCCAAAACCTTGTACCATGGTCTAATAAACAAGTGCAAGAGCTCAGTCAGTCCTGTCCCAAAACCGGCACTGTTTGGCAGCCGTTGCGCTATTACTCTTGTGTGCCCTGGACCCTAGAAGTTAATTTGAGAAAACGACCATTCTGCGATGTCTTGTTGCATGTCAGTAACAAAAAATCAGCAGACTAATTCGGCTCTAGCCACGTGTGTACAAAGACTACAATGTCAGCAATCGCTTAGGAAAAAGCTGGCCAGTCTTGGTAGATGCAGATAAGATTGCTTTAGCATAATAACTAGCATTGACTAATCGATTAATCCTATTACACTGAACACTGCAATTAGCGACAAGCATTGTACGTCGAAATGCGGACACAGTTTAAATAACCATGCACAATATTACTGCATTTTTAGTAATACACTGTTTTATATATTTAGTTGATTTTTTTCTGTGGATGTACGCTTATATATATGTATATATATATATATATATATATATATATATATATATATATATATATATATATATATATATATATATATATATATATAAACTATCATTACGCTGTTATGAGTAATACAACATGTAAAATGCAGGTTATCTTGGACTGATCTTGAATTGCCGTCGGGATTATTTGAAAACGCGCAAAAACATTGGCACATCAAATGTGACCCATTTTGCTACCTGCCGTCTTGTCAGAAACTACCCGGGGCGTGGCAGGTTAACGGATGATATACCTGACATATCGATCGACATGCGTGCCCTACATTGCCTCCACCTTAGGCCACCAACCTTTACGCCGCGTGCGATGGTCACGTGACGCACGTTAAAAAATCATAAAGTTACAGCACGGAACGGACTTCTGCGTTGGTAGTTTATAATTCAAAAGGATCCGTGACGTAATCATAACAAGGACGCTGGTAAACGCTAACTACCCAGGCGGGCTCTAAATAAATAGTAAAAAAATATCGCAGCGGGCGGGGACAGTCCGTCAAATCGGGTCACAGTAAAACGGGTCGTAATAGCGGGGGACCGCCCCTCGGCGCTCAGGGCCATCGGAATGCGATCGGGGATGTTACGCGCCCGTCGGTTGAGCCTGGCATCGCCAAACGAAACGGGCGCAGTCCGGCCGCTTTGTTCCACCTCATTAATCGTGATATATATCTCAACGTGCCCGGCTTTGAGCGTCGCCGCCCGCCTTTGTCGGAGTCCTGTTGTGCCGTGTCGTGGCGCGCTATCACGGCGGCCTATCGAGCCGAGCGGGTCCGACTTTCACCGCCGACCGCTGCAGTCAGCGGCGGCGACTGCGGACACGACCGCCGCGCGAACGCAGCCGCTGTGTCGACACACTGGCGTCACGTCACGTCACGTGACCGACCATTGGCCGCGAGTCGGCGAATGCTCTCGTACTATCCACCTCGGGCCCGCTCGCTCGCTCGCTCGCTCGGCTCTCGCGACGGCCTACGACGTTCAACCGACGCCAGTCAGTCAGTCCGCGCGGTCGTTGGCAGCGCGGTGATCGAGACGGTTGGGGATAGCGACAGTGTTGTTGTTGTTGTCGTCGTTGTTGTGTTGTGGTTGAGACGCGGGTAGCGCAGTCCCGTGTGCCGTGCCGTGCCGTCACTCCCTGTCGGATCACTCCTTCGGACGGACGGATAGCTATGTAGCGCCGGCCCCGATGTCGACTCGGATACACGCGCACTACGACGACGGCGGCGGCATGGCCAACGCCGTCGAACTGCAGAAGCTCCTGCGGCTCCGGGACGAGACGATCCGGCGTCTGGAGCAGGAGCTGGACGAGCGGGACGAGCGCATCCAGGAGCTGAGTCGGCAGCTGGATAAGTACAAGAGCGTCCTGGTGCCGCTCAGTCCCACCCTCGCCCCGCGCAAGCAGCGCGCTCAGGGCATCTCGGCCGAGCCGCGCGACACGAGTCTGCTGGAGGCGAGCAACGCCAAGTTCAAGAAGTACCCGAAGACACACAGGTAGGTGGTAGGTAGGATCGCGGGCGGTGTCAGGAGGAGCTCTCGCTCGTCTCATCGTCCGTCGTGTTTATATTCTTGTATCCAGGTTGGCCAGCGGCGCTACACAAACACTGACGCTTTTTCAGTCCGGTTTTTTCCGCGCGGTCGCTGACTCGACCACAGGCACGCCCATTCCGACATTCGTACGTGTGTGGGCTCTGAGGGCCGTGTGTGCGGGCGCACGCCAGTACCACGATGTCCGGCATGTACACTGTCCCACTACTATCTCGGGGTGTTGGAAGTTTCGATATACGAGCAACCGACTTTATGTGAAGTCACCCCGGCCAGCCGGAGCCGAGCGTTGACCGGCCGTCGTGAATGAGGTTAATCGAAAGTCAGCGGCTGTTCGTGAGAGCCGAACCCAAATAGGGACGTACAACCAAAAATAGACGGCAGCAAGATCGTACGTGTGATTGGCTCAGGTTGTGAGTTTACCTCGGGGACAGGTTGCAAAGATTCAGATTGTAGCGGATGTTGTTATCTGTAGTGGATCGACCTGTTGTCAGCGGGGCCCGTTCTATAAAGCACGGCCAGTTACGGAAACCACTACTAGTGCGTGAATGAACACATAGCACCCGAGTGTACATAACGGGATACGCAGGGACACGACACTTCACCAGTTACACCACACGATATTTTACTGCATTACACCACACGATATTTTACTACATTACACCACACGATATTTTACTACATTACACCACACGATATTTTACTACGTTACACCACCACACGATATTTTACAACGTTACACCACACGATATTTTACTACGTTACACCACACGATATTTTACCACGTTACACCACACGATATTTTACCACGTTACACCACACGATATTTTACCACGTTACACCACATGATATTTTACCACGTTACACCACACGATATTTTACTACGTTACACCACACGTTTGGGAGGTGGACAAAGCCCCCTTACATCACACGCACAGTTCGCGTGCACACGCGTCGTTCAACAATTTATATTTAGAAATACGATACGCATCATAATTCATACATGATACGTTCATACACATGTCATCACCGGTAGTGTTAGTGCGTCGTTGTATACAGCATATATTTAGATCGAGACGTCAACAGTTTGATAGACATCTCAGGTTGACAGTCGGTTAAACGTGGCTGCCTTCTTCCATGCTGCACTCTCTCTCTCTCTCTCTCTCTCTCTCTCTCTCTCTCTCTCTCTCTCTCTCTCTCTTTCTCTCTCTCTCTCTCCGTCCCTCTTTGTCGGTCTGTCTGCCTGTCTGTCTGTCTGTATGTCTGTCTGTCTGTCTGTCTGTCTGTCTGTATGTCTGTCTGTCTGTCTGTCTGTCTGTCTGTCTGTCTGTCTGTCTGTCTGTCTGTCTGTCTGTCTGTCTGTCTGTCTGTCCCACCCTACCTACCTTTCTCTCCCCCCCCCCTCTCTCTCTCTCTCTCTCCATCCCTCTCCGACTCCCCTATAATGGCTATATCTATCTCCTCCCTCCCTATATATATCTCCCCTATCTCTCTACTCTCTCTCTCTCTCTCCTCTCTATCTCTCTCTCTCTCTCTCTCTCTCTCTCTCTCTCTCCTGCCTTTCAACGGTCCCGTACTTTTATCTCGGTCACGCGATATTTCATCCCGATGCCCCAATCGGCATGAAGGATTTCTCGGATAATTGATGTCATCGATACATCGGACAGCCGATACAGATGCTAACTTTGCGGTCTCCTGAGAAATAAGTCCCCGGTTGGATTACGCTTCTCCGGGGACATGTAATTGCGGATATCGGATCACGTGGTTTCATCCGTCAGTTGACATATTGTTTAGTTAGAAAGCGCCGTAAGTTAATAGTCATGTACGTAACCGAGGCCGCCGGTTGCAGCATCGCGCACAGTGCGTGGTCGCCTTCCGTGTCTGGTTCAGTAGAAAACATTTCTTAATTAAATTGACGTCATTTGAAACGTTTCAAGGAGAACTGCAACATTGTCGACATCGATTTCCGTTGTATAGATTTTTGAATAGAATAAAGCCGTCAGTATTCGTTGTGTATAGCAGGATTTAGTCGTTTTGATCCCAGTTTCCGGGCTGTGGCCTTGAGACACAATACCGGTGTTTAGGGAGGGGGTGTTGTTATTCGTCGATAATATCAGAATGGGGACGGACAAAACAGCACATGTCGTAAGGCGTTCTCTCGTCTCTAAGTCCGGTCGCTATCTTGGATTGCGTTTCCGGAATTATGCATTCCAATACCAATGTGGACAATCGATAGTGATACATAATACAGCCACGTATTTCCGTTATTGTTGGCCGTTATCGTAGAAGAAATCGGTGTTATGTAGACAGGGTTGTTTTTATCGTTTCAAAGTAGGTTTCATAAAAACGACTGGATGTAAGTACGAGCAATATATAAACTATTCTGAACACTGCAGTCGTCGCCATATTTAGATGTTAACGTGTCATATAACTGGTATGTTCATCACACGCACGTTGTAAGTACCCACTCATCTGCACGCTCGCCGGCACGCACGCACGCACGCACGCACGCACGGACGGACGCACGGACTACTTTAGACGCGTTCCGTATTGTAGAAGAAGCGCACAAGACTTATTTGCCGTTTCTCTTGTGTTCACCAACATAGACGACGCTCGCTGACATACGATATAAACATGTCTAGGACGACAGTAAAGGTTGCCGAAGCTTATAAATAAAACGAGAGGGTGTCGCGAAAGGGCGGATACAAATGTGCACGTTGTGTAGAGGGCGACGATGTATTGAAGGAGACAATAAATTAACCAAGCAGCCGACACACAGGACGGGGGAACTAAAATCGATACACAAGAAGATGTTTATCGTCGAACATTTGCGAAAATATCGTTTTTCCTGCTGGATGCCCTTTCAGCTTGCGCTCACGACTATCGCAACCTGATAACTACGACACTGTAGGTAGGCCGGTCATTCGACGATAGCCGTTTGAACGGACGGCGGAATAGGTTTCTCTTACAACGTAATCATTGTTCCGAGGCCAATCGCCAGCGGCTGTTCCTCTTAAGTAGCGAAGCTGTAATCAATGCACGTGGCATTCAGGAATGAGCAGCAAAGATTACTCGGGACCGGTGAAGTCTTGTTAAAGGCCTAACGACCGCATCCGACGACGATCGAAGCGGCGATATTCGGCGGGGTTGAGCTGTTATCGCGTCGTGTCATCATTAAAACTCTGACCATTCGTCATGCCGAGGTGGCTGGCCGCTTGATAAGCGGCTTTTTCATTTATATTGCATAAACCGGTGCAATGTTTTGCTTTCTGTGAGCGACAGCTGCACACCGAGAGTCTGCCGTCGGTCTAATTAGTGATCATAGTGAGTTTGTCGAACGTAGAAACGATGTTCGATTGCTGCGGGACGAGGCAGACGTTTGGCATTCGGCCACCTTGCCGACAACGTGACGACATCATCTGTTCCTAGACAGAAACACGAATCTATGCGTTTTACGCGACCCTAGACAACAGCTAGTTATTAGTTTATTTCTGATAAAGAAGCATGAAATATTTTAGTGTAATCGTGTTGTTGGAGAGTTCTTAGATAACAAAGTTCAATTACAACGCTACGATTGTGATGTTGTTCGGATTAAATTATGGGATTAGCACATTTGTGTGCGTGTTAGTCGATGCGAAAGGGTTGTTGAGAATACAATCACATTACACAGGGCACCTATTGTGTTTAGTCGATACGCGTTGAGTTCAGTTTGATATATGCTCGAAATGTCAGGGATATTCCACATACGTGTGTAACCGCATCGTGTTTTAGCAAGTCGATAAATCGAACGGAACACGACAAAATACGGCGACTGCCTATCGTTCGCAGATAAAACTCCGTTGGTCTATGGGCAGAAAACGATTGTCCCGGATCTCGGCGAGATAAATTGTGCAGCAAATAAATTATTTCATTGCTTGTTGCACGAACCTGGACTCGGTTAACTCTCATGTTTGTTCGGGGATGATAGTTAAACGGCAACGCCGGTCGGCGACGTACCAACGTCATGCTTTCATACGGTGCAGTTTTAACGTGTACGCCGTAACGTTTATGCGACAATCAACGTCATGCCAATTAGCCAAGTTCATTGATTCCGTTCGAAAGCGCCTAAGTGTCGCCGGGAGACATTGTGTGGTGTTGGCTCTTGGTTTATACGACGAACATCGGAGACGCGTGTGAAATGTACGGATGTGACGGAAAAGAGAGCTCGGAGCGATTTAGACAGCATTCTTTAGTCATCAATGATCATTATACAACAGGAGGATCACAACGCGTAGGGTTATGGAGACGCGACTGTGATTTACAATCTTATTCAGCGCATCATTCGCACGTTGAAATTGGATGTGAATTTGGATGTTTCGACTAGATAGTTTGCCCACAATCGTCAATATGACCACTAGCGCGGAAGCATGTAACGTCTTATGACCTCAACATCACTGTTATGGCGATACAAATCATTATAATATTGTTGAGCCGCACCTATCCGCAATCGTTTAGCGCAATGTTTGTTCTACAAAGTGGCACCACTCACCAATTACGTTACTTGCAGAATGTGATCGTCCCTGACCACCAAGAACGGTGTCAGTGCGTTGCAATACGGGAAATATAAATAGCCGTGAAACCGGAAGTGCTTTCTACGCCAATACTGCTTTCTGAATCACAAGTGTATAACGTAACTGATAACGCGCAATGTAGCTGGTCTCCGTAAACGCCAGGAGCACGTGTACACCGTCGACACCGTCTAATGACGTTTGACGACAGCGATTTTTCGGAATGCACCATTCTCACGATACGCGCGAAGCACACAACTGACGTTATGTTATACACATATGTCTGTACACGTGTGGCAAACACGTTTTGGTGGTTTATTTCCTAGTTTTCGGGTAAGCTGCAATAACGTGCGCGTTGTGCGCTCGAGTGTTTCCACTGCGAGCTGTTATATGTGTGTTTTGCGATGTTTGCGGCGCCAGTTGCAGACCAGATATCGGCGGTGTCCGGTGTTTTCTCGGAACGACGCAGGACCATATTCCGTAAGTCAGTGCTCCGGTTCCGTTTATCGGTTTTCGTAAGCCGCTTTATAGTACTGCGCACGTCGCTTTTGGGAAAAACGGAGCAACGTATATCAGGGATGCCATCGAGGTGACGTCATCCAGTACATATATGTAACTATGACATGCATGACAGTTAACTGGATAATGATAATGATAATAAAATACGTTTTAACGTCAACATAGTCACCAATTCGATCTAAGCAGTTTCACTATACAAACACAACTGAACACGATGACAGATAGACGTTTCGTTTCCCAGCGCCAGACGTAGATGTCACACAGCAATATATACATACACGTCTCCGAACCTGCCGTGTTAAATCGTCCTAACCCGTTGTCTAACGATCGTCAGAATGGCATCACCACTTACATACGCACTGCCGTACGTAACTGTCTCCGAGGTCCAGGAAGCCTACTTCCGGTTACACAACCGGAAACTGCGCACACGCATGCGTAACACTTGCATCTCTCGGCAAAAGCCACGCTTACGTTTGGTGAGTAATAATAATATGAGTAATAACATGTTCGCTCAATGGAATACGTACACGTGTCCAGCATCCACAAATCCAATTTCGTCAGCTGTCCACAAATGCTCGCGGTGTCTCCGTATTGCCGCGTTCGATGACTTTATTCAGCGTCAGTTAATCGGAGACACGCAGTGGCTCGGCCGTTTTGGGAAATGTATTAGTAAAACACAGCAATAGGTTGTAAAAACCGGCGGATTCTGTGAATTCCCGCGAAAAGCATAAACGGTTTTGGTGCGAATTCCTCGAAGCAGGCATATCGATCTCTCGGAACATCAGTCAAACGACGATCAACATGTGTGACGGGTTGACAGCGCTGGTTTGAAAGGACTGCACGTGCGCATCATTAATCAACCACGAATGCGCGATAGAAGGCATTTAAGGTTCATGCGTTTCGTAAGGCAAATTTGTACAATTTATTAGTAGGTTATTTGTAAATTTCACACGGTATACTATGCTATTATTTTAATGTTTCGTAGAGATGTTTTTATTTTTTTAGATTTGTTTTGGAATACGATATCCGACATTGTAGCAAATAGTATTTTTTATCTCTCCCTATTCCCGCCCACTCTTCATCTTCCCACTCTCCCCTTATCTCTTGCGCCCCCCCTCTCTCTCTCTCTCTCTCATTCTTCCCTCCCTCCTTCCCTCCCTGCCTCCCTCTCTCCCCCTTTTCTCTTTTCTCTCCTCTCGTCTCCTCTCTGTTCTCTCTCTCTATATATCCCTCCCTCCCTCCCTCCCTCCCTCCCTCCCTCCCCCCTCCCTCCCTCCCTCCCTCCCTCCCCCCTCCCCCCTCCCTCTCCTCTCCTCTCCTCTCCTCTCCTCTCCTCTCCTCTCCTCTCCTCTCCTCTCCTCTCCTCTCCTCTCCTCTCCTCTCCTCTCCTCTCCTCTCCTCTCCTCTCCTCTCCTCTCCTCTCCTCTCCTCTCCTCTCCTCTTCTCCTCTCCTCTCCTCTCCTCTCCTCTCCTCTCCTCTCCTCTCCTCTCCTCTCCTCTCCTCTCCTCTCTACTCTACTCTCTCTCCCTCCTCCCTCCCTCCCCTCCCTCCCTCTCTTCCCCCGTTCTCCCATCACTCTCTACCTGTATATCCGGATCTGTTTGTCCGTATCCTTTATTATATAAAGTCAATGCATCACATAATACGTGCACCATTCATAAGCCTATTGGTCCTCTCAGCTTATCATAATCGTATAGTGAATGGTGAGATAAATACGGTTTATTTCCCTCCCTCCCTCCCTCCCTCCCTCCCCCCTCCCTCCCTCCCTCCCTCCCTCCCCCTCCCCCTCCCTCTCCTCTCCTCTCCTCTCCTCTCCTCTCCTCTCCTCTCCTCTCCTCTCCTCTCCTCTCCTCTCCTCTCCTCTCCTCTCCTCTCCTCTCCTCTCCTCTCCTCTCCTCTCCTCTCCTCTCCTCTCCTCTCCTCTCCTCTCCTCTCCTCTCCTCTCCTCTCCTCTCCTCTCCTCTCCTCTCCTCTCCTCTCCTCTCCTCTCCTCTCCTCTCCTCTCCTCTCCTCTCTACTCTACTCTACTCTCTCTCCCTCCTCCCTCCCTCCCCTCCCTCCCTCTCTTCCCCCGTTCTCCCATCACTCTCTACCTGTATATCCGGATCTGTTTGTCCGTATCCTTTATTATATAAAGTCAATGCATCACATAATACGTGCACCATTCATAAGCCTATTGGTCCTCTCAGCTTATCATAATCGTATAGTGAATGGTGAGATAAATACGGTTTATTTCCACACGACACACGCCCACGGTATCGTCAACGCTGCGCCCGTTGTCATCGCTGCCTTCTACGGTGCTCGCGCAGAAAAACCGTTTCCGTCGATTTTATTGCTGTCTGCGAGTCCGCGAACATTACGGCGGACGTTAAACTCCATGGCTCTATATGGCTTTCAGCGCGGCCGCATACGTATGGCTGAATAAACTCTTTCTAAGCGTTAGTGTAATCGATGACGGAAACTGCCCGTGGACGTGTCTTCACGTCGGTGCAGCAACCAATAGATGCGTGATTGTTGCTGTCACATTTACTGTCATCGACAGTGCAAAAAACAGTGGTACTATTGAAGTCGCTGTTCGGATATCTTGTGTGAATTCAACCGGTTGTCTTGTGAATTCGATTGGTTGTCTTGTGAATTTGACCGGTTGTATTGTGAATCCGACCGGTTGTCTTGTGAATTTGACCGGTTGTAATGTGAATCCGACCGGTTGTCTTGTGAATTCGACCGGTTGTCTTGTGAATCCGACCGGTTGTCTTGCGAACTCGACCGGTTGTCTTGTGAATTCGACCGGTTGTCTTGTGAATTCGACCGGTTGTCTTGTGAATTCGACCGATTGTCTTGTAAACCCCACCGGTTGTCTTGTGAATCCGACATTTTGATTCATTGTTTGCGGAGCCGGCCGGATTAGTATTGATCGCGTATTACATGATATTTGATATTTGTTTTAAGGCGACAGCACGCTCGTGTCTTCGACTGGCTCGGTTTACCCGTGTCGGCTTCTTGCCGCGAACCAATCTGGTGCAGACAAAGCGAATGCTGCCTGTATGACGATACGACAAGGTCCGTGTCAAACCCCCTGGTCATGTTCTTTTTTCATTCAGCAGCTCTGTCGTGACGTAGACCTTACTGCTGTGACGCCGTATTTATTTCTGCGGTTCGATCCCATAATGCGTCTCATTTCTGGACGTAGCCGGAGGCCGCTTCGCTCAGTCCAAACAAACACAAACCAGATGCCGCGGTAAACATGCAAGTCAAGGTTAATTCGCTTAGGCTTAAAGCATTACACATGTTATCTGGGCGTCGCTTGTCGAGTTATACGATAGCACCGAACGGCATTTGTGGTGGACATCACTAACGGTGTTGCCTTTCATCTGTCGCGATAAGAAGACCGGGTAATTATGAAGGATTGTAACAGTGCCACGGCAGCGTCGCCCGGGCAGCCAGCGACACGCTCAAGACGCGAGTCTACCCGGTGTGGGTGTTGTCGTTCGACGTGGTCAAGCCGGCTTGTGTGACATTGAATCCATATCCTTGGGTGATTTCCTCTACCCCACTATATATATATATATATATATATATATATATATATATATATATATATATATATATATATATATATATATATATATATATATATATATATGTATATATGTATATATATGTATAAATATATATGTATATATACACATATATTCATATGTATACATATATATATATATATATATGACATATATATAGACATACATATATATATATATATATACATATATATACATATATATGCATATATGCATATGCATATATATATATATATATATATATATATATATATATATATATATATGCATATATATGTATATATATATATATATATATATATATATATATATATATATCAGTACTTAATGGGGTGCTTGTTGTTTTGGGGACACGTAGCTGCGACGACAAACTCGGACGGATCTTCTCGGATATCGTCGTTGACATTAGGAATCTACTCGCTTTATCTGGCGGAGGTCGCTACGATACCTGCGCACATTGAGATTAGTATGGAACGAGTCGTCTGTAGAATATAGTATAAACATAACATGATGGGCTTATGTATGGGTGAATAGTGTCCCGGACTGAAGGACAAGCTGGACAAATCATAGGATGTATCGTGTTAGTTGGGTTAGGTTAGTTGCGCACACAAAAACATGCTCACACACACACACACACACACACACACACACACACACACACACACACACACACACACACACACACACACACACACATACACACACACACACACACTCATGCGCACGCACGCACGCATGCACGCACACACGCACGCACACACACGCACACACGCACACACGCGCACACGCACACGCACACGCACACGCACACGCACACGCACACGCACACGCACACGCACACGCACACGCACACGCACACGCACACGCACACACACACACGCCAAATTTACACATTACCCCGCGAACTAACGAAACAGATCTGAAAGTGGAATACACTTCGATTTTCGCATAGAAAATATACCCATCGTATATAATTAAAACAATTTTACACGGGCACCAACGACGAATGGCCACGGCCTCATTAATCATGCGCACTTTATAATTAAACGCACATTAATTTGATTCGGCTGACAACCATATTGGCACGTCGCCAGCAGCTTCTTTTGAAATCTCCGCCGTTTCGACATATATTTGGTCTGTAAACGGGGTGCATTTCACTTTAAGTGCCGTCGCCTGTCACGGCTTTCTGAGACACAACCGCGTCAGAAGACGTCCTATCGTTTTTCCACCTGGTTTCTTTGTATTCTGCGTGAGAAAGTCAAAGGGTAGCAGGTATTAGGAAGCCAAGACCAAATCCGTGTCTTGTTTCTCGGATCACGCGTTTCGATTCAGGCGTTGAATACATGAGCAATACTTGCTGACGTAAAGTTGCATAATGACGACATAGAAGACATGATAACCAGCCACTTGACGATGGCTGCACGAAAATCTAAACGTACAGGAAATAATATATAATTTTTTATTTTAAAGATTAAAATTCCGGAAGGCATCGCTCGTTTTGTGTAGTCTAATCGCCACATTTGTCAGTCCGATTCCTCGGTTTTTCTAAGGCTGGTGAACAAGACATGATTGGTTGTCATTTTCAAAATAATTCGTTCAGTTACAATTGTGATTATCAAGTGTGTATTTATACAACTGATTTTTTAAGCTAAATGTGACATGTAAAAAAACACTAGTTGATAATCAGCCTCATACAGTACTAGCTCGTTATATTGTACTGACTACTACAGACTATTTCAAAATAACTGCTCATATGAAGTATGTGCGTAATCTTTACAGCAATGCGTCTACTCTAAAACAGCGCCTATAATGTTGCAACATGTATTTCTAACGTATATTTAACTCACACGGTAACGGTATGATATATTAATTACACGCTACTCATGTAGGTCAGCTGAGCAGGATATATGGCGGTCGAAATGAGTCAGAAAATGTTCACGGTGTAAAAATAGTTCATACATCACCAGTCTTAAGATGCTAAATCGTCCGGCGAGCTGCGCCAATCCGACACGACTGTGAACGACTTCATAACTGATCACGTCAGCGTCACGTTTTTATGGCACCTCCCGCCGACTACATACATTTGTCATACGCGATTGCAGTTGACTTTCTTTTATACGAATCTGTGTTATCAAGTGAACAGACACCGAGTGACACCGAGAGTTGGTGGACACAGTTATCAACGTTCTCTCAAGTCAAGGCTGACATGAGCTAATTGAATAGCAGGCCATTTTAAAAAGGCCCACACCAGACTAAACATTGAAATTACACCTCATAACTAGGCCCCAATCCGCCCTATTGCACTCCTGTTACGGTTCTCAGTTTTGCGTGCAGGTAATTAAACAAGATCTACGTTTATACTGTAATCATAATTACAAGCAAAACCATGCGATGCCATCCCTACTTCAAACACGGCAATAATATACGCACGTACTTGTGGTATGTGACTACCCGTTACACCGGCGCTGTCACAGTTCGGATCAACAACGTTGGCGACCTGTCACGCTGCCTCGGGGCGTTCCGAGGACGCTGCTAAACATACGTCCGTCATGCCCGCTATCGCGACAGAATCGGATAAGGAACGAGACGAAAATACCCGCTTGTATAAAAGCTGGTCGATGTTATCGCAACCAGGGGCGTTGTGTGGTCCACTACTCGGGTCCTGTCGTCGACCCGACTTGAAACCACCTGATAGGCACTGGCCGTACGCCACGCAACCATCCGAGTCGACGGGTTGAGGCTTATGTAATACCCTCGATTTTAATTGTAATTTTATTCATAGCGCAAATACCAACCGGTGAATGTAAATGAACGAGCCTGGCGCGATGTGATAAGGTCATTCTCTGGCGTGAATAGGACACCCACGGTTCACACATAATGACCCCGCCGTGAAGACACATTCACGGTTATATGACTCTCATGTGCTATCTGAATTCTGGTTTATCACGTTGTCTATAAGGAGAAAACCAGATCATTATGACGTGGAAACTGACCACCTAGCCAATGGGGCCCTATCTATCTGCAGTCGCCACGTTTGGTACGATATCATTATACTGAAATGAATTTAATGTTTAGGTTATCACGATGATATATACGATTATTAAAATGCAATCATACAGGTTTGGCCAATAGTTACTTGCAACATTCCACCCTGTTGCTACGATGTAATAAGACTAGGTTGACCAATGGTAGTTGACACTACTGACCACAGTGTTACAGTTACGTTGAGCTGACTGTGACCGGAAGTGTGTCGTCAGATGTATTGTTCAGAACACACAAACATTGGCCTCGGCGTGTCAGACGGAAAAGCATTTATTTCAGTTGCCACAGCAAGATAATATTGTCATTCACCCTCGTTTGAAAGATTAGTTTTCTACAGTTTTCACGATGAAACAATTTAAAACAAGAGGACGGTTGGCAACAGGTAACTTGCTTCGAACCACAAACTTGTAACCGTGTAACAGGCGTTGACAAAATCGAAATGGTAACTTTGCTGCAATCTAAAGTATTGTTGCTACAATATAACAAAAAAGGTTGTTACTGGAAATTTGCTGCATTCCGCAGCGTTGCTACACTGTAACAAAGGAGGCTGGCCAATCAATGTAAACTTGGTGCAACATACGAGAGAGTACAAAGTAACCAGAATGCGTTGACTAGTGGCTAGCCTGCAAACAACGCAAATAAAATTGTCCCCAACGTGCAAAAGCAACACGCAACGTCTGACTGGATACGTCAGTTGCAATGATGTGCAGAAGTGACATTTGAAGGGTCAGTAATAATATATGTAAACATTTTAATTCAATTCAGCTATATCAATCATACTTATAAATATAAATAGGAAAACAAGTGATAATTTCTAAATGCAGGCCATAAATATTGGTTGTAGATAACACAGTCGTTTAGCTTACACACATACGCACCGGTCACTAGTTGTAAGAATCATATAGCATAATTATGCATGTCGATTAGGCGTTTAAAAAAACAGTTCAATAAAAAATCAATTGTGACGTGATAATGATGTCGGCAATTCTGCTCGCGGTGTTGTTGTTGCAGTAATACACGCGTACTGCTGTTGTTGCTGCTGTTGTTGCTGATGCTGTTCCAGCGGCTTCTGTTCAATAAACAGTTGGTAAACAGTGGGCCTGCCTCCCTATAATCTCTCCTCAGCATCTCGAAATGGCGGCGCGGCGCTTGCACAATCACTGCTATTACGTCGGCGTTCGTGGTTTAGAGTCGAACGGCAAATTACTACCACGGCGAACACGGCCGGTCGACGCTGACTGCTTCAAAGGGAGAACGTCGTTAGCAAGCACGTCTGTTTGTCACGGGTTATTGTCGTTCTTACGCGAGTGTCGTTTGCGCTGTGACGGAAACAATAGCGTCCTCGACATGTCATATCACACCATCGGCGGTGTTCTGTGCACAGACTTGAAACGAAGGCGGGAAAGTGCCGGGAACTGAGAAGATACGACCATGGATATTGATTTGGCTAAGGCCAAACGTCGGTTTGGGCGGGCTTTCACAATCGAACTATCAGTGCAGATCAAGTCAGTTGTCGTCTTCAATTTTTCCGAAAGAATCAATCTGTCCTTACGATCTCCGGGGATATGTATCTACTGCAACGATTCTATGGTACAAAAAAGTCAAAATTATTATTCAGGGGTGGATCTATAGACGGCAGAGTAACGCTAGCGTGGGTAAAGCCCTGGTAAATATTGAACATCTAGAGGGGCACGACCCCCATGTCCCACTGGACATGTTGATGAATTATTATTATTGCTATTATAATGAATCGTTAATTACTCGATCGATACAACTGTTTTGTGAATTTATGTTCGAGCTGCCACTTGTTTAGTCAAACACGCCACACTTGCCCCTGAGATGGCAATTTACTTCGATGTGGCTAAAAGCTTTCTAAAAAGCTCTTTAATAAGTAGACGAAAGTGCATTTACATTTTTTGCCGAAAGGCACTTTAATCTACGCAAACTACCGAACATTGCCGAAAGAACGGTGTGTGGCTAAGAACCCCCTCAAAATATATTGTTACAGAAGTAAGGAAACTACCGCTGCGTTATCTCACTTATACACACATTATTTCGTTTAACGTACTTTAGTTCTATAATTCACACAAAAACTTGTTGAAACAATAGATTAATATCGTTACGATAAAGATTCCATGCAAATTGTACGTGAATGTGTGTGTGTGTGTGTGTGTGTGTGTGTGTGTGTGTGTGTGTGTGTGTGTATGTGTGTGTGTGTGTGTGTGTGTGTGTGTGTGTGTGTGCGTGCGTGCGCGTGCTTGCGGCTTGCGTGCGTGCGTGCGTGCGTGCGTGCGTGCGTGCGCATGTATGTATAAATGGAATTTAAACAATTCAACTTGACGCCAGTTCGAAAATGTCAATACATTCTTAAATGAAAACAAAACAACACCTCCATTAGTTTATTGGTGAAAATAGTAATAACCAGATAATCAGGTACGTCAGTACTGAGCAATGCCGACATGACCAACGCGAACTGTCGACGCTCCCGGGTTATCGTTTGGATATTGACATTAACGGGCTGCAAATACAGCACCGAATCACTTCCGCCTGGATCGATACAGTTAAAGCAAAGCCACAATCTGATTCGTTTATGTACAGCGATATGATGCGTGCTTGTGTGAGAATCGCGGCGATTGTCACACGTATCGATGTGTGTTAGATCGTCAGCCTTGCCGCCACCCATTGTGTGCAATTGTTGCCGGTCGATTGTGGTTTGGAACTTAGTAAATATATGGAATAGTGAGAGCGAGCGCGCGAGATGGAGAAGACGCGCATGGCAGCAATGTGTGACTAAACGCGATGCCCGAACGTTGCGGCTTATTACGTGAACGCCTGATTCCAGTTGAAAGCCAACAGCAGCAATGCATATGCAGGACAGGCCTTGCGCTAACGGGGAATGGCAGGGACGTGCTGCGGTTCAATCCCCAGCGATTCAGTTTAGGCGACGTCTTGAATAAAGTCACGCATTAACGGACGATGTTCGTGGTTTGTTCCTCGCGTTGTCGCCCGGTCTAATGGGACGCGGTGGCGCCGGTGAGGTTGGCACCGCGTACGGGGTTCGCCGGAGTCAGGGCAGCTCGTTTCCCTCGCCCTAATGGCGACATCTCCTCGCGTCACGCGAGGTCCTGCCGGAGCTATAATTGTCCATTTCCTGCCATTTCCGGCGCGGAGATGAGGAGAACCAATTAGGCTGGTCCGTTAAAATGCGCATAAAAGAAGTTGCAAAGTAAAACGGCGTGTCGTCGTGAACGTGTAACTACTAAGTGCGCCGAGATGTCGTCGTTTGTGTTATCTGGTGTCTCCTCACGTTGAGTTGCCGGAGGATAATCACACTCGTGCTGTTACGCGGGGTCGACTGATGACGACAATCGACGTCTCATCGTTCTAGTGCCTGGAGTCAAGGCGGGAGATGGTTGTCTAATGACGACGGAAGTGTCGGCGTCATCTTTGTTGAGTCTGCACACACAGGCGGCACACACACACGTCACTGTGTCTTCCCATGCTCGGCGTCCCCAGGCTCGACACTGCGTGAATGACCACGCTTCATTAATGTCGCTAATGACTGCGCGTAGAGCGAGGCAGAGCATCGCCCATTAACAAGTGTGAGGCGACCCTTGTATTTGTCTCATCCTCTCCCCCCCCTCTCTCTCTCTCTCTCCCTCTCTATCTTTCTCTGTCTGTCTCTCTCTACCTCTCTCTCTCTCTACCTCTCTCTACCTCTCTACCTCTCTTTCTCTCTATCTATCCCCTCTCATTCTCTTTCTCTCCCCCCCCCCTCTCTCTCTCCCTCTCTGCCTCTCCCTCTCCCGATTGGATGCCTATGGGCAACTGCACAGTACAGTTATTGGAAAGACAGACAACCATTCCTTTCTTAGGCAATTACGCAGTACAGTTATTGCAACCATAACGATCATAAGTCTATGCGAACGGGCGATTGGATAGTACAGTTATTAAAACCACTTCGAATGCGTGCCTGGATACCTACAGAGTACAATTTTGCAATCTCGACGGTTACTTGCCTATAGGAAAATGCATAGTACAATTATTACAACCACAACAATTGCCTGCCTTGACGACTGGATTATTGGATAACATAGTTATTGCAAACATACCGATTGCCTGCATAGGCAATTGCAGTGCGATGTTGCAACCACAACAAATCAGTGCCTGGGAAGTTCGATAGCAGGACCGACAGCCATTGCAACGACAACGTTTGTTTTCCCAACGAACCATTTGTCTCGACACCGCGTCAGTAGGTATATATAGAGGCCCATTCGTCAGTCTGTACGTCTCGAAGGTGACATATTCACACTTGCTTATTTACACTGTCTGAACCAGACTGCGAGACGGACTGGACGGAAACAAAAGCGACCGAATTCATCTGAGTTTCGGTGAAAATGGCATTAACTGTTCTCGGAACGGAGTATTAAATACCACCCGATGCCTAGAAAACACGGAGTAATTGGAAACAATATTGAACTGCAACAGTCGACGACGTTCTTTGTGTAATCGTTTAACTGTAGTGGGTTATTGACTGTGCTGGCGGTGCCGTGCCTGGCCATGCTCACTTGTATACGTTAGCGTCGCCAGTGTAATGGTCGTCTCGATCACGTTCCACGGTAAAATGGCCAGATTTGTACCACAGGTTGTAGAACCTTGATCGTCAAGGAAACTGAGTCGCGAATAGGTAGGGACGGTTTGGGATATGAAAAGTACGAATCTATGTCGGTGTATCTGTATAGCGAGCGAGCGTGCGTGCGTTCGTGTTTGTGTGAATGTGTGTGTGTGTGTGTGTGTGTGTGTGTGTGTGTGTGTGTGTGAGAGAGAGAGAGAGAGTGTGCGTGCGTGCGTGTACGTGGGTGTGTGTGCGTGCGAGTTAGTGAGTGAGTGAGTGTGTGTGTGTGTGTGTGTGTTTGTGTGTGTGTGTGTGCGTGCGTGCGTGTGTGTGCGTGTGTGTGTTTGTGTGTGTGTGTGTGTGTGCGTGTGTGTGTTTGTGTGTGTGTGTGTGTGTGTGTGCGTGTGTGTGTGTTTGTGTGTGTGTGTGTGTGCGTGCGTGCGTGCGTGCGTGCGTGTGTGTGCGTGCGTGTGTGTGCGTACGTATGTGCACGTTCTCCGTGTATGTGTAGTGTACGGGTTCGGTCTATATGTGTATGTATACGTGTGCACTAATCCTCCGCACATGGCCGGCAGCAGCCAATGCTATACGCCCAGAAATGGCAACGTGCGGCGAGTGTGAGTTGGAGTCTCAATGAACCTGTGTCCACCTGGGTCCCTGTGGGTCTCTCTGGCGCTGGTTCCGACGGACTCAGAGCCTCGGCCACTGCCAATCACCGGTCATACGGCGTTATGCAAGAACACATGCCTATTCGTATTGGCACACCGACAACCAGGAGACGCCGCGGTCAAACCAGCATATCAGCAGCTGGTATCTGCCTCCGTGGTATGCGCACGATGGCAGTGCTCAGACGCGCGCCAAAGGAAACATTCTGACTTCTCGGTGTCGCGGCTATGGCTGTAACTAATCGTCACAGAGTGTATAAGCGTGTAGCTTAATGTAATCACCCAGACGGCGTGAGCTCTCAAGACGACACAGATACTGCGTTTAGTGCGAGGTGACGCACAGAGCAATCAGTGGCGTGGACACCGTGCTGAGACGGTGTTTAATTACGAAGAGACCAGCTCTAACGTTTCCACGACATACGTCGTCTCCACGGGTCTGGAATGGACCAGTGGTACGCGTTGCATTTTACGCATCTGTTATTAAATTAATTTCCGCAGCAATTTGCTCCTACCCGGGTATTAGCACCAAGTACTTGGTGCTAAGTTGTGAAACTACTGTTATTGTGTGCTACTAAAGTGGCCACGTTATAATGTAATGTTAATTAGATGTGGGTATGTTGTCAGATATTAGTTAATTTAACTGATCATTTTAATACAATCTCTGCCACACCAAACTGTGCGTACAACTTGCCCTACTCGCGAGCAGCAGCTATCAACGCCAACGAACGTGTTTTGGGATGTGATGAGTGAATTGCCGATATCCGACTGGTTCTAAGTTGCGCAAGACTGACAGTTTGAGAAGCGATCACAGCGCAGACTCACTGGGGACATACCACCAAATGGATTCCTACGCCATTATTCCTACGCCATTGCGCCATAGTAGTCCTGCTTGAATGGAAATTATATTTATGCATAGCGTGATATAACAGCTGCGAAATAATGATATTTGTCAGACAGTGACAAGGTGCATATGCATAGAAGTGTAATTTGGCCTAGAGGTGTCAACATTGGCAATCGGCCGCTGATTGAAGCAAAAATGAAGGGGTGTCAGGTTAGAGACTGGATTGTAGGAGAAAGAGATATGTCATTTCACGAATTTTGTACATGACATGTGTCGGTGGAGACTAAGTAATGTCTTAAATGTTCAATACCATGGATTCATAATCCTAGTGGGAAATCAAAACAACGTTACAATGGCCGCCTATGGGAAATCAGTTGGTGGTATCTACCCCACTGTGTGAACGTACGATGCATGTAGTGACCCAGTGACACGCATAACGATCTGCCCGCATGGATCTATCCTTTCACGGACAAACATCGCATTCTTTCAGCACGTATCCGATAATCATATTGATCAGATAAAAACCGTGTGTATGAGATAGACTGACGGAGATAGACTGACCCAAAAATAAGAGCATCGTAGATACAATGTGTTTATGACCTCATCAGACGGAACGGTCGACTAGCGATCAAATCGCCGGAGGAACAGTCGAGAGAACTGTGGTATGGGTCCACCCCCTGCCGTTTTGGAACTTGGGTGATTTTGTTCGGCCCACGTTGCCTGTCTTCCGGAAGAGACCCCAAACGCCGCTTGAATTTTCTACTTCCTGAATACACTACGGGGAATAGAAGACAGCATTAAGTAAAATAAAAAATAGTCGTGGATTCACCAATGCGTTTAATTCAATCGACATCCAAACGTGCGCTGCTTTGATTTTGGCCAAACTACCTGCTGTGGTAGTTGAGTATATCTCCTTGTCAGTGGTGCACACAGACGTCATGTACTGATGGGGAATGTGGGAGGAAAAGGGATATGAAGAGATGGGAGAGGAGAGGAGACGGAGAGATGCTGCAGTTAACAGCGTAGCATGGAAAGAACGCTCTGATTCAGCACCAGTTGAACAAACCTCACCTCACGCCTGTAGAACAGGGAACACGCGGGTGAGCACAGTGCTATTATTAGGCTATCACAAGTGCGTATTTTGATCATTTACGCCGAAATGAATAAAACGGTGTGTGTTGTATCCACTACCACGGCGATTGGGTAACTGCTTTGCATATACACGTGTCATTGGCGACGGAAAATCTACGGCGGCGACGTCACTAAATAGCTAAATAGCCGCGATAACTCGATGACAAGGGGCGCTGGCGCCTCTCCAAATGGTAATTAGGGCCCAACAAGGCCGGCGCAGATTAGAACGGCTGACACCGAAACTGTCAAAGTCGTCGACTCGGGGGGCCTATCTAACCCCGTCCGTACGTATCTAATCTTATCTCGGAGGGTTCATGGAAACTACAAGGGTAAACACGGCTATTGTAACCGGTGCACAATACGGCCATGCAACCGTATCCTCTCCACCCGGGGCGCTTTGGGTTGAGCTGTAGCGTAGGGCGCTGCGTCTTATCAGAGCCGTGACCGAATCTCGAGGCCGATCCTATCAGAGCCCGTCCGTGTTGATAATGGCGCATCAAACGCGTAGCGGCGATGGTGGTCCGAGTCTACTCTATATTTTGCCTGATTGGAAATCAATATTTTACCCCCGTTTCAAGCTCACAACAATCACACACAAAGGTATACGGACCACAACCGTGATCCGACAACCGATAGCTTATCATTAATGTTAATGCAGACGCAGAATTACGTCACGGTTTCTCCGAGACATTTGGCCTACGTGAGTTTTTACTTGCCAAAATATGTATCGTGGGTGAAGCCAACTTCAAGAGGCATTAATATACGGTGTTGTATTTGAGGCTGTCGGCGCTAATACGTTGACGCCAAAAACGTTTATATAACACTGTGTTAATCACCCCACAAGACATGCGCCGCTGGGTCATGGTTGGGCGACCGTTACATAAACAACGACTGTTCGTGATAGAAGATCTCGATTATAGTAACGCGAGATTGCGCAGACGTAAGTTCTCGTGCTCCAAACTGCCAACGCGTAGGCTAATTGGGTTACGTTCTAATCACCTCGTGTTTATAGTCAGTGCTATGTGTTACATTCAGAGGAAGTCCGAATTTACAGCTGGGAAAGTAGGTCACAATGGGGATCACGGAGTTGTAAACATGAAGACATTGGAACACGTTATTCCGGTGTTACATTATGTGTGTTATCACAGTATAGTCGTTGACCGTTTCTTAAAACCGCTGGTGTTGATACGGATTTTCTTGCGAAGACAATATAAATGTTTATAAATGTGTTGTAATTGTTGACTCCTAAGCTGAGTAATGGAGAGAGGCGAATTCAACAGCTTTACTACACTTAGCATTGCACTATTGCATATTTTCATGTGTGTGTGTGTGTGTGTGTGTGTGTGTGTGTGTGTGTGTGTGTGCGCGCGTGCGAGCGCGCGCGAGCGTATGCGTGTTTGTATGCATGCGCGGGTGTTTATGAGCGTGTTTGCGTGCGTGCGTGTTTGTGTGTGTTCCTGCACACGTACGCGCAGAGACACGAGTGAACGACCAACAAAGGCAGTATAATATACCCACACGCTGCACGCTTTAATAACGCCCAAATCACCCAGCACACTACGCGTACACTGAAACCAAACTCCACGCTGTCTCCACGCGCGGAGACAAATGTTCTCATTTCGCCGGGTTGCTACGACTCGTGATAATACTCAACGCTGCAGCTGGCGATGCCGTATAAACACAACAATGCTTTTCCAAGAAATGTGGCGTCTTGTGTGTGTTCATTTGACGTTGATAGATTCTTGATGCGTCTCTCGGCAAGCGACCGGGATCAAATGACTTGGACAGAACGGCAATTTGAGTAGGTTATCGCGAAAGAATATATGCGATTGCCAGGCGGTGAGCCGATGTCGCAGTTTCGATGACAACGATTGCATGTCTAGTTTGTCAGACAGCATAGCTATTGCAACAACAATAACGGCGCGTCCAGGGCAGCGACTGAGACAGGTAGCTGGTGCGACAGCGCCGAGACCGGGTCTCGAACAGTAACATAGTTGGTATGTTTCTTGCAACAAAACAGCAGTTTTTTGACATTGGCAGTAAGACAGGAACAGCTACTGTACAGTGACAGCAGCTGATTGTTTCTTATCAATGTACAGTAAGAAAAGTAGCTATATATTATTATAGCAAAAGCGATTGCTTGTCCCCCATAGTAAGACTATATTATATATAATACAGCAAATGCTTGTTTTTGATAGAGATGCAAATTGCTGTTGCAATGACAGCGATTGTCATGCTCTGACTTCAAACACATAGCTGGTGCCGGCGATTGTGGGATTCGATCACTACAGTGTCTATTAGACGTTGTAGCTATTCCGTTGACTGCAATCTTGGTTCGAATCCTGTGCTGACGCGTCGAACCTTGGACAAGTTCGTTCACTCTATAGTGTTTCTGTTGTCTCAGCTGTGAGTCAGTGACAGGCCGTACCCGGCGGTGGATAGTTGTGTACGAATAGTCTCACGCATTCACGGCGGCGTGGCTGGATGCTGCACGAAGAAGCCGAGATGTTTGATTTACCAGCTCAGCCAGATTGACCAGATGTAAATCGCTTTGAGCTGTTGTAAAAACCGAATACTGCGCTATGTAATAGCTTACATTTTCTTTTGACTTAACAACACCGCGTCAATCTACACCCACGTGAGATACGGTTGAATGAATTATGACAAATAAAATTTCATAATATTATACACTATAGACAACACTGCCGGCCTCCACTCACCACAACGATACGCTTCAGCTAAAGATAAATACGAAATGTAGACAATGAGTGTGTGTGTGTGTGTGTGTGTGTGTGTGTGTGTGTGTGTGTGTGTGTGTGTGTGTGTGTGCGTGCGTGCGTGTGTGTGTGTGTGTGTGTGTGTGTGTGCGTGTGTGCGTGCGTGTGTGCGTGCGTGCGTGCGTGTGCGTGCGTGTGTGTTGCGCGCGCGTGTGCGTGTGCGTGCGTGTGCGTGTGCGTGTGCGTGTGCGTGTGCGTGTGCGTGTGCGTGTGCGTGTGCGTGTGCGTGTGCGTGTGCGTGTGCGTGTGCGTGTGCGTGTGCGTGTGCGTGTGCGTGTGCGTGTGCGTGTGCGTGTGCGTGTGCGTGTGCGTGTGCGTGTGCGTGTGCGTGTGCGTGTGCGTGTGCGTGTGCGTGTGCGTGTGCGTGTGCGTGTGCGTGTGCGTGTGCGTGTGCGTGTGCGTGTGCGTGTGCGTGTGCGTGTGCGTGTGCGTGTGCGTGTGCGTGTGCGTGTGCGTGTGCGTGTGCGTGTGCGTGTGCGTGTGCGTGTGCGTGTGCGTGTGCGTGTATGTGTGTGCGTGTATGTGTGTGCGTGTTTATGTGACTGTGTGTATATAATATATGATAATGTATATGTATATAATATATTATCAACTGAGAAACACGACGAATGAGCCGTACCGGTTTAGGGTCATGACCTTTCAGTGTGAATAGGGCAACCCCCTTAAAGTTAAAGATGCGACGGATTGCACTCGGGGGTCGTGACCCGGAAGGGCGGGGTGTGCTATTAAATTGTTTGGATGCCGATCAGCCGAAGGGACTGCCCGTTACGTCCGTCTCACCAACACCCATGGCCCTCGCCGGCGACGTAACCACTGGGCCGCTTCCGCCGACGTCGACGAGGCGGCAGTCTAATTAGAGCCTCGCTCGCGGTCACCACAACACATTACAGCGATACGCGAGAAATGCGTCGATATTTAGAATCGACCACGTGTCGGAGTATCGCACGTCAATGACCACCTGAAAGGTGTTTACCTATTATCTACACCTATTAACCTCCATGATTGCCTTCTAAGCACGGCCGGTGAATGCAGTGAATGCGAGGCGAGTGCCACCGACAAGGCCGCGGCCGGGAACTCGCCCCGGGTCCGGACGAGGGACGTAATAGATACAGCGGCAGGGCTGTTGTGCCTGTAACGTACACGGCGTGCAAACGTTCGCACACACGCCCGCGCGCAACCGTGGCAACATGTGTAATGATATGTATGTATGTACAGGTTGTATGTATGTATGTATGTATGCACAGGTGTATAGTTGAGTGAAATTGTAGGTAAATAACGACGGACACGTACGCATGGATAACAGGCACAAGCACGCACGCATGCGTGTACATGCATATGCACGCTCGTACGTACGCACATACACACATATACATACACGCGCGCATACACTATTTCATACGCATATACACATACACAGTACACATTACACACACTCACTCATTCACTCATTTACTCACCCACTCATCTACCCACTCACTCACACACTCACTCACTCACTCACACACTCGAACGCACGCACGCACACACACACACACACACACACGCACACGCACACACACACACACATACCACAAACACACACGCACGCACGCACGCACGCACGCACGCACGCACGCAGGCACGCACGCACGCACACAAACACACACACACACACACACATACCACAAACACACACACACGCACGCACGCAGGCACGCACGCACGCACGCACACAAACACACAAACACACACACACACACACATACCGGCTTTCGTACAATACATGATAACGGTATAATCGAGTTTGTATAACAATCCTTCTCCTTTTTTGACGCGTCTCATTTTCCCACTTAGGTGTTAGAGTTGCGAGGCGACGTATTTATCTACGCAGCCTGCGCAACTTTTCCATTTGTCAAATTCAGTCGTGGCCTTCGCGAATTTACTTATTAGTCTCGTTATGACAAGTGACGTCACATTGACTGTCATCATCTGAGCGTACGCGTCCGGTTCCCAGCCTTGGCGCTTCAGTGGGTTCGCGCATCCCTGGAGACGCCGGGCAGGGCTGTCGTATAATAACAGTATGATTTAATTATGCCTGCAATGTCTCCCTCTGACGCCTCCAGGTTTTTTTTAAGTATCCGAGTTGATTCGGCGAAGATTGTGTTTGCGAAATGCGCGTTTGGCTTCCCGCTGAGCGGCGATTCACACGCGTGTTAATTCTGGCGTCAGTCACGTTGTATTGCTGCCGCGTTCTGTGTCAAGCAAACGAAGTGACGTCAGTGACGTTTGTACGTATTTATACACTCCGAAATCCTCACCAGTTGTCGTATCTATTAGGTCATGACCGTTCTACGCCACAGTGGCCGCGCTGTGACACGTTTGTTTCGCAGGATACTATCTATATTATACATAATGCTAGACATACATCGACCGACTAACGCCGACTATAGTTTCGCTTTCTCGTCGCAAGTAACATGTACCGTGCCATAAGAAAATGGGAATCAAATCGCAGAATTGTGAAAAGGAACTTGATGCCGTTTTAGATTAAGAAATAAGCTTCAGAATGATACCTGATTTGTTTAATATCTTCAGTGGTTTTTGAATTATTAGTAAAAATGAAAAACACTTTTATAGAACAATATCTTCAACAAAATACATGATTTGACATACGTGACAAGGATATTAAAGCGGACATTTACAGATGAAATATAACACACAGACACGGACAAACAAACAAACAAACAAACAAACAAACAAACAAACAAACAAACAAACAAACAAACAAACAAACAAACAAACAAACAAACAAACATACATACATACATACATACATACATACATACATACATACATACATACATACATACATACATACATACATACATACATACATACATACATACATTCACACACACACCCATGCACGCACGCACGCACGCACGCACGCACGCACGCACGCACGCACGCACGCACGCACGCACGCACGCACGCACACAAACATACACACACACACTCTCTCTCACACATACGCACACGCACACGCACACGCACACGCACACGCACACGCACACGCACACACACACGCACACACACACACACACTCGCTCTCTCTCCACAATTATGTGCATTATTTTATGTGTTGTGTTAACCACACTAAACCTCTCTTCCCGGGTTTCCGTTTGTGTTCACAATACTGAACATTCTTGTCAAAAATCAAACGACCTTTAGTTTGCATCTATGGTCTTTTCCTGACCAACTGTAGTCAGTTAACGCGATTCACATCCGTGTAGCGCCGTGGTTTCTATATACGTACTGCAAGACGTGTCTTCTCCCTGCGACTGATCGACGTGTGTTAGTTCAAATGGCTTTCATTCTCCGGAAAGCTGTTTTAGCGAGAGCGATTCGTCTCTTGATCTACTCGTTACATCTGCCATCAGAAGTTATGATTGATGTAATGTAGTACAGCGTGTTAGGGGCGCTTTCATATAAATGCGATCATTATATGGATACCCACGCGATCGCAGGTCGCGGCGGTGCGTCGCACTTCATCAAACGTAGACCAGTGCATGTCTTATTTTAATTCATCGAGTACAGTTATGGACTACTTGTAAACTCTATGTCCGCATTCCCGCAAAACTGATATTTACAAATATGTCAATCTAGACAATCTGTGTTATATAATGACATAGACATGTCCTGCGTGGGTTTAGCTCACAAGATTGACAATCCTTTTGTTGGTGGCGTGGCTAGAAGCCATGTTAAACCAGTTGTCAATGAAGTACGTTAATAGCGTGAATTCATAAACAGTGACAACGACATCTCAGCATTGTTTTTTAACCTAGTGCCTGGATGTCGGCTTCTCTAAATCCATTAAACATACAATAGCGATAAAGTATACACTACACGACTGCTATGAATACAATCAACTCTTGTTATGAATGTTAAATGTTTGGCCTGTGTTTATAATTTAGAACGCAAAAACGACGCTAAATCACATTTAGTTGTAAAAAATATATTTTTACGAGCGAATAGTGAAATATGTGTCCCTTCATGATAGAAAGGCATATGTTAATAAAAGGGCCTAATTGCATCATCGTGACAGCGTTCCGCGTCAGTGACATTGGTTCCGCTCTAGTGACGTTGGCCTGTAATTAATTTTGCCATCCCGTTCTTCGTCAGGACTCGACTGAGACGAGCTGTGTGTGTAAACAAGTCCACCGCAAAATTTGTTGTGACAAATATCTCGCAATACACAGGGCTTGGCAAATGGCCGCCGCTGTAATCTTTGCAACGTCGAGTTGTTATTTTCTTGACGACTTCATTTCCCCCGGGTCATGTACGGTGGGAAGACGGAAGCACACGATATTGCGCAAACTGACAACTGATCATAGTTGGATATTATGGACGCCTTACTGCTGCCAGGACCATATATAACAAATAAACAAAGCAAAAGCCTTAAAAATAGTGTAGGCCCCTAATATTGGCAGCAACAGTTAACAGTTAGATCAAAACACAACATTACTAAAACCAACAATGAAAAACAATAACAATAATAAAAAACAAAGACGATATCTATAATAATAACACACTGACTCATTATATTAAAAACTCACAGTAGGCCATAAGATCAACACAATATGAGTTCTTTATCCTATACTAACAATAACTGGTGTTTCATGTCTTGGTTGGAATGAATATAGCAAACGCAGAGGCGTAGTACTTCATTACCACTGCACAGAATCACTGCACGATTGAGACACGCGTGGGTTGCTACGTAAACATATATCTCACTCTGAAGAAGCATGACATAACCACAAGACGGGGGAGTGCCTTTGTCTGTCTTCTCTGGTGCCCCCAAGCGTTTTGGTTTTCATTCACGTTTAACGATTACTTACATTTCAAGAGCACGCTTGATCGACGACCAAAGAAAACTTGTCCTTGATTTTTTCTCAAGAGATTCTTTAAATAAGTATAGTCTAGTCACTCTAGTGCCTGCCTTCGGTTGCAGGCGTGAAGCCCAGTGAAGCGTGAACTGTTTTCTATTAGTAATAAAACACACCTGTGCTTCGCTGCCATTGTGTACGGAAACATGGCTGATCAGTGTTCGTTGTAGCGTTTTGGTCGCTTGCAAAATTGCCTGTTGGTTGCGTGTTATTTTGACAGAATGTCTGTCATTCACGGGGGAACCATTGGAAATAGTTTTAAAATATATATGAACAGGTTCTGGTCTTATACTACTGCTACTGCTACTGCTACTGCTACTGCTACTGCTACTGCTACTGCTACTGCTACTGCTACTGCTACTGCTACTGCCACTGCCACTGCCACTGCCACTGCCACTGCCACTGCCACTGCCACTGCCACTGCCACTGCCACTGCCACTGCCACTACCACTACCACTACCACTACCACTACTACTACTACCAGTAGTACTACTACTACTACTACTACTACTACTACTACTACTACTACTACTACTACTACTACTACTACTACTACTAATAATAATAATAATAATAATAATAATAATAATAATAATAATAATAATAATAATAATAATAATAATAATAATAATAATAATAATAATAATAATAATAATAATAATAATAACAATAACAATAATAATAATAATAATAACCACAATTACAATTACAATTGTCATAGTATTAATAATAAGAACAGTTGTTTCCCTTCAACAACTATTTTCTGCGTATGTTTTCTCCCGTCCGGTCATCAACATAACCACTAACAATTGCCACTGACATAATATTTTCATCCTAGTTCAGGAGTGACTCTGTGGTCGATATAAGAAAACATGCAACGAAATGTCCAGTGACACCCACACAAAACCTCCTAGGAATTCAAGTAAAATCTAATGTTTTATTCAATCAATCAATTAAATTCTAGTGTAACCATGAATTAAACATGTATTGGTGAACAGTTTGAAATTCTTACTCAAGAATGAATTTCTCCTAGTTGAAGAATGGAATGTGCTGTTTTATGTTTTTCTTGATATTCCTTAACATTTTGTAACGTAGGAGTGCGAAACGAGACAAGGACGAACTGGTCCAGATATAGGCCTACTCGCGCCATGCACGATTGTGACCCGATATGCGTTGCTAATTTTTCCCACAGGGACGTTGTAAATCATCCATTTGAGGGGGTAGGTCAAAGTTCTTCGCCGAAAATAACCCAGATCCAGCATACATCTAAGATTGTGGCACATTAACAGTTACTTAGTGTTTGGCACCGTCTGATTTACGGCCACGTTAACCGTTTCTTATCGTCGGGCCGGTGGTTCAGATGGATGGTGTTTGTCTCGTGAAAGACACGAAACATTGGTTCTCTGGCAGTCGACATCCGCATATGTCATTCGGACGCGAGTCACAACTGTCGTTATCACAGCCAAGGTTCATACATAAGTCGACGATCTCGTTTGGTCGCGCGGGATGTTTATGTACACTGTGTGTATACGAGCGGTGGTTGTTTATACTCAGACTCGAGATGTGTAGGGGAGTTAAATCATGAAACCCTCTCCTCTACTCTCTCTCTCGCTCTCCTTTCTCTCCCCTCTCCCCTCTCCCTTTCTCCCTTTCTCCCTTTCTCCCTTTCTCCTATCTCCTCTCCCCCCTCTCACCTGTCACTTTCTCCCCTGTCCCCTCTTTTCCGTGTCCCGTGTCCCGTGTCCCGTGTCCCGTGTCCCGTGTCCCGTGTCCCGTGTCCCGTGTCCCGTGTCCCGTGTCCCGTGTCCCGTGTCCCCTCTGCCCTCTGCCCTCTGCCCTCTGCCCTCTGCCCTCTGCCCTCTGCCCTCTGCCCTCTGCCCTCTGCCCTCTGCCCTCTGCCCTCTGCCCTCTGCCCTCTCCCCTCTCCCCTCTCCCCTCTCCCCTCTCCCCTCTCCCCTCTCCCCTCTCCCCTCTCCCCTCTCCCCTCTCCGTTTCAGTATCTCCTCTCCTTTCGCCTATCTCTCTCTCTCTTTCCTTCCCTTCCTCCGTCCCTCCACCCTCTCTCACATCTCTCTAGCCCGCCACAGCAGCCATATTGTCCAGTGACATGCCGTGAGTCGGCGAGTATCTGCCCGCCCAACGTCTCGGAGCTGGGGGGGGGGGGGCTGAAACAGTGGTCGTACATTGAGGTCGTATCTTGCGGACTCCGTCCCCGGTGTCCCCCGTGAACTGTCAGTGACCTGACGTACAGTCCGTGGCGGGTCCCGCACTCTACACTCAGCACTCGACGGCACCCGCCGAGTCCCGGCCACGGCTCTGTGTTGACGCGCGCTAAGTTAATTAAAGTCTAAAGTCTCGTGCAGCGAGTCTGAGTATCGTCGAAACATCGCGACGCGTTAATTGCTCATGGCCACGGACAGGCACACGTAGCAAGGTGGCTTGTTGTCTGTGACACTATCAGCCGTCATGCAAAGTATTGCTGATGGACCATTACGCGTGCACAAACGAAGCACCTCTTGCATCCACTTGAAAGAACCGATCGCGATAAAAGGCCCGTAGGCTGGGCGGTGTGTTGGGTGCGTTAGCACTACAGCTGAGGCAAAATACTTCAACGATATTGAACAGTATAACTCATGTCAGATATCTAAAGCATTGTTGACATATCCTAGTGTCTATATTGTCGCGTGGCTGTCATAATCTACTACCCGCCCTCTTCTGCTATAAGTTTGTCGTATCTCAGTGGAAACCGTTGCCTGTTTACATCTCATAACACCACTCTCCGCTATCTGGTTCTGTTCGTCTCGTCCCGCGTCTAGCTCGGTCTGTTTACAGTTACATGTGTGCTGCTTCAACATGCTCCTGTCTCTGTCAGTAACACTCTTGTGTGACAAAGATGTAGTGCTTTATAATCAATTACGACAGTTGCCACATAGAAAGGTTTAAGTCATAGGAACCAGTTTAAGACACAAATGCTAATATGTTAGTTATTTGGACATGCAGATTCGTTGTGAAGTTCGCTGCGTACAGAGATAGACACGAGAGGTTGAATCTGAACACGGGGCTCGCATTGCCGCTTCAATTAATGAAACTGTCTTCTCGGCGGTAAGATTTGTATCACTTCTCCAGGCCTATGTTTTATTACTACCCTGAGCGGACTGGCAAACGTGTACCGTCTTGGAGTGCCCCTATCTCAGTGACCGTCTCCACTCTGTACACCCAGGTCACATCGCGTCTCGCCAGTCGCAGGGCATCGACCAAACGCTGCTTAAAATCTCAAACCCAATGCATATTGAGTAAACAAGAGAATGCGAGGATGCATGAGTATTACTTGGCGACGTGAACTGATTTAAAGACGTTCCGTGCGCCGGCATTTTGTATTCAGGCAGGCAGGCAGGCAGGCAGGCAGGCAGGCAGGCAGGCAGGCAGGCAGGCAGGCAGGCAGGCAGGCAGGCAGGCAGGCAGGCAGGCAGGCAGGCAGGCAGGCAGGCAGGCAGGCAGGCAGGCAGGCAGGCAGGCAGGCAGGCAGGCAGGCAGGCAGGCAGGCAGGCAGGCAGGCAGGCAGGCAGGCAGGCAGGCAGGCAGGCAGGCAGGCAGGCAGGCAGGCAGGCAGGCAGGCAGGCAGGCAGGCAGGCAGGCAGGCAGGCAGGCAGGCAGGCAGGCAGGCAGGCAGGCAGGCAGGCAGGCAGGCAGGCAGGCAGGCAGGCAGGCAGGCAGGCAGGCAGGCAGGCAGGCAGGCAGGCAGGCAGGCAGGCAGGCAGGCAGGCAGGCAGGCAGGCAGGCAGGCAGGCAGGCAGGCAGGCAGGCAAGTCGTGTTACAAATCAGTTGCTGTGTTTGTAATCAAACGAAAAGAAACTCGATCGTTTAAGACAGGTAGACATCATTGCAATATTATTGTCTTGTGAAGGCATATCTTGGTCAGAATTTTTAAAGTTCGAGGGTCATGTTTTGTAATGTGTTCGATCTTAGCGCCACGTCCTCTTAGAAATGCCTGTTATATCGTTCTGTCTTATCGTATAAGAAACCGTCCAGATTGGTGTCGTCAGAAACAGCCAGGAGCTGTCCGACCTGAGTCGGTCGGTGTAGCTGACCTGAGTCGGTCGGTGTAGCTGACCTGAGTCGGTCTGATGTAGCTGACCTGAGTCGGTATGATGTAGCTGACCTGAGTCGGTCGGTGTAGCTAACCTGAGTCGGTCTGGTGTAGCTGACCTGAGTCGGTCTGGTGTAGCTGACCTGAGTCGGTCTGGTGTAGCTGCCGCAGCCGCCTCCACTTCAGCCCAGCGTCAAGACTGGAGACTGGTTCTTTTTCCAGTTCCCCATTCCAATTAATCCACCTTCACCCGTCTCGCTTTTTCAAGCATCGCTGTGAATCAGACACACGTGTATTCACTCCCCGCCATCGCCTCCAGTCGCCATCTCAATTACGTAATCCACACACGCCCTGTCGACCCGATCTCCACACCTCCCTGTGCCAATCCCTGTGCCAATCACTCTCAAACCTCCCTGTGCCAACCACTCTCAAACCTCCCTGTGCCAACCACTCTCCACCTCCCTGTGCCAACCACTCTCCACCTCCCTGTGGTAATCACTCTCCACCTCCCTGTGCCAATCACTCTCCACCTCCCTGTGCCAATCACTCTCCACCTTCCTGTGCCAATCACTCTCTATCTCCCTGTACCAATCACTCTCCACCTCCCTGTGCCAATCACTCTCCACCTCCCTGTGCCAATCACTCTCCACCTCCCTGTGCCAATCACTCTCCATCTCCCTGTACCAATCACTCTCCACCTCCCTGTGGTAATCACTCTCCACCTCCCTGTGCCAATCACTCTCCATCTCCCTGTACCAATCACTCTCCACCTCCCTGTGCCAATCACTCTCCACCTCCCTGTGCCAATCACTCTCCACCTCCCTGTGCCAATCACTCTCCATCTCCCTGTACCAATCACTCTCCACCTCCCTGTGGTAATCACTCTCCACCTCCCTGTGCCAATCACTCTCCACCTCCCTGTGGTAATCACTCTCCACCTCCCTGTGCCAATCACTCTCCACCTCCCTGTGCCAATCACTCTCCACCTCCCTGTACCAATCACTCTCCACCTCCCTGTGGTAATCACTCTCCACCTCCCTGTGCCAATCACTCTCCACCTCCCTGTGCCAATCACTCTCCACCTCCCTGTGCCAATCACTCTCCATCTCCCTGTACCAATCACTCTCCACCTCCCTGTGCCAATCACTCTCCATCTCCCTGTGCCAATCACTCTCCACCTCCCTGTGCCAATCACTCTCCACCTCCCTGTGGTAATCACTCTCCCCCTCCCTGTGCCAATCACTCTCCATCTCCCTGTGGTAATCACTCTCCACCTCCCTGTGCCAATCACTCTCCACCTCCCTGTGGTAATCACTCTCCACCTCCCTGTGCCAATCACTCTCCACCTCCCTGTGCCAATCACTCTCCACCTCCCTGTGCCAATCACTCTCCACCTCCCTGTGCCAATCACTCTCCATCTCCCTGTGCCAATCACTCTCCACCTCCCTGTGGTAATCACTCTCCACCTCCCTGTGCCAATCACTCTCCACCTCCCTGTGCCAATCACTCTCCACCTCCCTGTGCCAATCACTCTCCATCTCCCTGTACCAATCACTCTCCATCTCCCTGTGGTAATCACTCTCCACCTCCCTGTACCAATCACTCTCCACCTCCCTGTGCCAATCACTCTCCATCTCCCTGTGGTAATCACTCTCCATCTCCCTGTACCAATCACTCTCCACCTCCCTGTGCCAATCACTCTCCATCTCCCTGTGCCAATCACTCTCCACCTCCCTGTGGTAATCACTCTCCACCTCCCTGTGCCAATCACTCTCCACCTCCCTGTGCCAATCACTCTCCATCTCCCTGTACCAACCACTATCCACCTCCCTGTGCCAATCACCCTCCATCTCCTTGTGCCAATCACTATGTGTGCGTGTGTGTATGGATGCGTGTGTACGAGTGTATAAATACAGACTAACTTCGTAAAGTTAATCCTTACATTCGATATTCCATAATTTATATACATGACAACCGAACGCATATGGCGCGAAGTCTGCAGACAGAACGGCAGTTTCGACGTCGCTCCATGTAGGCAGTTGTGTCGCTGTACACGTCAGTGGTCACTCTACATGTAATCGACGTCTCAGCCCTAACGCTACTGGCTGCATTTGTCCAGTCCTGGGGGGATTAGGCGCGCTCAGTGGGCATAACAATAATCCGGAAGTGGACAATCTCGGTCACGTTGCTTTCCAATCACATCAACTGCTCGCGTCGAGCGCTCTCTCACACGCTCTTCGCCCCCGTATCAAGTCCCCGACGCTCATCTTGTTCCAGCCTCCGATATATTGACACGTGTCCTGCTACGGACGGCGATCAGAGCCAATAAGGCAGATATGGAAATTGGAATGGAAGTAATTTAATTCCTCTTTGACGTAACGCGGCTAGATGACGTCGCGGCCACGACAATTGAGACGATAGTGATCTTGTTGACGCCTACATAGCGATGGACCCACGCAGATGAAAACAGAAGCCTGACGTTGACCAATATATATGCATTTATTGGATCCGTCGGGAAATCTCGCTGCTCCGTCGTGTTTCGTCTTAATCGAACACGTCAAGCCGTCTCGTTTGAAGTATACGATTTCTCGGTCGAAGTAAACGAGTTCTTGGTTGAAATAAACGTGGAACAAATGATGGTCTAAGCAAATCCCTGTCGTGCGGTGTTATCCATTGTTGTCCATTTTCGTTGAAAATGGGTGCATCTAGAATGGCATCGACGTTGCAGAATAATTAAAACCGCAATAACGACAAACAGACAGGTATGTTATGTACACGAAATGTCGTCTTGAACGTAAATGTCGTTCTATTGTGCGAACCAATCGTACGGCATTCCATCGTCACCATTATCGTCCGTAAACATGACCGTTAAAGTGAATGACACTACGGACGTGTCCCGTTCACACGCGGCTATAGACCCATCCCCGACACGATGTATGTGCGGTCTATATTCGTCACCTCCAACAAACGCCGTGACCGTAACCCCCGTCAATGTTATCTCACCGTCAAGTGTAATAGCGCTACCACAACGCCATCGGTGTTGACCACTTTAAATTATTAATGCCCCGGTTTATGGCCGGTATGAACAGGGATTCGTTTTCATTCCTTCGACCGCGAACTTTACAATTTGGTGACAAATCAACGGGAGCTCGCATATTTCATACCAGAAGCGGCCATTTACGGCCGACTTTATACCAATGTTTTGCATGTCTTCGCGAAGAACAATAGCGCACTGTAGTGGCAAATGGCTACAACGGTATTCCAATTGCGCGCGGACCGGAATGTAAGCGGCGTAAACTCGGATGGTCTATGGCGCTGTATGCTGGCGCCGCTAATGCCTCTGATTAATCGGCCGGGCCAAAGTACGTTTCTTGCAGCATCGGCTCTTTGGCGGCGTGAGCCATCTGTAAACGCTACTAAAGTGAAATAACGTGTACGGCATCGGAAAAAGGGTCCAGCACCTGAGTGCAGTTGGCAAAGACCCGGAATAACTAAATTAGATGCCGAAATGTCTCGTCAGCGCGCAGGCAGCACGTCGCTAGTCGACTGAACTGAAGGACTCTTACGTAAAATGCGTATGTTGCGATGTTTAATATGTCGATAGATCACGAGGTTTTAACGAAACGTCAAGACAGGTTTAACACCTGTACTGTAGTGTAGCTTTGGAGTATTCACCCGTGAACGTTTTATTTGGGATTGTCGTAGGAGTCTATATAATATATGTAAATCGCTTATGTCGTTTTTCTTAGAATCATGAAAAACAACGCACCGATGTTCTGAAATGCAACAATGTATTCCTGTATTTGGATAGTTGACTATAATCTCTATATTGCGAGGACGAATACCTTTGTGCAATTATTGCTGTGCCGTTCAATGAGTTTCTTAGAAGTTGTCACATGTGTATACGTTCGATTGAGGGCGTGATAGACGGTGCCATCATAAGTACTTCGGTACGTCCAAAGGCCTGATTGATGGCGGAAGAAAAAGTATTCTGATGCACCCAAACTGTTTTTCCTCAAGGTGATGCCACGATCCATCCATCATCAAATGCAAACCGCAGATGTGTTTGTAAAGATGACTAATGACTCAAACAAAGATGTGTACTTGTCTGCCCTGACGATATACACAAAACTGCGGTTCCACGGACAGTACACTCGACAAGAAGGAAGCTGACAAAACTATACGCATCTAGCCTTGAACTATGTCCTCTGGTTCCGTTGTCTTGGGATGTATCGACCGCGCCGGAGACATACTGGAGTGACAAAGTCTAACTGATACAAGTCAGCCACTCGGAGGCAGGATTGGTGGTTTGGAGAAAGGACAGACTCGTCTGTCTTTGCCTCCTGTCACGGTAATTACGCTGTGCTCTGATAAGAAACTAGACGACGAACCGACGTATTTACAGAACAACATTCTTGCCATACACGGAGAACTGGAGCAAACTGACACGTACTCCGGATCATTGCAAAACAAACTGGAGTCGGTGTGTAGCTTCACGTAGTATACATACATACATCTGGCTGTTTACAGTGGACTAAGCTTTAAATCCCCGCCTCACCCACACCCATCTAGCGCCACCGCAGCAACAATTCGACGTTAATCGAAGCATTTGTCTTGTGTGGGATTTTAATCATTCAATAATTTTCGTCGGATCAAGATATATCCGTTGATCGCGCGCGGCGGGCGGGTCCTCGGCCTAAAGAGAGTCCGTCACTCCGATATTCACCGACGCCAGCCGTATTCCTCCCCCGCGCGTCTCGTTCTGTATACTCCGGCCCGGAGTCGTCGATTGTATGTTTAATGTATTGACTTCTGCGGCTAGCAACGCGTAAGTCAGGTTGTTCTGCGCGACGTACAAGCGAAACCGTTTTCCGAGAAATGTTCCGGTAATTTAAGCATCTGCACTTTTGAACGTAGCACTGCACGGGGTTGAGTGGTTGGGTCCAGTCTATATAAGCTTGCTCCTATAGTCCATAGTTATAACATTTACCATTTACCGGGATCCGGTTATAAAATGTCTATGGAACGTGGCTAAAATGAAAGTTCCTGTTGCCGTAACTTGTTTTCTAAACGGCGCTTCTGGCGAAGCTATTGCAATTTCATGCCAGATGATATCCCAGGAATTCTGGTTCGGATAGTCATGTCACATGATATCGCTGGGGGTGCAACAGTTGGTCGTCAGCCTAGTGTCCCTGTCGCTGTGTGTTATCACGAACGGAGAAGAACTGATTGCGTTAAAGTGCGTGCTTATTTGCTTGCTTGCGTGCATACGTATTACGGTACGTGAGTGCTTGTTTGCGTGCCTACATGTTTATGTGGGCTGTAGACTGTTCCGTTATTGCATTTGTTGGGAAACTCAAGTACAAACACAGAACATCAAACAGTGTGTTGATGTTGATGTGGATTTCGTGGATTTCGTGGATTTCCTGGAATCGGTGACGTAGATATGCCTCCCAACAGTACCCGGCTGTAGTCCGAGAAGTAGGAAGTGTGTAACTCGGTGCGTGTAGTTCGGAGTGCGGTGGCACCATTACACGCCGCAGGAATGCGTGTGCAAGGTGCACCAACGACACGACACGCCTTCCGCCCTGCCAAATACGCCAGGTAGGCTAATCGAGTGTCGAGTGCCGTTGAGCCTTGTAATGGTGTTATTTCGTCGTAGCGCACTCGCACGTACAACCCATCATGCTGTCGGTCGCGAAGCGACAAAGACTGCTTCCATCACTTGACTCTTGCTCTCCATTTGTCTCTCTGCTGTGAGAGTGATGTCCAGGAGTCGATCTTTATGTCTCTCAGCTTCAGGTTTCTCTTGATGGTATCTTTGAACCGGAGACGAGGGCGCCCTCTCTTTCTGTGACCAGAAGACAGTTGAGAGTAGAGAACCTGCTTCGGTAGCCTGTCTGATGACATCCTCATGAGGTGTCCAGTCCACCGGAGATTCTTTCTGATCAGAAGATCTTCCATAGATGGCAGCCCTGTCCGTTCGAGTATTTCCTTGTTTGTCACTTTGTCCATCCAGGTTATCCTCATGATCGAACGCAGATGTCGCATCATGAAGGCATGCAACTTTTTCACCTGTCGTCTGTACACTGTCCATGCCTCGGCTCCGTATAGGAGGGTGGACAGCACAATTGCACGGTATATCTCAACCCAACCCGTAGTAACGTACGCGTCGCACCTGGTTGTGTAACAGGGCCTAAAACCCTTGATCACAGGCGCGAACATTCTGCGGGGTTTCTGTTTGACACACGTGTGTGTACCTTAGGCGAACAGTTATCGAGTATCGCGATTAAAATGTAGACTATGTAACTGTGCCGAGGGAATGTCAAATGAGTAAGGTTTGTTCAATACTCATATAAACACAAATGTTTACTCGACAACACGGACGCAAACATGTTCAGAGAGCGCACGACAAATAATAATACTATTATTACATGTTATTACTCATCGGTTACGTCTGATTACGTGACAGACTGTCAGCAGATAAAGCCACTTGTAATGTCGGTATTGTTGTTTATTATTGTTATTTGGAAACATTTATAGTGCGCCATATATCCGGGTTAAAAACCTGCTCAAAGGCGCTAACAATATAACATAAATACAGACACGCACACGCACACGCACACGCACACGCACACGCACACGCACACGCACACGCACACGCACACGCACACGCACACGCACACGCACACGCACACGCACACGCACACGCACACGCACACGCACACGCACACGCACACGCACACGCACACGCACACGCACACGCACACGCACACGCGCACGCGCACACACACGCACGCACGCACACGCGCACACACACGCACGCACGCACACACAAACAAACACAAACACAAACACAAACACAAACACATACACATACACATACACATACACATACACATACACATACACATACACATACACATACACACGCACACACAAATATCAGCTAAATAATTACGTTAAATAAATAAGTTAAATAAATATATTAAAATAAGTTAAATAAATAAGTTAACTCGATCAAATAAGTAAGATCAATACGAACGAAACAGGTTGAGTACGGTTAATTAATTAAGATCGAGTTAACGGGAACTTGTGTTTGTTTACACCGTATCGTACTGTCCAGCCGACACGAGGCCGGCTTTCATGTCCGGCAGCCTGAGGCTGACCAGCGCCGCGTGACGATGAAAACAACCGATCGAATGTCATAAATCAAACCAGACGTCGGAGTTGAAAGGCAATCGTTAGCAGCAAGTGGGCACGATTAAGGAGTAAATCGGCAAAGGGTTGGGATCTAGAACGCGTCTCCTGAACACAAAGAGCGAGTCGCGAATGCACTCATTAAAGTTGATATATTAATTGGAGTGCTCTGATCGCATTATCCATCGTAAGGTTTGGAGTAAACGTCAGCCTTTCTGCAGCGCGCCAATCGACTCGTCCGAATTGACGGAAGTGATTGTGATCATCACACAATCAATAGACGTGGTCGGTTAATGTAAACAAGGTCGTTATATAGCTAATTTTAAGGTCGTTATATACCTAATTTTAAACCCCAAAACACATATTGCTAGTACGCCAAGTATTGTCCCGGTTTTGAAATGTTTATTTTGACTGCTTTGACATAAACGTGAACTATATAAACCGCAGACACGTAGTGCACGAAATTGATTAAGATTGTCTGAAATCCTAGGTTGATGTGTTTATTAACATTAACATTGTTACGTCAACATTATGGCTAAGGTTTTAAACTATCCAGACATCTCCATCGTCACGATTTACAAAGGACTTATTGACGCGTTGTTAAGTCAAATGTCACATACAGACGTCTCAGTGCTAATCCAAACGCCACACCCGAGATGATGTGTTAAACCCAAAGATCAACAGTAAATGTGATTACTGCGGCTGTTGTAATTAAGACAGATCCGTTGTTTTAAGTCCTACTTTCGGTGTGTTAGTAACCACTGTCACTGAAGTATAAACAAAACAATTAAGACGTTGTGTGTTCGAACGGTAGCCATTTTCCTGGGTTCATATGCGAGGTGAATATATGTAAAATGACATTGTTTCAAAGACGATTTTTTGCAGCGTACATATACAATTTGTTTAAATTTCAAACGGTTTACTTTCAATAAGTAGCTTGTTCTTAATAATGCATAGTCAGTTAGTACGTACAAATATATTCAGATAAACGAACGATTACAACATGCATTCACAGCAAGAGCACATTTTGGATATCGCACTGAACTCATTGGGTTTGCTCGTTAATGTCTATCCGGCATTTTCGTGGAAATTCATTCTTCTGTCATTATTTGGAGAACCATCTAGCGATCTAATGCATCCAATACCACCAGTACTTATTACAAGAGCTATGGTATTATCTTTAGGCCCAGTGGTTCAATACTAAATGGTATCCTGCCATTTGTGCAATAAGAATGTCGCGTGACTTTGGCAGACGTAAATAGGTGCCAATTGGAACAGGATCCACTGAAAAATAGCGTTCACAGAATGTAGCTAAATATAGGCATTGCATATGGAACTGACTCTTCGAGTGATGGAAATTGTTAAACCAAAATGGCGCCGTTGATGACGTGTGTGATTAAAACCAAAATGCTCCTTTCCAGTCGTGGGTTGTAGAGCAATTAATGCTAATGCAACGACTTTCGGCTGCCACTTTTGCTGTTGCATATTTCGCAACGGTCCAATGTAGCAGCTATTGTACTCTTGTGAAACGATCACCAATCAATAATTAAACACGTGTACACAATTAAGCACATGTACATTTCTTAGTTTACGATAAACGTCTTTTCGACTACAGCCAAGGCATAAATCTGGTGGCTCCGCCTGGCGAATCATTTATATTTACCACATAATGTCTGGAACGATTCTAATTACAGATACACGTAGCAATTATATTTAGGGTACTTTAAAATAAGTACCAATGGTAACAAACGTGCGTAGTTTCGATCAGGTGCATACTTTTATGCACGATAAAGTTGAAGGTGGGAGAAATACGAAGGACTCGTCTCAAGAAAGGAAATAACATTTTCATTGTCGCACCTCAAAAATAGAGCAGTTACTCGGCCTATTCTTTGATAATGTTAGGGCAAGGGTAGTGCTTGTTGTTTGATATTGTTCAGACATACGATCACACAACGCCATGGCGTTGAGCAGGCGCAATATAGCGCGATCGATTTGGAGTAACGGTAAATGAACAAGCGCGATGCACTCTAGATAATAAATCTGATTGCGAGGCGATAATCGTGAGATTTGTGTTTGCGAATTTATGAAGCCGCAAATCTGTGGTCCAGGCTTCGCGCTGGCTGCCTGTCCTCGTTAGCAGGTTTTTATAAGACGCTAGATGCCATGGAGAATAATGTAATATCTCATTTCCACACGTTGACAGTGCCAGTTTGATCAATGGGACGGTCGGAAGGCGGACGACTAGGCACACTGTGGCGTGTAATGGAATTCACCAGGACTCGGCCACTGTTGGTGCCTGGGAGCGGGACAAAGCTGTTGTAAAAGTGTGTTATAAATAACGATGTAGCACACATTGTCGGACAGGTAGATCTACAACAGTGGGCAGAGACCTAATTTGTTTTGTTAGTATGTATGTGTGTGTGTGTGTGTGTGTGTGTGTGTGTGTGTGTGTGTGTGTGTGTGTGTGTGTGTGTGTGTGTGTGTGTATGTAAAACTATGTATGTATGAATGTATGTATGTATGTATGTATGTATGTATGTATGCATGTATGTATGTATGTATGTATGTATGTATGTATGTGTGTATGTGTGTGTGTATGTATGTGTGTGTGTGTGTGTGTGTGTGTGTGTGTGTGTGTGTGTGTGTGTGTGTGTGTGTGTGTGTGTGTGTGTGTGTGACTGTGTATGTAGCCATATGTATGTGGGTATGTATGTATATATGTATGTATTTATGTGTGTATGTAAAACTATGTATGTATGAATGTATGTATGTATGTATGTATGTATGTATGTATGTATGTATGTATGTATGTATGTATGTATGTATGTATGCATGCATGCATGTATGTATGTATGTATGTATGTATGTATGTGTGTATGTGTGTATGTGTGTGTACTTATGTACGTGTGTACGTATGTATGCATGTATTTATGGTATACTGCCCGCTAAGTTGTGCTTAATTACTTGACTAAGCCGGCACGCAACTATGTTCGCAATTTACAAGATGCGGTGACGGAAGCATGCTAAAATGGTAACCAATCCATCCAGTTTCAAAACAAGTGTTATTGGTAATATTGCGGAAGCTAGCCGAGTTCAGATATATCTTCCACGTTCAACAGTTACACGGCAGACCTCATATTACAAATAACACATTTTCTTTGTTTAATAGCGTCATGTTATTCATAAGTTAAATTTCATCCATAGTTGAACACCAATGGTAAACGTATACTTATATATAAAGTCGTATCCTATTTTGTCTTCTCTATGGATTAGCCCAGTCACTTTTGATGCGGAATATCATTTGATGTATTTCAACATCAAGTTGATCACAAGAGGGCGCTACCAGTTTCTTATGCACTGTCTCATACGTGCAGAAGGGAACTGGGACCATAAGTCGTACGTCATTGCCCATATTTGTTGGTGCGGTCGTCATGGTGATCCGCTATCATGGAACCCAAGCGGTATAGGGCCTGTAAGTCTCGCGCGCGAAAACGAGGCTGGGGGTAGTTGGGGGCAGGAAGTCCATATTCTCCATGTTAACATATGACTTTGTTTTGTGTTTGGTTGTAAAGATCAAACTGCTCCCAAATAGCGTATTTCAGTTATACTGTCCGAAGGATTATTACAAGCAGAACCAGTGGAACACTTTGCCGGTGACAATGATCACGGAAATCATGAATGTTAATCGATTATTATGGTGGTTGCCATGGCATCGCCACTTGTGTTTGGCGATCTTGACTAATAACGAAGAGTGCCATTTTTCGCGCAGTACAACCTGTTTGGGGCTAACGTATACATGTGTTAAGATTATGTGCATTTAGACAACTTGTCAAATATAACTGTTTATCGAAACCACAACGTACAAATCCCGTAAAAGACACATACGGCCTAAAATGATGTATATTATCTGCACTACGTAAATCGATATTAAATCGGACATTTAAGATAAGAAAGGTATAACACAAGATTCAGTCGGAAGTTACAACTGTCATCTATCGTTAGAATATTATTGTTCTTGTGTCCAGTCCCAATCAGCTCCAGTCGCGCGGAGTCTCGCCATGTATCGTGACCCACTTACAGGCCCTATAGCGGTAGTTTGGTATAACGCCTGCTCTAAAACCTGACAGAGATACACCCACCTATCAGTCACTGGACATAGACGGACAGCTGAAGAAATGTTTCCCTCGTTTTATAGCAATCGAGTGAAATAGACGTTGTCATACCTTCTAGCAGTTGGTGTGGGACCGTATGTCACCGTATGTCACCGTATGTCACCGTATGTCACCGTGTGTCACCGTATGTCACCGTGTGTCACCGTGTGTCACCATGTGTCACCGTGTGTCACCATGTGTCACCGTGTGTCACCGTGTGTCACCGTGTGTCACCGTGGGTCACCGTGTGTCACAATGTGTCACCGTGTGCGTCAAAAGCCGCTGCTGTGACAAAAGACGAGTTGTCACGTAATCGCAAACATAACATTATGGGTATTATTGTATTCTTATTTAGAACCTGAACAAAATCACGAAATATTATCTACATTTAAATACCTGTGTGCAGTTATCATAAGTCAGGGCGTCGAAATGGAAGGATACCCAGGATTAGACAGACAACAGCAGCGCTGACAAGAATATAAAATAATGTGGAAAGACAACATCTCACCCAGATCCAAAATCGCATTGATGCGCTCCCTTGTGATGTCAAAATTATGATTTCCTCTATGCCTGTGACGGTTGTGAGACGAAGCATGCACGCCAGACCTAAGAAATAAGATTCCAGGGCGAAGTCTTGGGAAGGTACCGCAAAATCATGCGCATTTCACACAACGACCGTATCACCAACAAAGAGGTCTACGACATAATTCAGCAAGCCACCGGATAGTTTGAATACGCAGGGCCGACTGATGACAGTCAAGACAAAAAGAACTCGCGTAGTCTAACCGAGTTGAATTATTGTGTATGCGTTCTCCGCGAGATGGCGCCATCGTTGTAGTAACGTTTCACGTTTGCCAGTTGTTTTGTGTTGTGGCGCGGGACAATGGGGAATGTTAAGAATTGTAGTCTCATTGCGTATGATATTATTTCAATTAAAAGCGTAGTCTCACGCGTAGGTTTTATTTATATGAATACGGCGATATATTTGCTTCTTCTGCAGGAAAATAGTCGTTTTCAGAGGGTGGAATGACTGATCATTTCACGTGGTTTCCAATGGTTGTGGTTAAATGATGGACGAGTTTTTATGGCGATCATTTCCAAAATGGTGGTTAAGGTCATTATTGTATTATTTTGTTGATAATTAATTGCAGTGTTTTGCTTTATGAGTTATCGTCGTTTAGCTTACGGAATGAAACATTGCTGATGAACCCACGGAATGCTCGTGCGTAGTTTTTTGATAATACATTGTCGTCGACAGATGCGCAATTCGCTCGTCTCCTGTTTCGATACGTGTTGTGTTTTTTATGTTTGATGCCATACATCACGGTCAATGAATACGCAATGAATTTGTTTCCCCTGTCGCATATACGCCTCGTATTGCGAGGCCCACTGCGGCTTGTTCTAGGGCCGTCGTGGCGGTGAGTTCAGTCCTGGGAAGGCTCTTCCGTCACCTGTCCTTACCTGCTGTCAAAAAGACACCGTCGCATGTCATCTGTCACCCACAGATAGTAATTAAGAACCGTAGTCGGACAGGTAGACAGACGACTTTAATGTCGTTTGTTTTGAATTATTAATTGCCACGCACTTGCACGTCACGGACACGTGGGGTTTCTATGGAAACACTTAATGCCAGGCATTTCCAGGAACGTCTGCAAGCGACAAGATAGATGCGATCGCGACGTGGGGTAGTTGGTCCACGCACCGACGCCGCTGATTAGTTTCTTGTGAGTCGCGGCTGGACGTAAGCTCAGTTATGATGTCGAACCGACCTGACTGCGTTTTTGCGTGCGACGAATTTAAAGTAACTGTAAATGTTAATCTCTAGTGGTTCGGCGTTGGGCCCGGCGGCTTAAGTTTATTATGGTCCTAATATAAATCTGTCGCAACATAAACGACAAGGACATTTCTAAATTAACGTTGAAAGAAGATAAGTGAAGTTAAATATATCGTCCCTCTCCGGTTCTTGTTATGTCGTTCCGTAGTCACGCGAGGCCCTAAGGCGCACGGTGCGGTGTGATCAGTGATAACGTAATTCAGTCGTCGTAATAACCGTAACAATAATTTCCTGTTCGCCAATCAAAGGCTGAATCAGCCATCAAACGCCACCGGTCGCCATTAATAAATTGGCTCTTCAACGTGCGAAATCCATACGAGGATTGCCGCAAACTGCCCGGTTTGTCATGGGCGTCATCGATTTTGAATTAGTTTAAATCAAGAATAAGTGCCGCCGGACGGCGCAGATTCCTGCGTGTCGAGGTCGTAATGAAAAGAAGCTCGTGGAAGAATCACAGCGGACAAGTCGTTGAGTCCGCTGAACTCTCCCCAGAGCGGCGGGTGCGTCCCTGATTGTTGTTGCACGCGGTGTCTACATGGGCGGAGACCGCTCCACCCGACCCGCGCCTAGCCGGGCGTGTGCTCGCCTGTGTGTATGCGCGTGTCTCTCTCTCCCCTCCCCACCTCTCTCTCCGTCTCTCCGTCTCTCCGTCTCTCCGTCTCTCCGTCTCTCCGTCTCTCCGTCTCTCCGTCTCTCCGTCTCTCCGTCTCTCCGTCTCTCCGTCTCTCCGTCTCTCCGTCTCTCCGTCTCTCCGTCTCTCCGTCTCTCCGTCTCTCCGTCTCTCCGTCTCTCCGTCTCTCCGTCTCTCCGTCTCTCCGTCTCTCCGTCTCTCCGTCTCTCCGTCTCTCCGTCTCTCCGTCTCTCCGTCTCTCCCTCTCTCCCTCTCTCCCTCTCTCCCTCCTTCCGTCCCTGCCTCACACTTCCTAAATTTACCTCCCCCCTCCCACTCCCTCCCTCGTCTCCACAGCGATCATGTATAGTTGTGTAATAATCCGCCCTCCCCCCCCCCCCCAAGCGCCATCTTGTGAAAACTAAGCACGTTGCGGTACTAAAATCCTGCAAATGAGCTGCAGTGCCGATCTATTAACTATTTTTAGTCGCTGGCACATTTTTCATCTTCCACACTTGACGCCGCGAATCTGTTGTGATCAGCGCTCCTTCATGACGTCATATCTGTGGAATGAAGTTATGTGTTTCCGGTTAGTTCGCATGCAAACATGCGTAAATGGACGCTGTGTCTCTACAAATTGAGTGTTCGTTGGCTTACTTTTTACACATTTTGCAACAAGTCGAACCTATTTGGTATTAGTTGTACTGGTGTACAAATATGTTCATTAAATGTTTGGTGTGAAATAAACGGAAATCAATCATCGGAGTAAATGTTACAAGAATTTTACCGGAACAGGAAATGGGTGAAATGGTTCTTTTGTAGACACACTCACTGTTGCATACGGCATTTACACTGTTATCAATATTATTGTTCTTATTCAGTGCTAATCCTCTTCAATTTACTAATTACTACGTATCCATAATTTGTTCGGGGTAACACAAGTGTCTTCTGCAAATACTTCACAATTCACAGTAACCATCTACTGCGGTTTTCTTTCGAGATGACAAATGTTTTGTTTTGTTCTCCTTTAGCACAACATTGGACCTTCGTCACGACGATTTAATTTTTAAGAAACGCTGTAGAAAACCATCTAGAATTACATGTTTGTATGCGCGACTAATTATAATGTACATTATTATATTATGAATCATAAATAAAAGATTCCTTTGCAAGCGCATGTTTTTTTAGCAAACCGGAATACCTACTATATTTTTCAAACCAGATATTTTCACAATGTACTTCTGCACATCTTTAAAATGTAGTGTGATGAAAATATATTAATAACACAGTTTACTAGTTACTTTCAGTGGTGCAACGGATCGCTAGTAGCAGTGGTCGTGTTTGTAATATTTTTTTTTTTTATACAATTGCGAATCATTTAGTTAACTTGCAAAGAATGCACCGTAGCCTAAATACATAACCGGTACTACAAACGGAAACACTTAAAATACCGTTAACAATGGTTTCTCAATGAGCAACGCTTACACAAATCCCGAATTCAAATAAATATGACGCATGACTTCAGTAATAACAGGGCAACATGCTGATAATGTTTCGTTGAATAAACTTGTTTCAATAGTATATTATAAAGAAAAAAAATCGTTTGGCCTATAATTGTTTACAGGGCTGACTGTTTAGATATAGTTCACACCAGAAGTAAATTTGCGAAAATGGAATGAGATCACTGGTGAAGTCAGACATTTAATTACACTAATAACCCCAAGTATAACGCCTGTTTGGCAAATCTAATCAGGCGATGTTTCGCTGCAACCGCGGTATCGTCGGACTACAACTAGTTACACGGCCGCGGCAGTCCGTTCTCAACCCCCGGGCGACTAGACTCGTTCAAGCCACGGGCTTATGGCGCAACGCGAGGAAAGCGACGCTCTTTTTTGACTGACGTGAGTGCAATGATTTTATGTAATCAGCGAGATAGATAGACACACGTCTCGTCTCTTCCTGGAACCGGGAAGTCGCGCAGTGCTGATGGGAATGATGGAGGTGTGCGATGTATGTTAATATCCGACCACCACAAGCGGGGGGCATTAGGGGGGAGAGTAATGTGCGGCACATTATGACTATCAAGAGTGGAGGAAAAAGTGGATGAAAGAAGCTGTTTGCAAATGACTATCTGACACGCCATCGCTGCCGCCGAGATAGTGGGTTTGAGCGTGAGTAACGGTGCGTGGATAGTGAGAACAGACAGACAGAAGAAATTGGTCACTGGCGCCAGAACGTGCTCGCTTCACGAGGACATGGCCAAGGGAGATGGCACATTGTGCACGGATGGTAATGACATCGCTGCGGCATTCTCTGTCCTCGCCTTGGTTGTAGCAATTAGTGTGACGCGATGACAGAGATGAGATCGTAGGCCGCTGATTACTTGCTTTGTTTCCCTGACGAGAGGTGGACGATAACGACGGACGTGGGGACAGTAGTCCCCGCGCACGTCACGCAGACGGAAGTGGACGGTGCTGCGTACGGCCAGTCGAAGATTGGAACGCCGCAGTAGACATCGGGATAAGGACAGTGTGGATCGGATCCACAGACTGACCGCAGGTGTCGCCTGGCTAAGTGAGAAAGTTAAGCGACAGCGAAAGATTTCGTGTGTTGACATGTCTACGAGGACTGTCACTGCTCGTGATTTAAGGATATAGCAAGACGATTGTGGTGTAGAACAATCGAGTCGAATGCAGTCAGATTCCACACCGAGGAAGGACAACAACTGGATGAGTTGCCGACCGAGTGCCCACAGTGACTATATTATATTCACGTTGGTCGTAAACAATTCCGGCATGTCGGAACGTCTTTAAGAACAGCGCAAGCCGGCAAACATTGCTGGTACCTGAAGATAAGATATTTGGTTATCTCGTCGTGCAAAACGTTCATCGACACAGAAGCAGCTTAAGGGGTGACAGAGATACGAACATAATAGATAACCATCTGCGCGACACGACCAACGCCTCATCTACAAGACACTTCTTACACGCGTGTAAACACTTCGTGATTTGCACGAACAGAAAAGGTTACACAACAACAACAAAACCACAACGACCGCAGGCCGTAACCACTCCACTGACCGGCGCTGTACGCACGCACGCGCGCGCGCACGCACGCACGCACGCGCGTAACGCATTCTTGTCGTGGCCGTATCGCCGGCCAAACAGTACGAGAAAAACATGGAACAAAGGCTCGGGCGCGTGGCAAACAGGAACCGGGGATGAAGATCAAAACACGCGTGCGCCAGCTGTAATATCGCACAGCTCGCGCGGAATGTAAACAAAGCTCGCGCACCACTTACCAGCCCGAGGAACGCTTAACTGCAGCCGGAAGTAACGCACACGTGCCAACAACGCACTTACAAAAGATAAGCGCGCACGACGTTTACGCTACATTCACGATCCTTCTAGCGACAGCTGGAGCAAGACGCACGCCGTAGGAATCATAACACGGAGCAGCGTGTTGGCGAAGGCGTGCGATGAAGCGATCTCTCTCAAGTTTGGTGAATACTTTCCACGTAAGATTTCTATAAACTGCTGGCATCGTACGTGGATTCAAGCGAATAACTTGTCACGGGAAAACAATTTCATGTCTTAAAACGCGCTGTCTTAAGGCAGGGAAGCAAGGCAAGGCAGAAACGTTCTCTATTTGCGATCTGTATTGGTGTCGCATCTCTTCGACCGGAACCGGAACTGTCCACGGGCGCTGAAGCGGCACCGACCTCCACTCGTTTCGATCGACCACGGGCCGACAACACCAAACGTGTCAGCGAAACCTTGAGGTTACCACCTCACAACGACCGCGTCTTCTCCCGTCGACACACCTACCCACCCACCCACCCACCCACCAGCGATGGGCACGCTACGGGAACTACAACTCGCCCTACGCGAGAAGATCGCCGAGCTGCGCCAGCGAGACGAGCTCATCGACGAGCTGGAGGCGGAGTTGGACGAGAAGGAGACGATCATAGAGCGGCTCCACAATGAACTCGACAAGTACCGCTCCATCCTGTCGTCCACGGACCTCACGCCGGCCGAGTCCAGTCAAGCCGGACAGTGCCACGGACGCACGAAGCGCACGGCCATCTCAGCCGAGCCGGCCGGTTACTGCAGCTCGCTGGACGCACAGAAGGTCGTACAGCGCGTGCCCAAGTCACCGGCGTAAGTGAAGACGTCGTAGGTCGTAGGTGTCAGTAGTCCTACACGGAAACCCGTGATCGTGTTAGGTCAGGCGATCCCACTGCGCGTAACGGTTCGATTTGGTTTCAGTTAAAAGCCCTCCGATGTAATCGACATGCTGTAGTATTGTTGTCTTCTTCTTATGGTTAGCTCATCACTCTATGTTAGCCACATGTTTGTGACTAGAGTATTATCGAGCTTGGTTTTTAGAGTTGTCCTGCTCTAGAATTAGTGAGTCCACTACAGGTTACACATTTACCCCATGTGTGGGATCTTTTACTTCCCCTGGCATAGACACCAGATAGAAGGGACCACCGGCTTTTAGTGTCTCTTCCGAAAGACACAGGCAATGTGAGGTGAATGAAATTGCCTAAGTTTCGAAATGGCGGTAGGTGCGATTGAACCACCGTCCCCTCGATTGACAGTCCGGCGCTCTAACGCGCGACCACCGCTCCTCACCCTCAAATCCTACCAAGTCAACTTAGAAGGTTCTGGTTGTCATTTTAAAATTGTTTTCTACCGAACAAACCGGATAATTCTGCCGTTATACCTAGCGTTTAATTATGTCGATAACACTTGCACGTATAACGACCTATCACTCAAGCGTGTACACCTGGACACAACAGAAGTGTAGCAGTCTACGGGTGAACTTCCTTTCCTCATCAATCATCATTATACGTTTTTTGGATCCACAGCAGTTTAAAAAGGGTGTAAAGCCTAAAAACCACACTCACTTTATTTATGGTCACTAAATACATAAGTGAGGCTGTTCTCTATTACTTTATGCTTGGCGCTTTCTGTCCGGGTGTCATTGTCCATACAGTTAATGAGTGATTAAAAATAAAACAATAACGGTGCATAGTTAATTATATCGTGGGTACGAATGTGATGAAGGGTTAGTTTCTTTAATAACAGTGCACAGTGCAATCACGTGATATGTCAGTAAAATATGTAATAATAAATACATATTGATGCTAGTAATAATGATAATAATAATGATTCATTATTATTATCTGACAAACGCCAGTACATAGCACTCACACCAGTGTTATTTCTTCCTCGGTATACTTACCTGAGAAAGTGCGAATTATATAATACTTTCGCAACTGCCGCGAAACTTGTTATACTCTGACACTTGGTGTGAGGGCTGTGGGCGCAAATACTGAAATATTTATGTTTGGCAGCCTCGTTATAACCTCTCGTCGCGCCGGTAATTGGCGCATTCCTGCCTCCAACACCTGCCGTCGTGTGTGCGATGGTTCGTTTGGCTGAGACGACTTCATTTGTCGACTGTTGATGCGTTAAATGAGACTCGGTGGCGTAGTGGTTAGAACATCGAACTCATCTCGACCGACCTCGATTAATCGTGTTGCTGTTTCGAAGCTTGATCAATCCTCCACATTACCTTGATTCAGTTAGGGATGTGTGTGTGTGTGTGTGTGTGTGTGTGTGTGTGTGCGCGCGCGCGTGCGTTCGTGCGTGCGTGTGTGTGCGTGTGTGCGTGCGTATGTGCGTATGTGTGTATGTGTGTATGTGTGTGTGTGTGTGTGTGTGTGTGTGTGTGTGCACGCGCGCGCGGGCGTGCATGTGCGCATGTGTACGACATTGGATATGAACTATTCGAATTAATTATTTTCGCGTAGTATTCGTGGCATGGCTAAACCTATTCCAGAAATCTCATCATTGTTGCTGGTTGGACCTATTCGTGTACGATGAGTGTTGTTCGCTAAATACACACAAAGACGAAATCGTGATAGCTGAGGTATACGTTCTTGCAGAGAAGACACATTTTTAATCAAATGTCCCTGTTATAGTCTGCATGGCATTTAGCCAAACAGGAAACGTGCGTAAAATATAGATTTCGTTTGATCACATCCGCTGAATTGAAATTAATGAGTTCAACGTCAACGTGAGTCCTGGCCACGCTACTAAATAGTCCCACAGCTCTGGTACTTTCACTCCTTCTGTCCTTTCGAAAAGCATAATTTTAATAATAATAATTGATAAATATCGTGCCGAATGAACATTGCCTTCGTTCGGCGTACTAAGTGCAGCGCCCCCTGTGGCGACGAGCGAAATGCCACTCCACAGGCGCGTGTGTTTAATTTCATTCCTGGTATTAATAGGCTGCTGTTTATCGCAATCGCGCTTGTTTATGACTGGTGTTATTTATCGTTTTGATGATCGCGGAATCATCCGCATTACGCGGTGCCTGCCATGCCCCGTTATCAGGTAGACCCGTGGGTAGACCCGGCCAAGCCAGGGCCGGCCAGCCGAGGTCGTCTCTCAGTGGACGTTATCGGGAAAATAAAGATGTCTGTACGCAAGTACTTTCATCGGAACATCTTGCACCGTTACAAGTTGCGTCGATAACATAGACCTAGTTATGTCAGCTGGTAATATCAATGACATCACCGTCACCGTCACTCACCACACGGATACGTTGCGTCCTTGTCATGTCGGCCTACCTGTATATCGGTTGTAATAGATCGTTCGTGTGCTTGAAACTTGTGGGCGGAGCTATGGTATTGGCACATGCGTAATGTGCTATTCTCTTTCATTTTCACCAATTCCCAAACAAGTTTGTTTTGCGCAATGAATTTCAGCCATATATTTATACTGGGCATGGAGAACAATTTGTTGTATTTTACAGGCGACAGGCCGATATGGCCACAATGTAGGAGTATCGGCCTGTCTAGAACTGAACGAAACATTGATAATTCGCACTGTCTGCCGTCTGAGTGCCAACTATAATCAGGCTAACAACAGTCTCGTTTCTTGTGCTGTCTCATATGTATATATTCATGCTACTCTAAATCGGTTTCACGGCCGGCGAACTCGTAGGCGTAGCTGTTTTGGTCTCCGGGTCAGTTTCACATCTGCGAAGATTCGTATTTCGGGTCTAAGCGAAACGCCAACTGTTGCGTTACAACGAGCGATGCACGATGTCAGCCAGACAGATCGGCAGAAACAGTGATTGGCATTCCAGGACATAACAAACGAAGACCTGATCATCAAAAGCGCATCCTATCTCGGTCGTTGTCGTTGTCATTATTATCAGTTTTGTCGATGACGTCATTGTCCCACGTACGCGCCTTGGTCGCTTCTCTATGACGTCATAATTATAACCGTTACGACGAAACGTAAAATCACGACGAATACAGTAACTTGGGCTATATAGCTTGGCGCAGTGCCCGCCCCCCCCCCTTGTCAGTACAGTCGGGTCACTAGTACAGCATGGCAGCCGTAGCCGGAAGCTGTATGATTACGCAGCGTATCGCCACACGCAATA
>OZ024858.1:18126389-18143889 GCA_964017155.1 Oasisia sp. SBJ-2009
TGTTGGTGATCTGTCGACGTGTTTGTTTCAGAGGGTCGAGTGGACGTGCGGAAGGGTGGACATCAGCTGGGCACGGTGGGGCCGGGTAAGGTTTTTGGGGAGCTCGCCATTCTCTACAACTGCACGAGGACCGCCAGCATCATAGGTGAGTGATGGCGGGCGGGCGGGCGGGCGGGCGGGCGGGCGGGCGGGCGGGCGGGCGGGCGGGCGGGCGGGCGGGCGGGCGGGCGGGCGGTCGGACGGGCGGGCGGGCGGGCGGGCGGTCGGACGGACGGACGGACGGACGGACGGACGGACGGACGGACGGACGGACGGACGGACGGACGGACGGACGGACGGACGGACGGACGGACGGACGGACGGACGGACGGACGGACGGACGGACGGACGGACGGACGGACGGACGGACGGACGGACGGACGGACGGACGGACGGACGGACGGACGGACGGACGGACGGACGGACGGACGGACGCGGACGGACGGACGGACGGACGGACGGACGGACGGACGGACGGACGGACGGACGGACGGACGGACGGACGGACGGACGGACGGACGGACGGACGGACGGACGGACGGACGGACGGACGGACGGACGGACGGACGGACGGACGGACGGACGGACGGACGGACGGACGGACGGACGGACGGACGGACGGACGGACGGACGGACGGACGGACGGACGGACGGTTAACATAAACACATTATACGAAGACATGCGTCCATATAAGAACACGAAAACGTACATGCATGCATAGTCGTGCGCGTACGCACGTGCACGCACTCACGCATACATACACGCAAGCGCCAACGGACGCAAAAAGACGAGGTACACAAATATATGTACATCGCACCCACATATCAAACTCACCCACGCACATCCCGGCGTACACACTCACACACAAGACCGTGTGGATAATCACATACTTCGTACACATTGTTCTAATCGTACATGTCTCGTTGCAGCCACCGTCCCGTGCAAGCTGTGGGCGATCGACCGACAGTGTTTCCAAAGTATTATGGTGAAAACGGGTTTATTACGTAACAACGAGAACAAGCAGCTTCTCAAAAGGTACGTAGCCTGTCGCCAGTTAACGCATGAAACATTTGAATCAGTAAAATCTAAGCTTCAGCTGGCAAATCAAACTCTGTCGCGCAGTTTCTAGAGAATGCACGATCACAAATCTTGTGGAACCATTGGTGTGTGAGACACACACATGTTCAATCAGAGTGTATCCCGTGAAATGAACATACGTTAGATCACAGTCATACTGGTAATCGCAACAGCCACAAAAATATGTATTAAAACTGATTACTACCGCATGTGCCGTATACTGTTTGCGGAAGGTGACACCTAGTGGACAAGAACCGAACTGTGGTAGACGATGCACGAAACATCACTCGCGTCGTCAGAAGTCTAGTGTTGAATTCCTAGAGGGAACAATGCACAATGATTTCCATTATAAGCTGAACGACTGTTTTACGGGCATTCGAATATTGTGTGCACTGTATTCTTATAATTGTTTATTTAGATGTAGACTTAGTCAGAGGTCAAAAAATTAAGATTTTTTAGGATTTAAATCATGCTAATATCAACATTTCCGGTCTCAGATACTAATCTATGAAAATTGTTGTAGTAAATTCTTCGGCCACTGCATAATCTATTTCTAACGATGTTTTGCAGCGTTCCAATCTTCAAAGAACAGTCAGAAGAAGCGCTTAGTAAAATAGCAGACTCGCTAGAAGAGGTAAGCTCACGTCGACATTTGCTATTAGAAGTCAACCAGTTGGCTTCATAGCAACTGACTGTAAACATAAATATATACAACGACCAGTATTACTAGGTCATACTAGGTCATATCGCAGCATCAAATGGAGATATCGACCAACTAATGTTAAAAACACTGTTGGTTCGAAATTGGTTTTCATGTTTTTTAATCACGTCTATTGCGTTCTTAGCACCTAGTTGGATTTACCTCATAGCATTTCTTTTTTGCGGAATTTTACAGATATATTTGTATTTGCTTAATTCAATTGTTTATATATATATATATATATATATATATATATATATATATATATATATGTGTGTGTGTGTGTGTGTGTGTGTGTGTGTGTGTGTGTGTGTGTGTGTGCGTAAGTGCGTAAGTGCGTAAGTGCGTGCGTAAGTGCGTGTGTGTGTGTTTGTGTGTGTGTTCGCAATATTTTGTAACCGTATTAAAGTTCAAGTCAATTAAAAAATAATACATTGCGTTAAAATAAGCGATAACAATGATGTTATTGGTGTTGAACATTTACGAAATCGTTTGTCTGTCTCCAGATGCATTATAACAACGGAGAATATATCGTGCGACACGGAGCCAGGGGGGACACCTTCTACGTCATCGCACACGGGAAGGTGAGGTCTGGTTAAATAATAATAATAATAATAATAACAACAACAACAACAACAACAACAACAATAACAACAACAACTACTACTACAGCAATCATTATATTACTAGTACTACTGCTACTGCTGCTACTACTACTACTACTACTACTACTACTACTACTACTACTACTACTACTACTGCTACTACTACTACTACTACTACTACTATTACTACTACTACTACTACTACTACTACTACTACTACTAAAACTACTTCTACTACTACTACTACTACTACTACTACTACTACTACTACTACTACTAATAATAATAATAATAATGATAACAACAAGTCAACAATAACAATAACAACAACTACAGCAATCATTCTATTGCTGCTGCTGCTACTATTGCTGCTGCTAATAATAATAATAATATAACAAATTAACAAGTGTGTGCTATTTATCGCTATTCTTTTTTCTTCTTCAGTATTTCACAGTCAAATTGGTGATGTAGCCAACTGTAGTACCAACATTTCTTGAGACGTTTCCTCATTTCGTTTGCGTTTCAACTGGCCATTTTGTAAAGCAAATATTGGTTAAAACGAAGATCAAAACGAAAATAGCGTGGGAATGATACTTTGTTATAAACGAAACACCACTGAGAATATGAACAGCGGCGCCCGGTAAAGGCATCCATTGGTTGCAGGTGCGTGTCACGAGAAAGTCGTCGTCTTCGGCGGACGATGCTGCGGTGAAGACGTTACAGAGAGGAGACTTCTTCGGCGAGGGAGCGCTCGAGAGGTAGGCATTGTCAGCGCTACATCAATGTTAAACAGTTTGTGTAGCCACGATGGTACTTATGCAGAATTCGGACCCACCTCAGTGTTGCCATTATAACTGTATATTAGCCTATATTGGATACCTCACACGAACTCTAATTCTAAACATGATCAATCAGCATTCCCAGATATATATTTATGTTTAACAAATATTGCATTTTTAGACCCAAATAGCACTCCGATTTGTGCCAGGCGCAAGCGCAGCGGTGCATGTGTTACTGAGCTGTGCACATGGAATGAGCGATAAACAATTTGTTTACGCCGACCGCGCTGTCTTTTCGACCTCAAAAGTCTGCTAAGACGCGCTGATTATAAAACATAAATATGCGCAAGATGATGTTAAATGATTGAATTAACAAAATCAAATGTTAGATACAGTTATAATGGCAACATTTAGGTGGGTCCGAATTCTACGTAAGTGCCCATAATTATAAAACAGTTTGTGTAGCGACGATAAATGAATAGTAGGCCCTACTCGTCGTATACTTTCATCGTTTCCTCTCTGCGAGGGACCCGCAGTTCGGGGCCTCGAGGGAGGCCATGTTTGATGTTCCGCTACGGTCCTGAATGTAGTCACTGGTGTTACTTGCGCATACTATCTGCTGAACCACTCTGCGGAACCGACCATTATGCACATCCTCCTTCGTGGTAGACCGCATGTACCCACATAGTCCTCATACAATAAAACACAAACTTTCAAAGACCCGTAGCATAATTATCCCACACCTACAGCGGCGCTAACTACGACCCACTCCACCGTGTGACGCCACTGTTCGGTCTAAGAATCAAAAGCAGCGCACTTAATCGCCAGATGGCGCACTAATTGCCTCAGCGCGCTATTGCCAGTATTGGCGTAAGCGCCTCTCTTATTTTGGCAGTTCCAGTAGTCTGCTGTTCTTGTGGCACACGCACGCATGCACAAACGCACAGAGACACGCACACATGCATACACACATTTTTCTTCTCCGCAGGGGCCATAGTTCAATGTAGGAAATAGCATTTATAACAGGGTATGATAGTATTTGTAAGATATCGCCATGTTTTTATAAATGTCATTTCCTACACTGAATTATGGTGCCAATGAAGGGGGGAAATGTGTGTGCGTGAACGTGTTTTTTTATAAGGATGTTGTTGCATAGTCTAAAGACGAATGCATGGAGTCCATTGCGTGCTTATTACTAGCTATTTTGAAAACTACAACATGGCGGTTTTAATGGCGCCAGGCAACATACGCGGTCCTCGTAAATGTGGGTGTGTGAGACTTTCTCAAAAACACCGCCCATTTGATGGAAATAAACAATAGCTGTTATCGTTTAATCGAATCGAGATAAGAAGTAGCTGATAACGTGCCAAAACGCTTATCAGATTAGCAGCCCGACAGCTGTCGTCTACACCCCAGTCCTCTGCACCCATCTCCCCGGTAAACGACACTCGTTTTTTATGGCGTCTCAACAGCCAAGTGAAAGTTCTCCGAATTTGAAGACTGATTTAGATTGGCGCTGACAATAATAGTGGCGACGATTCAAAGTCCATCTTAAATTCTAACCGAGAACGTAGACACACCATGGTCACCCTCGTCGCAGGGAGAATTATACTATTTATAGGCGTCAGTTCAGTAAGTGCGGAGTTTGGTTGGGAAAGAAAACACCATTAAAGTTGTGATATCGACATTTAAAATAAGTTCAGTAATTGCAACATTTTAGACCCACGTCGTGATGCTGACAGTCAAAAACATAGGACGTCGTCACACACAATGCCAGACATAGTAATATGATGTCGTGCCGTCTCGCTTGCTACCCACGGTTGTTTTGTTTTCGTTTAAGAAGTTTATTATAACATTATCCTTAAATCGGATTTTCGTTCATCCGGTTCCAGACATATTTCATGAAACATTTAATTAATTTTCCATGGAACGCTACAGCGCATCTTGGCTAAACAGAATTCGAGTTAGTCGGAAGTTGTTGGCAAATAAAAGAGGGGGTAATGACGGCAGTGCCTTTGAAGTTAATAATATGTCTCAAACACGAAACTACAAGTCATGCGAAGTGTCAGTGATTCGGCGACCTTTTAAAGTATACATTATTATTGGGGTCGACACGTGGTGAATATTGAGGGGGGACTGAGGTCTGCCAAACCACCGGTTGCACCGCTTGAAGCTCCTATGAGTTACACCTACTGGCTCTCCCAAACACATACTGGCTCTCCCAAACACACACTGAGTCTCGTATACGCCAACAACACCTCCTTATAGCTGGTGCGCCAGTCCCTCCGCCCAGAATTGGCAAAGTCGCAATTTGTAACTAGAAGTTAAAAAGTTAAACTTCAGAGGGTGTTGCGGTTAACACTGCTCGCCTTTGCATTATCGTCAATAAATTTTGTTTTGAAACTGGATGTTTTGTTTACCATTTGAGCATGTTGCAGGCGGAATCTTTCAAATTGCTAACATTGTTCCGATGTGCAAAAGTAACTGAACTTTTGGCAGACAGTAGACCTTCAACATGCATGTTGTAGTCATAAGAACGTAATATTATACGAAAAAAATTAAACCTATGAAATGACACCCTCGCTTTAGGGGTGTCCAGAACTCAAACTGCACCAAAGATCTCTCGAAAACCTACATCGAGGTTCTAATTACATCTCACTGAGGCTCCCCGATAAAACACGGTTACACCTCAATTGTGTCCAAAAACGTCCGATTGCACCCCGAAATGCAACTCTTTCCTAAATTGTAGGAGTCTGGCGATAATCGTGTATCCAGCTTCCCTAAACAAATATTGGGGTATCAGCCCCACTACCGGCTTCCGAGGCCTTAGACTAATTACCAGAGCAGAAAAACTGCCTTTAAGCGCACGTATCACGTGTGCAATTTATAAACCCGCCGGTGTTACCAGCAGTTAATCCGAGTACGTCATTGTGATAATCTGGCGTTGTAACCAACCGTTGACAACTGTGGAAGACGAAGCCTAACCGAATGCCTGGACAAATTGTTACGGTAGCTGACGCTGTCGAGCTAAACACGGTATACATTCCAGGTGTGAAAAACTGTTTTTACTGTAATACTAATTCATAACGACAGCGGACCAACATCCGGGGCTCCGACACCGTGACTCCTACAAGTACGAATATCATCATCGTCAAATGCATAACGTTTTGAAAAGTAACTTGTATTACGCTAACTCGATACAAATTATTATGACTATTTAACACAGGTTTGCGATTATATTCAGCCCAGGAAATTGCTGGATACCAGCGTTATCCGCTATCGTCGCCAATTTTCCTAAACGCGCTGACGCTGCAATGCACTCCTTTCCTGACAGAAGGTGTCCTAATTGCGTATTGATGGACAACTTTATGAAGACTCGCAACTATCTCTCCCCAGCGGCCATTTCGCGTGCCTAAGTCCAGCAGTATTTTCGCGCTGTCGTAAAATTAAAAGCCAGACACCGCACGATCAGATAAACCCCCAAAATGTTTCGCAGAAACATGACTAAACCCCCATAGGCATTCACAGCAAAAATGCGGCCGCTCATTTTAACTGCGTGATCGTTAAAACTATTGCTGAGAATGATAAACCTACAGTATATTGATCACGACTTCTGAGTCGTCCTGTGACCCGACTAGGTTACCTAACATCGTACATATTATTAGATATACCAAAATAACCGTACTAATCTCGCTAATCCTACTTTAAACAGTTCTCGATCAAAGAGTTACGCACATTCGTAATTTCGCAATAGACCAGCCGCGAACTCGCCATTGTTTCTAGCGTAGCGTGGTGTAGGCGCGATTAGCTCTCAGCATGGTCACAGGACGCCGGGACTTGCGTTGAGTGACGCACGCCGTATTGTGAATTGTTTACACCGGCTTAACGTTAAACTAAACGGCTTCTCTGTAGCACGGCCGTGTCAGATTTCACGCTCGTTTCCTGAAGTGGACCGTGGTCAGATTGACGTCATTTGATGTGACAACGCGCTAGCGTAAAATAAATAGTTTAATGTCGAACGCGGTGGGGGGGGGGGGAGGCCGCTTGAAATAGGAATATCACGGTTGATGTTGTAATAATAATAATAATAATAATAATAATAATAATAATAATAATAATAATAATAATAATAATAATAATAATAATAATAATAATAATAATAATAATAATAATAATAATAATAATAATAATAATAATAATAATAATAATAATAATAATAATAATAATACATTTTATAGCATTGAATATCCTGATATAACCTGTTTCGGAAACGTTTAAAATACTTCATATATAAAGCATAAACAATATTATGAAATTTGAAAGAAGTATAAATATATAAACATACTTTAAATATAGTATCTATATTTGAAGAAAAAATATATATAAAATGTTTAAAATAGAACTAACTACAACTAAACTAGTCACTGCTGTAAAATCAACCATGTAATGAAAATAAATAAATATATAAATGAATATGTAAAACAAATCATATTGATAAATTATTTTACGATATGTAATAATTAGAGTAAAAAGTTCGAAAATAATCTTCAAATGCGATCCTAACAATGTATATTTAAGTTGACACTTTAAACATAATAATTCGTGAGTGAGCGTGACTTCAACACGGATACAATATGTCAGAGACACTTAACCTTGTTGTTGAAACGAAACGGGACACTTTCGAAGTCACATTGACTTTAATAAACATCGTCACTCATTACACACGCCCTCCAGGAAATATGTGTCAATAAGGAATGACGTGAACACATAGGGTGTTGTGTGATGTTACTGCGGGTGTATACAATATACCCCACATACTTCGAGTGTGAAACTAAGCGGGTAATATATCAGCCACGTATGTTGGCCGCAACGCCTTTGCATAACAGGCCCTGGAATTACAAACCCTAGGAAACTGGGACATATCGACCCCACTTCAACGCCTCACTCACAACCCCACTATAGAGGTCAATTGGGGCAATGAACCCACGATGAAATGCCGCGTCGTCGTTAAGATTAAATCCAGGGTTCATTTCCTTATGGTTCCATTGTTACGCAACGAGGATTTAAATGCGTTCGTTTTAAAGTTACATAACACATTTTGAACACGATGTTGCATAATAACAAAAACTTTGCATAACAACAATAAATATACCACGATTACTTCTTTACGTCACAAGAACCGATACACTTGTGGTGGTTCTGGTTTTTACTATTTTAGACAATATCAGCAAGAACACCAGATCGAAAAGTATGTTGGCAAAGTCAGGAAGTATGCGCTGTCGCGCTTACATTTTACACATCGTTATAAACTTCCCGATTTACGTTTCTGCGCATGCGCGATAAATGTAAAATCATCAATGTGCAGCGAAACGACAAAGCATTTTTTTAAATGCCACGGGCTGTTCGTTAACTCTCATGTGATGATTACTGTGAAGAGTTGCTTAAAATGTCATTCAATACAATAACATCTTACGTTTGTTTATATCACTGTCACGGATTATGGCGCACTACAATCACGTGATTTACGCTTGCTATCAAAACGTGCCTCAAAAAACTTGTTTGCCTCGTGTTAATTTGCGACAAATAACTTTGTAGAGAGGTTATATACATCCTAACTGCCAACCTGTAGTATTTATAACATAAATGCGTTATCCTTTCGCTCGACATTAATGATTTTACATTTATCGCGCATGCGCAGAAACTTCAATCGGAACGTTTTTAGCGCCGGAAAAATGTAAGCGCTACAGCGCCACGCATTTTACGTTCCCCTGAAGTGACACCTTTATGGCTGATATACGCTAGAGTAGACTAGCGTCAGTTACGACTTCCCGATACCACAACACAGATCTCTGCAGCGTTATTTCCCACATAGATATCATTTACAGCAAATAGTTTTGCTACGCCACCATGAAATCGTTCGCGCATTCTGAACTCTTGTCGGGTCTGTAATTGGACATTCATACAGATATGTTGTCATCCAAGCACGATAAACCCCAAGATCCATTTGCATGCACACCGTGGTGGCTTCTGGGTAATGCTGACGATTCAGATGTGCATTTAACTGGATCCGACGTTGCGTGACCATCAACTACAAACATAACGCCCGCTTGTCACGGCCCCGGAACGATCGGGAGAGAAAACACGTGTCATTGCAATTAGATACTTCAAATGGCTGAATCATCAGAAACAGCACAGTATTAGGCCGACACTAAATACAAAACAATCTAAAAAATATTTTATTCAAGTTTTTGAATATGAATTACTGTTATTATTCTCTATAAAACCGTTACATTAGATTAAGCACTTGCTAGACTGTCGTTCGTTATGTCCGACTAACATAAATTTGAATAGTTAAGCGTAGAAAGGACGGGGCAGACCAGGCAAAAGTGGGACAAAGTGCAGATATATCGTAAAGAGCAAGGCACACAACTGCACGACTGAACAGGAGACCAAAAAGCGGATTGCACAAGAAGCGAAAAATATTTAAAACATTTGATGAAACGAAATAAAATGAAGTAATTGCATTGTTACGGGCACGCAGTCAATGACCTAAAACACAAGTTTAATCGCACAGCGTCAGTGTAGTTAGTTGTATTCTTCTTATGTCCGTGACATGTCACGCTCTGACGGCGTGACAGGCGGTGCAGTCGGCGTGTGTCAGCGAGCCGGTTTACGACGCGCGACCCAGCGACCCAGATACCGCTAGCGGCTCGTTGACAGACGCTGGCTCCTGTTTATGTTCCCGTTCTCGTCCTAAGTGTTCCGGAATCTTTTCCCTTTATAATGGGTAAAGATTTGGCCAAATGTGTACAAAGTGACTGGCACAGTTGCAATGTTTCACAGCTTTACAGTATTTTACTCGCGAAATGTTTCATCAAATCAAATAAACACTCATTCCAAGAATTAATTTAGTTTTTCATCTATTAAATTAACGTCGTCGCCGTCGCCGTCGCCGTCGCCGTCGCCGTCGCCGTCGCCGTCGTCGTCGTCGTCGTCGTCGTCGTCGTCGTCGTCGTCGTCGTCGTCGTCGTCGTCGTCGTCGTCGTCGTCGTCGTCGTCGTCGTCGTCGTCGTCGTCGTCGTCGTCGTCGTCGTCGTCGTCGTCGTCGTCGTTCGGCACATTCACAATCACAATCACCATCACCATCACCATCACCATCACCATCACCATCACCATCACCATCACCATCACCATCACCATCACCATCACCATCACCATCACCATCACCATCACCATCACCATCACCATCACCATCACCATCACCATCACCATCACCATCACCACCACCACCACCACCACCACCACCACCATCTGGGACAATCCCAGTTTCACCTGGCACTGTGCCACATTCCTCCTCCCCTCCCCGTGGGCCGTAGCCTAGACATGGAGTCAGTCCTAGTGTTATCTCCCGGCACGTCCGTCGTCACGGATATGATAATTGAATGGATGGAACCGCGGGAGATGTAGTCGACATTGCGTCATGTTTCACTAGTCACTCACCCCGGCATCAACGTTCTCACCCTCGGGTTCTACACACTCAAAACACATGTTGTAATTCCATGTCTCGCCAACCATCTTACTATAGAGAAATAGCATAGGGAATTATTTTCGCCAATAAGGTCACCTACCTAATATGGTCACCATTTGGAATAGATGACAATGAGACGAATAGCGAGGTGACCTTGATAGCATAAATAATGTCCTATGCTTTACTGTAATAGAAATAATTTGGGACTGTCACACTGGGTGACCTTAATTTCAACGTGGGCGTATTGCCGAAGTAACACGAGGTTTTACTCTACTTGTGTCCAATTCTAAGCAACTTTAAATAAAATAATGTATATAATTTCGCTTAAGTTCACGTCCCGGGAAAACATATCGTAAGGAACGAGTGCCATTTGCATAAAATGTCCCGTTGATATGTAATTATATTACATTTTTAGGTACATGTCTACGGTTGGGTGGGAGATTTGCATTATTCAATACCGATACTATTATACCTGTCTTAACACGCGACTATTCTGATGACTAATTACATAATATTGTATCGTCTGTATCGGTTATTCCCTAAACACTGGGTGTTTTCTCTCGGTCCCTCGTCCGCCCGACCCTCCCCCCTCCCCGAGCCTCCCACCCCCCGACCCCCCGTCCATGCACTGCGGCTTACTCGCCTACCCCTGTCACGCCCGCATGTGACGTCACATCATGTCACGTCACGTGACGATCATAACTGATTACACAGAAATAATATACGATGTGACTATATCTCGTGCGACGTGTTGGCGATATTAATTATAACGCTAGGTTTATAAAAACGAAACTGTCTCCTACTGTGCATCTATCACTGTGGTTGTATTCTCTCGTGTTCCATGACTGATCGTTGCATTTTACAGGGAGGAGATACGGACTGCCAACGTCATTGCGTCAGATCCGGATGGAGTTGATTGTCTCTGTTTAGACCGACAGTGAGTATTTCTAACTTCTTTCATACGTCACTGACCCAATTATTAGGATCTCACGAATTAATATGAACGTTTTTGTTAGATTTACACCAACGTACTTGAAACCGGCCTACGTAGAATCTGCGTTACAATCACAGAGTAGCGTTAAATTGCGTCTAGCAGCGGTTATTTGCTAGCGTGATTTATGATCAGGAAAGAGGATCCACTCTGGCATTTCAACGTAGCCTAGTATGGTATCATGTGCCGTTAATATTCAGTGAAAAAGCGCTCTAAGAAATCATATAATCCGCTCGCTTCAAGTCGCTCCGTGTGAATCTTCAATTAGGTGCGACACTTGACGCACGTGTTTGACACTGTCACACATTACGAACCAACGCGTGTGGCCAAAAAACTGGCCGTTTGTGGACTTGATAAGAGATGAAAGGAGAAATAATGGATTGTCATCAGAGTTAGTGGTACACAAGTCGACCTCTTTCGTCAAACCGTCGCCTGCCATCAACATAAATTACAAGTCGTTTGACTGGCTCAACAACAGTCCGCGGATTTCTTATTTCTTATTTCCGAGACTGTCCTAGGCATCGTGAACTTAGTGTTCAAAACACCCTGGGAGAACACGTTTATTGTTATTTATTGTTCCCGAGACCATCCTAGGCATCGTGAATTTAGGTTTCATTCTTACACTCGGACACACGAACAAAGGAGCACACATACAGGCATGCACACACGCACGCACATACGCACGTGTACACGCGCGCGCGCACACACACACACACACACTCTCACGCCCCCACACACGCACACACGCACCCACACATATACATGCACACACGTACCCCTCACGCACGCACGCACGCACGCACGCACGCACGCACGCACGCACGCACGCATACACACACTCGCTTACGCACTCGCATACGCATACGCATACGCATACGCATACGCATACGCATACGCATACGCATACGCACACGCACACGCACACGCACACGCACACGCACACGCACACGCACACGCACACGCACACGCACACGCACACGCACACGCACACGCACACGCACACGCACACGCACACGCACACGCACACGCACACGCACACGCACACGCACACGCACACGCACACGCACACGCACACGCACACGCACACGCACACGCACACGCACACGCACACGCACACGCACACGCACACGCACACGCACACGCACACGCACACGCACACGCACACGCACACGCACACGCACACGCACACGCACACGCACACGCACACGCACACGCACACGCACACGCACACGCACACGCACACGCACACGCACACGCACACGCACACGCACACGCACACGCACACGCACACGCACTCTGGCTGGTGCGAACCAGATGCTTACGACTTAGACATTTCATTTCTCTGACGTATCCGCTGAACTTCAGCGGTTCACAAGGACAGTCTCCGCTAAAGCCGTCGTTTGAGCTGAGCCCCTGACGTGGCGGTGGCGGCGGTGAGCGACTCCTGCCTCGCGTTTGTCAGCGACCCAAGTGCCTCCAGCGACGCTCGAATTCTTTCCCTGCTAATCACGCATTCGCCGCAGAAGACGCACATTGTTGTCAGAGCTTTTGCGAATTTGGTGGTTCAGTTGTAGGCGCGGAAACGGGGGGCTTTCGGGGTATATCAGACATATGGCTCTTTTCGTCAGTATATCTGAGCCTGAATGTGTTTTGGCGAACGTCAATGGTGAGCAATTGGAGGTATATAACAAGGGTAAAAAAGAAATTCACCGGAAAAAATGTCACATAACCCCACGTATTTCGATATCACGAATCGATGGCGGAGTGATGCTGACGATCTACAATTTAGCCGGTGTGGACTGGTTGTATAGAGATATACGTGGTACAAACAGATGTCACTGTTGACAATATAATTGGAGCAAACATTACAGAAGAGACAGATGGTCGAGATGGTGGAAAGAAACACTCAATGGGTTAAGAAAAGAAGACACATGAGCCTACATGATCTATTTTGTGTTATGAAAATCCATTAAAACATTTCCCAGTAGTAAACGTTTGGTATAGGCGTGTGTCGACTGCATGACTTTACCAAGTACCACGCGTTGCAAGGCGTTGGTCGTTCGTCTGTTTTCCGCGAACACGGAGCAGATGTAAGAAACAATTCCATCTCTCGGAAATGCGTATTTATAGATCCTGTATATAACTGGAGCCCATTTGTGTACTGCTCCAACTAATGACATTTCACACATCCTGGGATTGGTAACACCCAGCGTGTCATTGTTATTTTTGGAGTTAACAACAAAAGTATATATATATAGTGTGTGTGTGTGTGTGTGTGTGTGTGTGTGTGTGTGTGTGTGTGTGTGTGTGTGTGTGTGTGTGCGCGCGCGTATATATATATATATATATATATATATATATATATATATATATATATATATATATATATATACGGTCAATCGGTATGCGGTAGACATATTGAAATAATAACATACAGAAGAGGAACCGAGTATTCAAATAATTGTGTTGACGCGCGCAACGGAAAAGTTAATTAAACTTTAAACTGACATGTACAGTCGATAATTGTTTGCAATTTACAACACAAGTTGAAGATTTGGACACACGAAAGACGAATGAGCCATCGTGACGTCAGCGAAGCCCAATTGATGCGTACTCAAAATATAAGGGTAGTATGTCTCAACAAATGAATGCCAAGTGTCACCAACAACCACTAGGGATATAGCCAGGAAGGTAGTAGCGCTATTACAGGCGGATGTATACATCGTGTTTTCCGTGTTATGTAACACTGCGCAGTTTGACCGCCATTTTTAAACACATTCTATATTTGTTTGACGTCTGCTATACAAGGAGAGACGTGCTGCATTAATCCGCCTTTAACAGTCAGGTGACCGTTATTCAAAGGGATATCGATTAACATTATCCGCGTTATCCGGGTAGAGCAGGCGTGATAATACACCTGTAACGGCATTAATGAAAATACAACCCAGATAATAGCTTACGACGTATTTGCGTAAATATTTTCTAACTCTAATGAATTCACACACAATGCTTAATCGTAGTCCTGTTTGGTGGGCGTGTGATATTGTCGCGCGGACCTAGCGCACTTGGCGTGAAAACTCCCACGAGTGCCGTTTGATCCGACGACAAACAATTAGCGCTACGCGTCGCTTCACCGTAAGAGCACCTTTGTCGTACATCGACGTCGTCCATCATCGCCGCTCCTAGCATGCCGCTCGCGTGGGGTGGCTCTCACTTGTGATTGGACAGGCCGGCGGAGCAGGCGTCCCGTATATAACACCGGTGCTTGACTCGGAGCTCCAGTAAACACTGACGCCACGCGGAGTCACGCCAAACGTCGCAACAACGTCGAATCTCCAGTCACGAGTCGGCTTGCCCTGTACACAAGCGGCTCACGGTGTTGTTTAATACGCTGACACATTGTTCTCTACGAAAGTACCGGTCGGTATTGAAGCGAGCGACATCATGGCAGCGGCCGCGACTCTCGTGAAGGAAAATTGGCTGACGAGTGCCTTCATAGGTGGACACGACAACCGGGCTCTGCCCTGGGACCCAGTGTTTCTTGTCGCTCAGATCGAGCGACAGTTCGTGCATCTGGACATTCGCAAACCTGACAGGCGCGTCGAGTGAGTGTTCTTTCGGGTTCCTGCCCTCGCTTCTGTTCCGTGTGCGCTACATTTCAGCGAGAAGTTTGCGGACTTGCCGTCCGCTTGAGGACATTTTCGCGACCAAATTTTAATGTAACTTGATGTTTCTGAACATTGACCACCAGTGGACAACGTTCTTAACCATCTGCTATAATAGTATAGTCTCTGCCTGTCGAAGTTGGTGATACTGTTGTATACTAACTCATCACTTCATGTTTGACTTCACAAACGGGCGGTGTTACATCGTAATCCTACGTCTGTTCATCTAGGAATGTCTCGTTAGAGATCACAGTTATTGTTCTATTGCTAAGCACTGTTTTTGTGTTTATTTGCAGAACATACACGCAACTCATCAGCACTCTCGACGACTTCCACAGAGACAGTTTGGAGGACGACAAGAAGGAATGGTAAGTCTCTCACTTATCTTCACCGCAATGTCCTTATAAAATGACATATCTCGATAAAGATTCTTGTTGGTGTCGTGAAACATCTCTTGCTGCCTTGTGGAATTATTACCAATAGTTGGCGACCGAAGTTGAAACGTTATTACTACAAACGACTAGACTGCATCAGCTTGACCCTTGGGCGTACAGTGCAGTGACCGAATGTTGTCCACTCTCCCAGATCAAGTGACCATCACTCATTTGACATGTCGACCACTTCACCCGAGCCGATGTGTCTCGAGTGTCCGGTTAATTATTCTATTACTGGACACGTCACACAGGACGTGGTGCGATGTTTCACTACGTTGACATGTTTTCCCATTTCTACAGGTCGCAGTCTTCTGAAACTAACGCACCGAAAGTCCTTAAATCGCATTCCTTGTGATTAGCCACGCACCGACTGTTGTCGTTTTTGATTAGTAAAAAAGGACAACTTCAAACACTTGAGTTAATGTTACGTTAATTTCAATTACTTGAATTAATGTTACGTTAATTTCAAATACATGTGTCAATGTTACGTTCCATGTTGTCTTTAGTGTTGTGAATTTTATATATAATGGTAGTTTCCATGTCCACCAGGTTGCGTTTATGTGTACACAGAGGCAGGTTTATTCAACTTTAACCGTAGAGGGTGGATATTGAAATCACACAGTTCAGAAAAAACGATAGCTCAATTGTTTCTCTGAAGTCTGAAATGGTTACTTGTGCCATGTAATTTGAGTTATGTAAACTACCACTACAAATGGTCACTCCAATCAACACCTGTCTTCAACACCCGTCACCATCACCACCATCATCACACATGTCACCGCCACCGCCACCGCCACCACCACCAACCATCACCACCACCAACACCATCATACATGTCACCGCCACCGCCACCGCCACCGCCACCGCCACCGCCACCGCCACCGCCACCGCCACCGCCACCGCCACCAACCATCATCACCACTATCATTACCGCCACCGCCACCACCAACAACAACACCATCATCACCACCACTACCACCACCACCAACAACAACATCACCACCACCACCACCTCGACGACCACCAACAACACCATCACCACCACGGCCACCACTATAATCACAACTACGTATTACAATCCTATATAACAGATATTTATAGCAACTTCCGGGTTGGTGTCGCGTTGGCCCGCGCGTGCTGTGCTGTAAGCGTGTTTTGTGCCCGCTGTGTAAGTAAAAAGTGGCTTCCACGTAAACAAAATATTCAAGATGACATCACTTGAATACACTGCAACTCACACTTACATCACAGCATTCTGACCCGGAGTAACACTGTTTTGTCACTTGGTAAACACATTTCAAGTACGCCTTCAAACCAACCAGGAATACGTTAGGTAATATCGACCTACTCGAAGGGCCTCTTGAAAAAGCTATTGAATATTCATACACTACCGAATACAAAATACAGGAAGTTCAATTACAATAATTTATTGAACCTAATCGATCACGAATGCCGCATGGGGCAGTGTGACACGTGACATACAGTAGACTATGTACCTCTGAAAAAAGTGGCACATTTCCTTTCTTTATAAGTAAAAAACTAACAAAAGGTTCATCAGATTTAATTATTGGGAAGTATGCTGACATATTCAGACATAACGACAATTAAAACACCAGTTGGTCAGTAAACACTCAGCCGGGACTGGTCAAGCAGGACAGTAACGGACGACGAGTTATTGGTC
>OZ024858.1:18148889-18153889 GCA_964017155.1 Oasisia sp. SBJ-2009
CGCACGCACACACACACAGACGCACATACACACACCTCACACATACCCACGCACGCACATACATTTGACATACACACCCAACCACACCCATTTGTTTCAAGGTGGGTGTAATGTATGTTATTTCAATGCTTAAGGTGCGATGTTTATCCGAAGCCTGAATGTTTACAACTATTGATGAAACACAAACATCCGGTTTCCAGTCAAATGAAGGTGTGGCAATAAAAAACATTGTCAGCACTAACCATAGCGCTGATGCCCAATTATCTATCTTAATTAAAAATAATATTTCTATAAATATCATAAAGTTGTAAAACTCTAACAATCATGAAAACACCGAACAGATTTTGGGGATCTATAACGATGATATTTATGGCCCTATTTCGATGTTTCAGGGGCACGTTCGACGACAGCATGACGCGGTTCTACACGGGATGTGTGGTCGAGGCCTTCGCCTACTTGCATGGCAAGGGCATCGTCTACCGTGACTTGAAGCCAGAAAACTTGCTCATCGATCACCGCGGGTACATCAAATTGGTACGTGTCACACTGACCCCCGTTAACTGAGCCCTACAACTCAGGCCATCTCTTGCAACGTCTACAGGAATATCTGCCTTCGCTTCGGTTACTGATGCTTCATGGTATCATCGTCTTCAGTGTTAATTTTCTGTTGCCTTCATTTCCGGAACTGCAGTAGTATTCGGCAATTAACTTATAGGAGTATTATAAACAGAGTGTTGTTTTTGAGTAGAGTATAACAAATATATTGCTATAATTCATTGTAACGAAGACACCGTTTCAGGCTTTTCAATATCCAAGCGTATGCTGATCCAGCCTCGTGTTTACGACAAATTGCCCGTCCTATCATCAGTGTCGTTCACGAATTAGGGTTTTAGTAAAACTCAACAAGAGCAATGTTTAATTTGACGTTTCACCATTCAGACCCGTCAGCAGCTCACAGCCTTATGTAATGACTCATTCCAATGCGCCGCCCCCCACAGGTGGACTTCGGGTTTGCCAAGAAGATCGGACATGGCCGCAAGACGTGGACCTTCTGCGGAACCCCCGAATACGTCGCCCCGGAGATCATTCTCAACAAAGGTCACGACCTCTCAGCGGATCTGTGGTCGTTAGGGATCCTCATGTTCGAGCTGTTGACCGGCGGGTAAGTTGTTGTTCGTGCTTATGATATGATCCTTAAGTCTCAATAAATACGTATTACGTATGTGGCGTAAATACATACTACGAAGGTAGTACACGATACGATCTTACAATGAGACAACAGTGCAGTATATTTGGCAAGGATAATCAGTTTAATTACGTATGCAACAAAGGTACAATGGCCGATGTGGCAGTCCAGTTTTGGTCTGTCGATACGCCATTTATGTTCTTGTCAACTATGATTGCTGTCTTTGTCCTCTAGGGTTTTATTCAGGATGACAATTTCGCTTAAACTTGTTGTGTCTTTGTAAAGATACAGAGAATATGTTTTCCTTTGACGTATTTCTCCTCATACGCTGACTTGACAATCCGCTGTGTCGTATCCGCTGATATTGCAACGGTACCTCCACTTGCAGCCCACCGTTCTCGGCCTCGGACCCGATGAAGACGTACAACATCATCCTGAAGGGAATTGATGCCATCGACTTTCCGCGCAAGATCACAAAGAACGCACAGAACCTCATCAGGAAAGTCTGCAGGTAATGCCCACGTCATTTCCGGTCCGGGTAGATAGAATTTTCGCGTGGTAACTGCGACTATATCACGTGTGGGTCGAGATGGTGGAGGCAGTGACAAAGAACGTAGACGTTTTGTGAGCGAGTTCGTTCATGTTCTACTTCTCCTAATTCGGTCGCCGTGTGTTGTTCGCAATATGGCGTAGCTGACAACAATCAATGTTTTCGTCCGAACATATCCCTATGCAATGCAAAAAATGTGTTCATTATCCTGACAACTCATCTGCTGCTATCCTGTGTTTGACGAAACGCGCAGTACAATAAACCAAGTACTGATACAGATCGTCAAGGAATTAAGGGTTCGTGTATAGCCCTAAATAAGTGCATGGTTCACTTGTTGCAGAGAAAACCCGTGTGAGCGACTGGGCTACGGCCGTGGCGGCGTGAAGGACATACAGAAGCACAAATGGTTCGAAGGCTTCAACTGGGACGGACTTCGAAAAGGAACACTAAAGCCACCTTATGTACCAACGGTGAGTGTTTTGTATTACGCACTAACAGCGGCACAATTACACCTAAATAATGGATACAAACAGGACGACATATTCAGTCTGGAAGCACGCCAACTCAGCTTTGTAGTAATTAGTTTTATATTTCTAATTTGGTTATAATTTCTTTACAACCATGATTAACTCTTCACAGTCTGCATGGTACATGCTATTTCAGAAACTGTAAATAAGTAAATCGACTTTCACGCGTTTTAATTCTTATATATATATATATATATATATATATATATATATATATATATATATATATATATATATATATATATATATACATGTATAGTACGGTATCCAGTTACTGAGTGATTTCGAAAATGGCTTTACACCTCACTCGCTGACAGACATGTTATGTTGAATCTTCAGTTACGCTCTATTCAATGCGCGAATACTGTTCGTTTACCGACGACTTACGTGGCTGTTGCAGATAAAGGGGCCAACAGACACATCCAACTTCGACGACTATCCCGAGGACGTCGACCTTCCGCCCGACGACATCTCGGGCTGGGACAAAGACTTCTGAGTGCCTCGTCTTTTCACGGGCAACACCACGACACGGGAGACCTCAGCGTCTCCTAGCATACGACGGCTTCCCTGCTGAAGGACACGACAACGGAGGCGGATGTTCGTCGAACGGAACTGATTTAGTCTAGCGGGCGACAACGCTGCTCTGCGGCTGTTTGACCAAGTGACGTCACTTCCGGTGCTGTTCACGGGTGCTGAAGATATCTGCAACTCCAGATGGGCGGAATGGCGTCCTATAGTGTCGTTTCACGTGTGACACAGACAGTGATGGGGCAGACGCGTTATATCGGCGTGTCGTACAGAAGCCGCAGAATCAACGACGCCTACACCTTCGACACAAAGAATCTACGACGATATCGTCGACGCGCTGAGACGGGGAACCCTCACATCAGTCGTACGCTGCTCGTGCTCAATGACTGCGTCAAACAGCAACGGCGCACTCCAGACAAGCCGACCGGAGTCGTCGGCGAAACTGTGATTGGCAGCCATCTTGGAAACCTGATATCGAGGTCCAACTTCGATTGCTGATTGGTTGATGATCCAGGACGACATGGTCAATGTGATAGTCCACCCGTCTTCCATTTGACGCACCGAGTGCGTCAGAGTATTCCGTGAAACCTTTCTGAACCTCTGGTTTGGGGTCGTAAAACGCCATTCAGTAGGACGAGTGAATGGGGACAATAGGAAGTGCATTTGTGTTGTATTCCGACGCGAATGTTGACATAATAATATTGTTACCGTCGCACTCACGTTGTTTCGTTTTGCATACGGTATATTATATGGAACGACCTCAACCAAACAGCCGACATGTTTGTTTGTTGTTCTAGATCTCTAAAACGGAGCGGTTTACGCTGAAGTTTCATCAATGTCAAATGTTGATACATATAACATAATAGTATTGGTGTTTGTGTGTGTTTAGGATTCTGTCTGCAATGTAATGTTGCGTGGTTTTGAGCCGTAACCGATATCATATGTTTAACTATCACGGAAGGTGCAGAGATCTTGGCAGTATGAAGCTACCTTAGCAACATCATTGAACACTAGATAGAAAGAAGTGCCTATACCAATTTTATTGTGATATAGTTCCGACACTTCGACTACAACATGATGTATTTGTGATGGTGTAGGGGGCTCATAATAAACTCAAAAACGCAACTGAGTTGTACCGCCTTCCAGACGGTAGTGCAACACATAGTTGTTTCGAAATCCTGTTCTGGGTTTCCATTGTCATCTTGTAGCGTAGTCATCACCCGATTGAATGCATATCGACGAATGTGAATGAAAATTAATGCGTCAGTGTACAAAAAACTGTTTCGAAAGGAGTGCCATAATATACAAGAATAACACCAACGTTACATTAACTTTGGGATGCGTTGAGGATGGTTTTATTGCGCCATATTGTATAATGTGGAGCGCTCCGTGGGAACATAAAGTAACCTGCCACGTTCGGCTTGGTGGACGATGTTGTCTCAGGAAACTGTTGAGTTTGATGAACCATTCTCCGGGTCATATCGCCGACCTCTCTGAAGTGGGTCTATCATTGTCAGTTGCATAATTGAGCTCGTCACTGGTTGATGGAGATAAGGGAGAGCTGGTTGTACGGGAACGGTTTATTAGAAGTTCATTTATAAAATTCCAATATATGCCTATTTGAAAACCTAAAAAGATGTTTTTGATTCCGGCAGTAGGAGCGTTTTCAATCAAAATGTGGCGTCAGCGCCGCCGGGTTTGAACCCCAAATCTCTCCGATACCACTCCCTGGGAATGAATGGTGTCAATGTTTGTTGATAACAGAGGACAGCAGTCTTAGCTAAGAAAACGGCTGCTCGTGCGGACGGAATTCCGCCTACGTTGTCACAGTTGCCACAGTGGAATATGTATATTCGGCGCGGAGGATAATATTGTACGGTTTTGGTCTTGGTGAGCTTCTGTGAAGCTTTATTGTATGTTTACATGTGTCGTTAGCCGCTGTGAGATAAGCGTCTGTCACAAACAGATCTCATTGTTTCTCACGTTCACGTTTATATCAGACGATTCTATTGGCTCAGTATACCTGCAGCTGCTATACCAAAGACGTGACGTTTGAAAATAATATATTGTCGACGTCCGACATCGCAACCATTAATTGTCGCTAACCACAAATGTATTCCCGCGCGATATTTCCGGTTGCTGTTTCACCAGTTAAAACAGTAATGACAGTACGCTACGCAACGATAAATATTGCAATATTTGATCAGTT
>OZ024858.1:18163889-18178889 GCA_964017155.1 Oasisia sp. SBJ-2009
TCAGTCCAACACACCCACAGTCAGTCCAACACATCCACAGTCAGTGCTACACACCCACAGTCAGTCCAACATACGCTCGGTCAATCAACACACAGCTTTTACACACCCACGGACCATACACACACTCGTTCAATCCAACACACCCACGATCTACACACCCATGATCAACACACCCTCAGTCGATCTAACACACCCACGGACCATACACACACTTGGTCAATCCATCAATCCCATGGTCAACACACCTCGGTCAAATCTTTCTGTGAATTTGACTTGGATAAAATCCAAACAGACCAGCTGAATTGGAATTAGTAATAATAATCATATCGTTTTTTAAGATATGTGCTATTACTTTTCTGTAAGCAACCATCATAGGTAAATGTCATTGTTTACTCCTGGAAGAAAATCTATTCAGCTTCGATCATCTAGTTCTGATTTTGTTGTACCTAAAGTCTATACCAATTTTGGGACAAACTATTTTTCTGCAGCTGCACCTACTCTTTACAACATGCTTCATTCTAGTGTTAGATCAGTTGAAAATATTGTTAAATTCTGCCATAATTTAAAAGCTTACCTTTACCATCTTGCCTAACCTCCACCATAGCTTGGTGGCATATCAATCAAACTGTTGACAACTGGAATTATTTATTAACCCTGAGATTGAATGATTAACCCTTTTGTATTGATGCGCATCTAAGCTTGGTTTCTGGGGATTTAGGCACAACAGAAGTTTTTAAATTATTTTTATTATAGGCCATGTAAGTCTCGCGCTTGAAAATAAGGTTGGGCGCACTTAGGGGCAGGAAGTCCATATTCTCCATGTTGACATATAGAATTTTGTTTTGTTTTTGGTTGTAATAATCAGACTGTCCCAAAATAGTGTTTCACAGTTATAATTTTGAAGGATAATTACAAACAGAAGCATTGGAACACTTTGCCAGTAACAATGATCATGAAAATCATGCATTTTAATCGATAATTATGATGGTTGCCATGACATCGCCAGCTTGTATTTGTCGATCTTGACTAGTAATGAAGAATGCCATCTTTCGCACAGTACACCCTGTTTTGGGGCAAATGTATACATGCTATGATTTATGTGCGTTTAGACAACTTGTCAGATATAAGTGCTTATCGAACTGTTGTGAAACCACAATGTACAGCAGTGTAAAATGCAAATCCTGTAAAAGACACATATGTCCTAAAATCATGTATTCTCTCTGCACCTACATAAATCACTATGTGTTTGTGACAGTGGTAAACTCCATATTAAATTGGACATTTAACATCAGAAAGGTATAACGCAATATATTTATGACCTCATATTCCTGGTATTTATCAGTTGGAAGCTACAACTGTCATCCGTCGTTATAATATTATTCTTATGTCCAATCCCCAATCAGCTCCAGTCTATTAAATCAAAGTGGAAACAACATTGTAACAATATTTGTGGACCTCCTCTACCAGATCAAATTGGAGAAACTTAACAAAACGGACTGTTGTCTATTGGATTAAACAGCTGAGTTATGTAAAAATAATTTGTGTTACTGGACACATAATCATGTCTGTCAGCATACTATTTTACCACTTTTTTTTGCATACCGGTATAACAGCCACAATAGAAACCTCCAATGTAAATTGTGTAGGTTTCCACCCAAAAAGAACATATCCATAAGGTGGGAACAATTGTGCAGATAAGGTATTATTTTTATATTGATTGCATACTATAGACACTTTGAACATGGTAATGGACAATGAAATTAGGACCAACTGTGTATAGTCTCGTTGAGTATCACTCAAAATGGACTGGAAATGAGAATCAATTGCATCCCCTATTGAATTAAAACCGTTATTGTCCTATTTAACTAAGACTGGAAATGTTCAGTTGTGCTCATGCTGTTGAGGTATAAACAATGATTACTCTGTAAAATTACAAGTAAAATATATGATACACATATAAAATATGTAAACACATCAATCTAATATAATTTTTTTTCTAATTAACTACAGACTTTTAAGTTCACATAATTTCAATGGTCATAAAATGTGTTTATTATGAGTAGACTATTATGTTTACCTTTTTGGTATTTTCTTCATTCTCCAAGTACTTGTACAGATACTGAGCAATATATTCAATGGGATCAAAGGGTCGCTTCTGTACGACTTCTGCCAGACACTCGACTAGGCATCCTCCAACCTGCTTACGAAGGTACTCTGTGTCCATTCCGACTGCCGCTCTCTGTAAAGACACAATTACAATGTCAGTGTTTTGCTCGCAGATTGTAGTCTTCAAGTGTAAGTGCCAGAACCAGGGGGTGCATAGCCCCCAATATTATTCACAGTTGAGGCTGGAGATGGGATTAGCTAGGCTTAGCCTTAGCCCCCAAAATGTAGGGAAGGGTGCATTTGGGATGCAGTTTCTCTGGTTAACCCATGGAGTCGTGATGGGACTTGACAGGTCTGGGGTAAGCCTAAGGCCATGACCATGCCAGGCTTGACAAAAATACCAAAGCTTGGCAAAGGACCAAGACACATCCACGACCACCGCACAGGTAATGCTGCCTGCTGGCGTATCTGCTATAATATCTATATATACCTCCATAAATTGTAGTCTCGGGGAAATAACATTAACAAGTGTTTGTTTTAAATCAATGCACGCCTAATAATTTATGTCCGTAGTTTCAAGTTTGTCTAGTGAAGATAATCAAAACGTGATCGGGATTATTTACGACAGTCAACTTGACTAGTCTTCGACTTCGTCATGGACGTGAACATAATCAAGTATCAACGTTATTACCCAACACAATTCTGAGCTTAACTTAACGTCTGGAGCTCGTGGTGAAAACATTGTATCACCAGATATATACAAACTGAGAAAACACAACTCGGTGTCAATTTAAATGGGCCACATATCTAATTCAAAATAAGCATTCACTTACCAAATATATCGTGAAATTAAACAACGCGGAATCACTCGGAGTTCTTGTTGCTATGTTTAAATCAATGCGGTGCCTTTACGCTGTATGTTTGTTTCCGACTGCCTTTCCGTCTACGTCGTTGCGGTGAATAATGCAAATTATATTAATATTCAAACACAAACCATAGACACTAATAACATATTTTTTAAATGACATCAATAATAATTATATTTAAAACACGCACGTCATGAGTGGAAATAAATATGTAGAAGACTGACGACTCAGTGACTAGCTTCGGTTACCGAGGTTCCGTTAGGTGGCAGCACTTTTAAGCCCCTCGCCTCCGCCTGGAAAGAGACGTTCTGCATTTTGAACCCGCCAGGGCGGCCTTACCCCAGATTAGGGTAGAGACGCTGATTGGCTCTCAGGCCAACTATGAAATAAAATTAAAATCACGATAAACTTTTACAAGATAATGATATCCTATGAAAAGTAAAAATTCAAATTTACAGTTGTTTAGTAAATAAGAATTACGGCAGGATTAACCAGTATACGTGAGATGGCAGCATTGTTTAGCCTTCCACGAATAATACATAAATTACATAAGGATACTTTTTATCAAATAATGCTGTATTATAAAAAAAACTATTAAAAATTAAACTTACATTAACACAAAATAAATAGAAATACAAATTTGCAGTTGTTTATAAAATATAAATTACGGCGGGATTAACGAGTGTCCGTGAGGAGGCAGCATTGTATAGATCACGCGGATAAACAAACAAAAGCCGACTAAGTAACCAGACTGTCTTCTCGGCGTAGTTCCGCAGCCGACCGACAGTCGGTTAAGCGAGACTACTCAGTGACGTGTCAGCTGCGTACGTACGCCAATCTGACGTAAGCAACAGTGCTTGAATTTACCGGGCCAACAATTACCAGGCGAAGCAGAAAAATGCATCGGTGGGCACTAAACGAACTCTTGGTTCCTCTTGCTTTCACAGGTTTGTGCGTAAAATATTACGATCGCCGTCAGTGAGTTTAAAAGTGAAATTATAACGCGTTTCGTTCAGCAAATGCCAAATAGTATTTTTTTATTGTCCTAGGACCTAAACAAATTTCGTTATGCTATAGAGTATTATATTGTTTAACAAATAAAATGACTTATTTTTTGGATTTTGGTATTTGAACATAATATGCAGGATAAGTATAATCCAATACAACAGTTTGTATTACAGCTATGGCATGTTTTCATTTGTTCAACTCACAGGTCCAGACGAATTATGGGATCATCAAGTTTTGGTGAATCCCGATACAACGTACGTGGGAATGAAGCAAAACTCCCCGGAACTTACGACAAATGTGGGTTACTTGTGGCGCATGCCGAAACAATTTCCTCACCCCTTACCATCGAGTTACTATGCGGGCAATATAAACTGGGGCATACCACAGTTGTTACAAGAGGCGCAGAACAACAGCAGGCGAGGAGATAAACGAATCAAGGTACGTGTGTGTGTGTGTGTGTGTGTGTGTGTGTGTGTGCGTGCGTGCGTGCGTGCGTGCGTGCGTGCGTGCGTGCATCCCACATGTAGGGGCATGGGTGGCGGAAGGGTGAAGTGCAGCCCACTATCGGGCAGTTGTCGTGTGGTTTGGTGCAACATACTACTTGGGTCTATATGGCGTTCGGACATAACACAAAATAGTTAAATATTTTGTCAGCTGTAAAAGTAGATAAAGGTACGAAACCCTCATGTTTTTGACACGCGCGCGCGTACACACTCCTATGCTCTCAGCCCCAGTATTTCGATGGAGCCGGAAGTCGAATTTTGTGCAATAATATCGAACCTTGGGCAAGAGTACTAAATAGTATTTGCATTAATCAACGCATTAATTGCAGTGTGGCTGGAATCACAGATGTGGAGTGGATTTTCGATTGAACGGTTATGACAGGGAGAAAATGTAAACATTGAGCATGTGTTGAGGCTGTACTATAAGAAACTAAACTTTTGATTGTATTTCGTTGCAGCTTGGCATGAACAGACAACGCATTGAAGATTTACTTGCGACCCAATACCACCAAGAAGCATGGTGAGTCACTTTCTATGTAGAACATCGAATTCCCAAATAAAGAAACACGATTTTATATCCTCTTCCCGTCGTTTCGAATCTTGGACAATTCCGTCAAGTCCCCGTTGCCTCAGAACACAACAACATACATAACTAAATATAAATATATGCAGCATGGGTGAATACTTCTCCGAGGAGTCGAGATGGCGTTGGAATGGACACTTAAACATGTCTGTCAGTGGGTGACGTTTGAAGGTCCAGAGCAGTATCTCATATCCAGTCCGTAGGACTACGAAAATTATATGTGTGTGTGTGTGTGTGTGTGTGTGTGTGTGTGTGCGTGCGTGCGTGCGTGCGTGTGTGTGCGTGTGCGTGTGCGTGTGCGTGTGCGTGTGCGAGTGCGTGTGCGTGTGCGTGCGTGTGCGCGCGCGCGAACGTGCATGCGTGCATGCGTGTGTGTGTGATATACATGTATATATCGACAACATCATGCAATTCTCAACGTCTATCCAGTATTGTATTTCACTTCAGACCTGAGGGAAATAAAGACACATATACTGCACGATCTTGTCGATGTACTAGGTATGCCGGACCAAACGAGCCGCTGGTAAACGATTCGAACACGGCGCTCTACGTGAATACCTACAAACACGTGACGAACGTGTCGGGTCGTCATTGGCCGTATCCGCCGCCCCCGAAGCCATGTGCCACCGAGAAGCGCAGACAGCGGAAGGCAGACGCTTACAACAAACGTACGTGATAGTGCCCCACAAGAGGGACCACGGGTCCACTGCATTCCCTTCTCTGCTCCCACTTGCTCCTGTGCGGGGTGAGGGTGGGGGTCGATACTCGGGTCGTCCCGCCGTCTTTACGGTTTCTCTTTACGTCCTGTTCTTCGGTGATGGTCCTTGGTGGTCGGCCGCTCATATCCGCCCCTTTTGGGTAATGCTATACTTGCACCACGCGGACGTAACATTTACGAGTTACAGATAGACACGAATACGAGTTTGTTTAATATTTCACGTACGGTTAACTCGCACAATTGGCGTTATGATGCAGTGAACATCCTCTTAACGTGGCAACCCCAGTTCTGGCCCGTATCGAATGAAACTATGCACATATATGGGCACAATGTTAAGATTTAACCAGATTTAACAAGATTGCCACCTAGAGATTCAACTCTAGATGGCAGGTGGACTAGGAAGCCCTTTGGCTTATCGAAAGTCCAACCTATCTATCTACGTGTACCCCGCCCTTCTTAGGTGTATGTCGATTGTATTTTTGAAATCTATTAACACTACTAGCAGCTACACAATCAGCTGGTAATCTGTTCAATTCATTTACTGTTCTTTGAGAAAAAAGGAAATTGTCTAATATCTAGTCTACACTGTTTCTTTGCTAATGCAACTCCATGTCCTCTAGTCCTTCTCTCTTCCTTGAGCGAGAGATATTTTATCATCCCAGTACTCTGTAGTGACTGGACTTCGATAAACTAACCCAATAGTTAATGTTGAGTTTCCTGTAACTATGTTACACCAGCTTCTTCACATTGTGCATCTTTTTTTCTAATTTAATTTCATAAGCCTGGATGGATTCTTTAATATATAAAATAAATCCACCTCCTCTCTTCTTCCTATTCTATCTTTCCTAAACATTACATATCCTGTCATTCATAATTCGGCATCTGTTATATCGGTGGTAGCCCAAGATTCAGCTATACCTATTATGTGAGGGTTAATATCTTCTACCATAATGTTTAGTTCATTTCTTTTGCTTACTATGCTTCTTGCATTTAAACAAACACATGTTTAACCTAATTCAGAAGGATTTTCCAGACTGTTCTATGCTGATTGCTAAGAACTCCTTTGCCAAGTCTTAACACTCCCGGCGTTGCAAGCAAACACGCACGGTTGGAACTGTTGTCTGTTGTCTTAAGCAATGTATTACCTTCAGTTTCAAGCGTAGCTTAACTGTTTTAGATGCGCCCTAAGCAGCCTTTCCGGTTACCCAAATTCACTTATCACTCAACGTTGAAAAAGAACAATCATATAGGGACATTATTTTGTGTTTGTTCGCCAGCTAACCTGGACATTGTGGCAAGCCGAGTATTCTGGTGACACCGCACAGACGGACAGCAGATGTATAGAACGTCCAGACTTGATTACGACACGACAGGACTCGACAGACACTAGTAGTAAGCCTGCGACTTCAGTCATAACTGACGAACAGTAACTTGGTGACCGAATCTCCTGTCCACCAATTAATATATCCAGTGCCAGTTTATCTTCGTTGTAAAACGGAGAGCATCTCTGCAAAATGACTGGCGATTCTGTTGTAAGTATAGGTCTATCCGTGAACATAGCCACTTCGTCCTACGTCACCAGTGGTAAATATTGTAATACATATCACACACAATACCTGAACATAGCAAATCTGAATTCAGTATCGATGAGCCCCACGGAGTTACTCGCTCGTTAGCCGTGGGAGTAATACCCCACGTGATTGTCATAGATCTCTCTTGATATAGCCTATGGCTGCCCGTGAGGTAAACACTTGCTAGCGGTTTACTTTCTGAAATCGAAGAAACATCTTTGTGTAACCGTATGCTATGTGACTGTAGAAACAGGTACACTTGGATCATGATACGTTGTCGTCAATTACCAAGCAATGAAGGGGCCAAAGTATGTCGTGCCACGCCGCTATATGTGATGTTGATTTGGCCTTCCGTCAGGTGTGGTTGTACCACACAGTGACTAGAAAGCGTTTACTCAACAGACTAAAGCGACGATGATCGACGGCTGCGAATATATCTATATATGTTAGGCAATATGCTGCAATAAAATATCACACAAACAGTTTCTTTGTTTCAAATGACTATACAATCAGGCCATCTACTGTTCTTTCAGCAATTCGCAGTCAATATTGCCTTGCTTTTGACATTGTATACCAAAAAGGCGATTTACGTAGTGTATCCAATGTGTGTGTGTGTGTGTGTGTGTGTGTGTGTGTGTGTGTGTGTGTGTGTGTGTGTGTGTGTGTGCGTGTGTGTGTGTGTGTGTGTGTGTGTGTGTGTGTGTGTGAGTGTGCGTGTGCGTGTGGGTGTGCGCGTGCGCGTGCGTGTGTGTGTTTGTAATTCATGAGTATGCATGTGGGCTGGTACATAGCCAGCACAGTTGTTCCTGGGTCATGGCTGAAGAGTTAGCGAAGTTATCTTTGTCTGGTTGCAGCTTGTCAGTGTCACACAGGAAGAATAACAATAAAAAAAAAAAAAAAAAAATATATATATATATATAACTGGAATACATAGAATATAGTAAACTAACTAAAGTAATTAAAAGATATGCCAGAAAAACAAATCGGAAAGTGCAATATGTATGTACTGCAGATTGGAGAAACATAACTTCTCGTTTGACAGAGCTTGTACAGCTTGGGGGAAAAGTTGCTACTAAACCTGCTGGTCCTTATTATGATAGATCTGAACTGGCGACTAGATCTGGGATGGTTACGGGCTTGTAGATTTGCATAATCATGTGCGTCATGGGAACACAGTATTGTCCATGTGTATCCTTCGACTAACAGTGTGAAAAGGCGCTATCCTGTGACAATGCATCTACATTTAAACACAAGTATATAGACAGGGTGGCGTGGCGTGGCGTGGCGTGGCGTACTGATGGTTTCTACTAGGGTGAGAAACTCCTACTCGAGGGAAGTCATATGCTTGTCAAAAAGATTGGAATAGGAATGTTGCCTGTCTGGAGGGGCATTTAAATACTTCAATGATACAGCTGGGTTTGGGGAGCCCAAAAGATGGGAACAGTTGGGGGTCTAGGGGTGTAGTTGGGGATATTTTGATAGCATCAAGGGGTGCATTTGGGAAGTCTGGAACAGTAAATTGTAACAAGCATCGCCACTCTACCTGCCTGATATAGTTACTGCAGGTAGCCGAATATGCTGCCCTTTCAAAGCTTGTCAACTACCTCATACTCATAGTCCCCACATGTAAGTGACATGACAGTAACACATGAAATGATGAAACACCAACATATTTTAATGATAGGTTTTATTGTGCTGTTGATATTTACACAGACACAAGTGGCCAGCAGCAATAAATAAACTTGCTAGTTAAGTTTGAGGACCATTTTATAAATGGTAAAATTACAGCTGCAAAGTGGCTTCAAATGTCCAAACAGCTTTTAATTAAGAAATGAATAAAAAAATAATACATAAATACATAAATAAATACTTAAATACAGACAAATAAAATATAGATATATAAATATGTTTATATACAGATAAATAAATGTTATTATCAAGACAATGTGCAAATATGAAAAGTATTCTACTGATCCTCCAGAGTTTGTTATTCCCCCCATCGCTGTTCGTGCACTGCTATCGATCTGAAAACGTATCTAGTATCACACACGACTAGGACATTGTTATGCTATCGTTCATCATTCACCATCGTCTATTCTTCTTCTAAGTCTTGTCGATTGCTGTTTCTAACACGGTCATTGTCAGTTGGTCCTGAATGTGTACCATTGCCGGGGATAGTCGGAGACACCGAGTAATTTGTCCCAGAGCCAGGAAGGTAGTTATATGCCGATGGAGGCGTCAAGTAAACCCTGCCAGATCTAGGCCGGCAGTTAGCTGCAGGTGGAGACACCGAGTAATCGCTCCCGCATCCAGGACAGTAACTCTCTTCGGATGGAGACGAATGGTAATTCGGTTCAGTTCCAGGATGGACCGACCATTGTCTCCTCGTGTGGCTGGCTCCGTGAGTGATGGGTTGATTCGCCACCCATTTCTCAGTGCGTCCGCGTTCGTCCGCCGGAGTGTTCGCGGAGCTGGTCTCTTCTTGTCCCGCACCAACGACATAGGATGTCTTCACGCTAGTTTCTTCTTCGCTGCGCAGTTTACTGTTGGTCCGGTTAAGGAACAATCGTACAAACGTGTGATGGTATATCGAGAAATGCATATATTTTACTAACCGTTTGTTAAACTAACCTGGTATATGTTATGTTGGTATCACTAGAAGATAAGCATGTCTTGAAAAAATTTGTAATTATGTTATGTGTAATAGCTTAATGTGTCTACAACCTAATAAAACAAATCATATTTTATTCGTGCGACCAATGCCCCTTTCAATGTTAACAACGGTTGATATATATGTATGTATATACATATTATACACATATATATATATATATATATATATATATATATATATATATATATATATATATATATATATATATATATATATATATACAGTGTTCGCGGAGCTGGTCTCTTCTTGTCACGCACCAACGACAGCCCGCAGTTTACTGTTGGTCCGGTTAAGGAACAATCATATAAAGTATGATGGTATATCGAGAAATGCATATATTTTACTAACAATTTATTGAGCTAACTCGGTATATGATATGTTGGTGTTTTGAGAGGATAAGCATATCTTGAAAAAATATGTAATGATGTCATGTGTGATAGCTTAATGTGTCTACAACATAATAAAAAAATCATATTTAATTAATGCGATCAATGTCCCTTTCAATGTTAACAACGGTGGATATATATATATATATATATATATATATATATATATATATATATATATATATATATATATATATAATATACATATATATATATATATATATATATATATATATATATATATATATATATATATATATATATATATATATATCCATCGTTGTTAACACTGAAAGGGACATTGATCCCATGAATTAAATATGATTTTTTTATTAGGTAATTATTATGATATTGTTTGTTATTAAACATACGAATTTCGTAACAGAAAGGATACTCTTCATGGCCCTTGAGTTTCTTAGCCAAGTGCGGCATGTTTTCTTGCTCCAGCGCCCCAAGAAACACATAGTAGGCTTCGTCTCCTCCGCGTCGTAAGATGTCGAGAAACGTCTTACAACGATCCTTTCGCGTTCCTGCAATCTTGACGCGCTCACAGTCGTCGCCATTAAACGTACCACTTTGGAACATGTGATCCGAAACTCTATCAGGTTCCAGATCTTGCAGGATATCAAGATGAAGGTCACACAGCACTTGGCGAGGTATATCCTTCATGGCTGCACCTAAGATATAAAAGCAGATTAAACATGATATGCAAAACTGTTGTAAATGCCGATGTTAACCTTTGGGAACCAGTCATTGTTCAACTGACTCGCAATTTTGTCTGACGAAACACAAAACACCTGAACACATGCTCGCCCGTGTCGGACCAAGTCTAACCATTCCCGTTGATTTGTTGTTCGGTCAGTCTGCATGGTCAATATTAAATTGAAATTCATGTTTCCGACAACATAATTGTCACCAATGTTTCACAATAAGTCACATAGCGCGTTAGTAATGTGCTGTGTAATGTCAGCTGCAAAAGTAATTGTGGCTTAGCCCCACCTGACTGTCCGCGCAGAGCGAACCGGAAAGCATTCAACCGTGAACACAATAGCGGGAATGAGACGTGGTTATTACAGTGGCGTGGTTATTACAGTGGCGTGATTATTACCGTGGCGTGGTTATTACCGTGGCGTGGTTATTACAGTGGCGTGGTTATTACAGTGGCATGGTTATTACAGTGGCGTGGTTATTACAGTGGCATGGTTATTACAGTGGCGTGGTTATTATAGTGGCATGGTTATTACAGTGGCATGGTTATTACAATGGCGTGGTTAGTACAGTGGCATGGTTATTACAGTGGTATGGTTATTACAGTGGCGTGGTCATTACAGTGGCGTGGTTATTGCCGTGGCGTGGTTATTAACCGTGGCGTGGTTATTTCAGTGGCGCCACATAAACTGACTATATCAATTGGAATTTACTGCCACAGTTGAAATCAAATAAATACGACAAATATTATCACTGATTCGCCAAACGGAATAAAGGTGAAGTTAACAATTATTGAGATTCAATGTTTAACATTTCCAAAAATACATGTTCTAACTAAAACATGTCAACGCAAACAGACCCATTTGCCTAAATCAAAATGAATGTTGTCCAATATTGGAAGGTTTATTTTTACCACCTGCGTCAGAACGTGGTAACTATTCTGGGCTGAGAATCACCAGAAATCTTCAACTGCATCTTTCGCAAGGGCCCCTAAACCATCTTGGGCTCTCCAAAACATTCACAACTGTGTTCACCTAACATCCCACCATAAGACGCTTCAAATGTCAAATTACACCGCCCCGAGGTTTGCCAAATCGGGTTCTTCACAAACCACTATTTGCCCCACATTGAGACTGAACAACAAACCCTTCAGGTTCACCAGAACATCCCCAAATCACCCTTCCTAAACATTGCAGGCTAAGCCTCAATTATTGGGGGCTGAGCCCCTAACCTCCTTCGGTGCCTACAATTACTATAGTTAAATTGTTGATTAGGCGTTCCAACTTTCCGGGTATCATCGAATGCCAATTTTTTTTACTAATAAACTGTTGATTTACCGTGACATACCTGGACGTGTTGACATAGTGTACAATGATAGTGTACAATGTACACAACGACCGTCGTCTATAGTTCCTCGCCTACGACAAAAACTGAGTAATCTTTCCACTAGTAGAACGCTGTTCTTTTCGACTGCTGCTTTCGGCGTTCAATCAACAAATATCGGCACTAAACAAATGTACGATCATTTATACACCGGACTATGTTTCCGGGTATAATAATAACTCTGGGAAATGCCTTGAATGATGTCATATAACCATAATTTTAATAATTATATAGCCATATATACATGTTACTTAGCTCAAACACCAACATAGGATACATGTCTATTTTTATAGTGCTTATGTTGTTATGCTGTTGCAACCATGTATATTACTAGTTTATAATAATAATATGCATGGTTATGACATTTCGGTCATTTTGATAATCACGTGGGTAATCCACCGGTCATGCGTGAATCCTGACATAGTCTATGCTTACCTGTCTTGTGTATGCGCCAGAATTCCCTAATAAGCGTCCGGTCAGCTCTAGAAATAGCTTTGTATCCTAGGTTGGTGTGTCATCTAAGTAACGTGTCTGAATTGCTACAGATAAGTTTGCCAATGACTTGTATAGACGTCGGTATTGGGGCAGTTGGGGGAACGGTCGTAAACCCCAAATAGTATTGGTGGGTTGGGGGTAAGGCCCGGAGATAGGTTTAGCCGTTGAAATTTTGACAAAGTGTGCAGTTGAAAGCTTTTAGTGAGTCTCAATGCGGGTACATTTGGAGCTTTGGTGAACGTAAAAAACATCGAAGGGGCATGCATAAATATAATATTTGTGATGTCTAATAAAAAACAATTAATATCGATTGATGGAGTTCGATCTATCTGTGTGCTTAGCATCGGGCCGGGCTGCGGACCAGGTCTCCCCGGGGCGGGCTGGCTGTGGACTAGGATAAGGCAAAATATGCGGGGCTGGGCTGGGCTGGGCTGGGCTGGGCTGGGCTGGGCTGGGCTGGGCTGGGCTGGGCTGGGCTGGGCTGGGCTGGGCTGGGCTGGGCTGGGCTGGCCTGGGCTGGGCTGGGCTGGGCTGGGCTGGGCTGGGCTGGGCTGGGCTGGGCTGGGCTGGGCTGGGCTGGGCTGGGCTGGGCTGGGCTGGGCTGGGCTGGGCTGGGCTGGGCTGGGCTGGGCTGGGCTGGGCTGGGCTGGGCTGGGCTGGGCTGGGCTGGGCTGGGCTGGGCTGGGCTGGGCTGGGCTGGACTGGGCTGATCTTCTGATCAGAAAGAATCTCCGGTGGACTGGACACTTCATGGGGATGTCACCAGACAGGCTACCAAAGCAGGTTCTCTACTCCCTACTATCTTCTGGTCACAGAAAGAGAGGGCGCCATCGTCTCCGGTTCAAAAATACCATCAAGAGAAACCTGAAGCTGAGAGACATAAAGATCGACTCATGGACATCACTCTCACAGCAGAGAGATGCACGGAGAGCAACAGTCAAGTGATGGAAGCAGTCTTTGTCGCTTCGCGACCGACAGCATGATGATGGTGAAACATTGGAGGCTAAGCCTATCTTCACCCACCACCTCAATTATTGATTAACCTCCTTCGATGCCTACAATTACTATAGTTAAATTGTTGATTAGGCGTTCCAACTTTCCGGGTATCATTGAATGCAAAAAAATACGCATATTTGGTGTAAATCAACAGGCCAAAAAACTGACCCGTTTATCTAATAAACTGTTGATTTACTGTGACATACCTGAAAGTGTTGACACAATGAACAATGCAAACAATGAACGTCGTCTATAGTTCCTCGCCTACGACAAAAACTGAGTAATCTTTCCAGTAGTAGAACTCTGTTGTTTTCGTCTGTTGCTTTCGTCGTTCAATCAATAAATATCGGCACTAAGCAAATGTACGTAAATTTATATACCGAACTACGTTTCCGGGTAAAATAATAATTCTGGGAAATTATATGATATAACCATAACTATAATAACCGGATATACATAATAATATCCATGGTCATGACATTTCGGTAATTCTGATAATCACGTGGGTAATCCACCAGTCATGCGTGAATCCTGACATAGTCATAGTGCCCTAACAAGCGTCCGGTCAGCTCTAAAAATAGCTTGGTATCCTAGTTTGGTGTGTGATGTAAGTAACGTGTCTGAATTGCTATAGATAAGTTTGGCAATGACTTGTATAGACGTAGGTATTGGGGCGGTTGGGGTAACGGCCGTGTATTCCAAATAATATTGGTGGGTTGGGGGTAGGGCCCGGGGATAGGCTTAGCCATCGATATTTTGACGAAGTGTGCAGTTGAAGGCTCTTAGCGGGTCTCAAGGCGGGTACATGTTGTGCTTTGGTGAGCGTAAAAAAACATCGGCACTAAATATTTGGTAAATGTAAACCGATGTAAATGCATACATATAATATTTGTGTTGTCCAATAAAATCGGCTCCATAATTGTATTATTTTCTCATATATAATGATTGTTACTAACGGTAAAATGCATGTATGAAATATATAAATATATGTAAAAATGTGCTA
>OZ024858.1:18183889-18196389 GCA_964017155.1 Oasisia sp. SBJ-2009
GTCTCAAGTCGGGTACACTTGGAGCTTTGGTGAGCGTAAAAAACATCGAAGGTCATGCATATTATAATACTTGTGTAGTCCAATACAAAAACAATTAATAACAATTGATAGTGTTCGATCTATCTGTGTGCTTAACATCGTCTGTCCACGAATATGCTATTCATTCGCCCAGATGGCTTTATAGCCCATTTTTGTTTACCTGGTTGCTACGTGTTACGGTAAAACAGTCATACTTGTGGTTAAATCATACCTCCTGGTGGCTATATGTCACACTTCCTGGTGGTTATAGCAGTTATATATATTTTATGTGCGTAAGCTTTTTTCTCCAGATAATAGAAAGTAGTTATCATGTCATCTCAATTTATCGAAACGGTCGAAGTGTCGCATCTACACGGTGTTGTGAGGACATTAAGTTCGTTTGCCACTTTTCGCATGTGTTTGTTTTCATTCTACACTTCACTTCAGTCGAAATCTTACGTATATTATGCATCCGTTAGCATATTATTATTAGACACCTTTAATTGACACAATTAAGCGCCGCGACTGGACGCCAAATCTGTATGTGACCTCAGATTTGTAGTAACCCGCTGATTTCGCGTCAACTTCTAATAAAACCCATTAGGATCGGCTTTCTCATATATAACGATTGTTACCACCAGTAAAGCACATGTATGAAATATATAAATATATATAAAAATGTGCTAATGGAACAACGTGTCCTTCGCGATCGGTAACTGCATATATATATATATATATATATATATATATATATATATATATATATATATATATATATATATATATATATATATACAACCAAACAACAAAGCAAGATAATTTAATCTGAGATGACCCTTAATTGGCAGGTTTGCCAACTGCCTTTACCGCAAGCCTCCCTAAACCATCTTGGGGCTCTTCAAAGCATTCACAACTGTGCTCATCAAACATCTCACCATAAGACGCTTCAAAAGTCAAAATACACCGCACCGAAGTTTGCCAAATCGGGTTCTTCACAAGACACTATTTGCCCCACATTGAGACTGAAAAACAAAGTCTTCAGATTCACCGACACATCCACAAATCACCCTTCCTAAACATTGCAGGCTAAGCCTCAATTATTGGCGGCCGAACCCCCTAACCTCCTTCGTTGTTAATTAGGCATTCCAACTTTCATACCTGGTGCAAATCAACCGGCCAAGAAAAACTGACCCGTTTATCTAATAAACTGTTGATTTACTGTGACATACCTGGACGTGTTGACATAGTGTACAATGTAGACAGCGACCGTCGTCTACAGTTCCTCGCCTACGACAAAAACTGAGTAATCCTTCCACTAGTAGAACGCTGTTCTTTTCGACTGTTGCTTTCGGCGTTCAATCAACAAATATCGGCACTAAACACATGTACGATCAGTTGTGGGCCAGACTACGCTTCCGGGTATAATAATAACTCTGGGAAATGCCTTGAATGATGTCATATAACCATAATTATATAACCATATATACATGTTACTTAGTTCAAACACCAACATAATTATGATACATATCTATTTTTATAGTGCTTATGTTGTTATGCTGTTGCAACCATGTATATTACTAGTTTATAATAATAATATGCATGGTTATGACATTTCGGTCATTTTGATAACCACGTAGGTAATCCAGTCATGCGTAACTCATTCCGTAATAAGCGTCCGGTCAGCTCTAACAATAGCTATGTATCCTAGGTTGGTGTGTCATCTAAGTAACGTGTCTGAATTGCTATAGATAAGTTTGTCAATGACTTGTGTAGACATCGATATGGGGCAGTTGGGGGAACGGCCGTGTACCCCAAATAATATTGGTGGGTTGGGGGTAGAGCCCGGAGATTGGTTTAGCCATCGAAATTTTGACAAAGTGTGCAGTTGAAAGCTTTTTAGTGAGTCTCAATGCGGGTACATTTGGAGCTTTGGTGAGCGTAAAAAAAACATCGAAGGGGCATGCATAAATATAATATTTGTGATGTCTAATAAAAAAAAATATCGATTGATAGTGTTCGATCTATCTGTGTGCTTAGCATCGGGCCGGGCTGCGGGCCAGGTCTCCGCGGGGCGGGCTGGCTGCGGGCTAGGATAAGGCAAAATATGCGGACGGAGTGGGGCGGTGGGGGGGGGGGCGAGGAGGGGCGGGGCGGGCGGGGCGTGGCGGAGCGGCGCGTGGCGGGGCGGGCGGGGCGTGGCGGAGCGGCGCGTGGCGGGGCGTGGCGGGGCCGCGGGCCGAATGACATAGTTGCGGTGCGGGTGCGGGCTCAGATTTCCAGCCCGCTCAGTTTGGACATTGTTTCATTCTGTTTGTGTCTGTTAGTTGTGGATTACCTGATACCCCTTTGTGTGTGACACTGTGTGTGGTCACTGCGGTGTGTAACTGATGTAAGACCACCAAAAGGTGCACGTCCGCCATTACCCGACCGCAGAGTTCCCTATAAAATCAGCATTATGCAGGTTGTGTGAATTTCTGTGAGCACATATGTAGTGTGGATTGATTATAAATGATGTTTTTGTGCAGCGTGGCATCAGAGCTGTCAAATTATGACAGCTGTCAGTCGGTGCATTTCTGCGTATTAATACAGTTGTCATTTTGCTTGGTGATGTAATCAGGGGCAATCCGTGGTAGGTTCAAGCAGAAATGGAGGGGTGTAAGGTTTGAAAGACGTTTGTGGGAGCCTGAGGTATTAAAAGTTCACGAATTTTTCACTGAACCTCTGTCTATGGATGGTAAATATGCTGTGAAATTGTCAATAACAGAACTGATCAAGATTAATAGGAAATGAAGGAAACGTTATAATGGTCGCCTATGGAAAATGCAAATGTGGTCTCGCTCCTATTTAAATTTTGGACTATTCCATCTCCTTGCCAACGCATCATCAGAAAAAGATGGAGGACGATTTCATAAAAAAATACACGGCAAGGATAAAGAGGGAAACACAGCTGGCTCCCAATGGAGAATGTATTATCTGGACTGGCTGTACTGCTAAGGGTAGAGGGGAGTGCCTATATGGGAAAATATATGTAAAATTTTTGCGTGATGACAAATACAAGTGGCAGGTGTTTCGTGTCCATCGTCTAGCATACATTTTGCACGTGCGAGCAGAAATCCCTGAAAATATGCACTGCAGCCATCGCTGTCACAATAGTCTGTGTGTCAATGTTGAACATCTGACCATAGAACATGCATTTGTGAACAGTAACAGGCGGTCTTGTGCTACAGCAATGAAATGCTTTGGACACTGTGAAGCCCCGTCTTGCCTTTTTTTTAAATAATCAGTAAATCACATGACTTGACATAAAGGTAATTGCAATTAATTAATTAATTAATTAATCGTCAATCAATTAACTAATTAATCAAGGTAACTGTCATTACTCATCATTCATTATATAAGCTGTTTGCCTGAGTTTGTGTAATGCTTACCTGCATTCAAGTCAGTCTGTGCATCTCTTGTTCATTGTGTTTGCAGGTGAGGTGTGACATTCTCTCCATTGTTGATTGCTCGCTGGGGTGGGTGAGGTGAGGTGAATCAACCGGTGTGTGCTGTCGTTGACACTTCTTCAACGTCAGCTTTCTGTTGACATGACAGCCTCGTTGCGGACGGATGGATGCATGGATACGCAGTGTGCACACTTACATGTGATATGGGTAAGTGTGGTCACCACGTCTGGATCTGTCACTGTTTGAATAATGCTGATCACTGCCGGTCTTCTTGTTGACAGCTGCTGTGTTTGTTTGGTTTTTTTTTAAAGCAGGTCTGTCTAGCTGCCCTTTCTGATATGTTTCTCTTCGTGCAGCTGCCCTCGTCTCAGCAGTAGCCTCTCTTCGGCGTCTGGCAGCGCGGACAGCATCGAATCGCTTTCGTTTGTTGGATGCCAGGCGCATTCTGACTGATGGACGACGCATGTATGCCCGGTGGTACAGCGCCTCACGCTGTATTTGCCGTGTCGTGCTTGCAACACGGCCGCCTTTGCTAATAGGAGCCTTGTTTGATTCGAGTTTTCTTAACATCGAAGCTCCGGCTCCGTAGTTCAGCCGGTCAATGGCTGCACACGCACGGCCCGTGACCGTGCGTGAAAACTTGACGTTCTTTGGCAGGGTAGCAGATAGGCCGCGGTTCAGTGACTCATTGCGGTTCGTATTCAGGCACAGTTTTGTCATCGCCAGTGCCTGGGCTCCTATTCTCATCCGAATGACATTTCTCAGAGTGACTCTGTCTTGATCAGTCATGTTCAGGTAGTGGATCTGTGCTGTCTGGAGGTGCATCGATCTGTGCCACCAACTTGTTTTTTTGCCACCTCCACACACAACTGATGAGTACCTGCACTGTGTGCAGTCTCCGCCATAACAATTCAATGTTGTCTCGATGACGCGTGGCATGAGTGCCGAAACCTTTCTGCTGTCACCGGCGTGCATATCCAGCATTTGCCTGTGGATTCTGTGGCAACGAGTCTTCACATCCAGTGAGAAATGTTTCCTCTGTTCTTTACGGATCACTGCAGTGGATCCAGGAAACATGCGGGGGCTGAACTTCGCTTTCATGCTGTTTCGAAACACAGATTGCTCCAGGTGTGTGGTATCTGCTTGACGCTCAACTACGCACGATGTACCAGCCATGCCGGCCTTCACGCCCTCGGCACTGCGAGCATCCCCGTCTGTCACTACATACCTGATGCCAACATTTTGCTTTGCAAATTGTCTCCCAATATCGATTCCTGCTACGTACTCCGACAGTGGTTGATCAGCTGGCAGTGTTGCAGTGCAGTTTTTGTGACCTGGACAGGTCACGTCTAGCCCTCGTCTTCGCATTGACGCACCCAGAGCACACAGTTTGTTCTGTATGCTAATGCCAACAATGTCACTGTGACCTGACTGTTTTTCAACGGCAACAGCAATGGCCTGACTTGCATTTTGCCCTGCATGGTATGCTCCTGTGATGGTTGCTGAGTTATAACGGGAATCCATTGCAATATTGATCGGTGAATCCTCAGGAAGGCCACGCAATCTGTTCACATGCTTAACCCTTTCTCGTCTCATCGCTAAATCCTCCAGTGTCATAGTTGCGGTTGCAGCTGCAACTTTATTTGCGGTTCTCTGCATAACGCTGCGATTCGGGACGGGTAAATTCAAGCAAGTCAGGATCACACGCCCTTTCACATTGCCTGTCGTCGATTCCTGAAGTCCTACCTGCAGGCCGACATTGGGTGTCGCTGGCTTCCGACCCCGCTTTCCCGTCTCGATTTCGTTGTACAGCTTGTATAGGCTGGATGTGAATCCACATTTTCTGCAGCGCAGAGCACACTGCCAACACAACCCGACCTTTACCTCTCTGCAAATGGTAAATTCAGGAATGGCACACTTGTTTTCCTCGGCTGAATGCAGCCGTATGCAATCATTATACATATGTTGCATTTTCCCCTTCTCATAAAGGCGCATCTCCTCCTCGCGACTGTCGTCTGGTTTCTGGTAGGCTGACAGTAACTCGTCATCGTCGGACACGCGTTGTTTCGGCCTCAGTAGCTTTGCCTCGCCACATCGGCCTTCAGCATCGGGAATTTCGATGAGCCCACCTGATGTCACCTTTGCCACTCGCTCGAACTCGACTTCAGTGAGACGTGGCATCCACGTCGCCAAGCTTTCTCTTTCACTTTCACTTTCCTGCACAGCCCTGCTGTGCATTCTCGTGACGTATCCAGCATGGCCCTTCCTAAAACCACGTTTTCTATCATTTTTGGGTTTCACACGTGGCTGGACATTACCAGACGCATTACTCATGATCACAGTTATTACAGAGGCAACAGAATATTCAAACCGGGCTCAACAGAGATGTCAGCTGTAATGACAGACTACTGCTAACCCAATATGGACATGCCAGATTTAAGAGACGGGGGCACATGATTTGCTCCAGGCTAGCTATTGGCTGCCACCATAATGTCGTGTATATCTCAATTGTGATTTACAACCCTCACCCTTTCAAATAAGTCACATTTGGGACATCTGCCCAGCTGAACAGGACTTTTAGAGGGCAACCAATGAGACAGGCCTGTATTCTGGTGGCTCTCATTGACATGTAGCTGTGTGTAAGGTGAAACCAGGATGTTGTAAAACTGTTTGATGTGACAATTGTTTTGTACCAAAAAAATGCAACAATACACATTTTCTTTTCACACTGTCTATAATTCGTGAAGTAGAGAAGTCCCATTATGCACAGACGTCATCTTAAAACAGGTAAATGGTCAAGATTTTGTGACAAAAAGAGAGCGTACTGGATAATATTTTTTTTAAATAAAAAAAATACACCATATCTGTTGAATGAGATGCTTTCAAGGTCAATGGAGTGTATACAGTGAGGCATCGACATCAGAATGTGTATATTTATAGCACAGCAACTAATGCATGGGTCCAAAATCTTGTCGATATGCGTCATGCATGGCACATTGGAGTTTACTGCCCACCAGACGGGTGTCTGCTTCAAAGACATCGCAATTAATATTCGCTGTATCACTCGCAATTTCCATAGACCATTTTTTGAGATGTATGCATTGCTTCAATATTATATCATTTTTGTGAAAATTTGAGACATTCCGTGAATCTATTTGATGTAAGACCACCAAAAGGTGCACGTCCGCCATTACCCGACCGCAGAGTTCCCTATAAAATCAGCATTATGCAGGTTGTGTGAATTTCTGTGAGCACATATGTAGTGTGGATTGATTATAAATGATGTTTTTGTGCAGCGTGGCATCAGAGCTGTCAAATTATGACAGCTGTCAGTCGGTGCATTTCTGCGTATTAATACAGTTGTCATTTTGCTTGGTGATGTAATCAGGGGCAATCCGTGGTAGGTTCAAGCAGAAATGGAGGGGTGTAAGGTTTGAAAGACGTTTGTGGGAGCCTGAGGTATTAAAAGTTCACGAATTTTTCACTGAACCTCTGTCTATGGATGGTAAATATGCTGTGAAATTGTCAATAACAGAACTGATCAAGATTAATAGGAAATGAAGGAAACGTTATAATGGTCGCCTATGGAAAATGCAAATGTGGTCTCGCTCCAACTGTGCAGTGTGCAAAAACTGCATTATACAAACATGTGTGAATATTTGTGTGCGTGCGAGGCCGTGCATTGGTGCATGGCTGCATGCATGGCCAGATCCATGTTATTTTGGTAAATGACATGCTGGCAGTGGACATTTTGGTAAACTACTGAAAATAATCTGCCCATAGATTGGATCTGGGCATCTGTGAAACCCCGTGTGGCGGCAGTAGTTGCAGCACCTATTCTAAAGGAGTGGCATTTGTACTGACTCGAGTCATAGCCTGCATGGGAAAGACAAGCAGTTAATTGAGAGGCAAAATATGCTCTTGAGATGGGACTTCTATTAGGCAAGATAAACAGTGGTCCAGGTGATGGGCCACGGGTGTTTAAATATTGACCGACATGTGACACTGGACAATTGTTAGCTTGAGCATGGATCTCTAAGACAATAGGTCGGCCCACTGCCTGATGTTTTGCATGTCTGATAGTTAGTTGCAGTGATGATCTTTTGCGATTAGACACAATGACTAGATCACTGCGTTGGATGACATGGTCGGAAGACACTCCTGGTCGCACAGTAATTTCACCAATTCTTAAGAATCCATGGAACGCTAGCATGAACATGGCAGCTATACATAGCTGTGTGAATTTTTCAGGAATTACAGCCTTTGATGCGTGGACCAGCTGACCCAGCATGTGGAGATCGATAGGTTTTCTCGAATCAACTTTTCCAGAACTTTTTTGAACACCAACTAAAAGTTGTTTAATGTAGAAGTTGTCTGCAGGATCGGCTAGTCCAAATATTTTGTGGCTGTATGATATAGCTGAAACAGTGGATAAAATAGTTGAGGAAGCATACTTGGCTGAAAAAAGGTGTGTAATGATGCCTGCAAGATTAGTGCGAGACACAGGGAAAAACTTAGTATCAGGACAGACCGACGATAAGTATTGGCGCAACATGTTAACACTGCGCCTATACGAGGCACGAGTTGTTGGTGCTAATGATGCTCTGATGAGCTGCTGTTCTAAGCCAGCAATACCTGTGGCCTTAGTGGGTCCGGGATTGTGGCTGGAGTGGGGTCGAGCCAGGGGGCTATCTGTCTGGCTTTCCCGAACTGCAAACGAGAAAGATGGTCTGCTATGACATTTTGATATCCGGGAACATGACGAGCGTGAAATAAGATATTGTATCGTAAACAAGCCAACACCAGTTGTCGGACAAGCTTCATAATGCCCTGATTCCTGGAGGTGGTTTTATTGATGATATCAACCACACCAGAATTGTCAGACATGAAAAGAATACAGTGGTTGGCCAAATATTGACCAAACATCTCGGTTGCTTGAACCAGGGGGTACAACTCGAGAAGGGTGATATCCGATGAATCGAAACGCTTATGGCATGCACCTGCACCCCACTTCTTACCGAAGACTACAGAAAAACCATTATCACTGGAAGCATCTGTGTATAACTGAATCGTGTCGGCAGACAAAAACCGTTGCTCTAAGAACAGACTCTTTCCATTAAATGAAAGAAGAAAAACCTTCCAAGCATACAAATCAGCCCTAGCTTCACGATTTAGTGTAACATAGTGGTGCAGACGAGTGATGTCACTAGCTAAATTGATTAAGCGGCGTAAGAAACTTCGGCCAGCGGAGACAACAAGGCAACAGTAGGATAGCAAACCGATTAAGGAAAGTAAGTCTCGCAATGTAACTTTTCGACAGTTAGACATACGATTAACTAATGAAAGAGCTTTGGCTAATTTGTCCGCAGGTAAACGAAGTTCCATTGCATTGGTATCGATTTCGATACCGTAAACAATCTGACAAGTGGAGGGAGGACATCTCTTGCCTGTGTTCAGAGGAATGCAGATACCATCTGCTAAACGTTCACAGGATAACAGAGAGTGCAAACATGAGCACAATCCGAGCCGGATCACCCGGGGGACAGTTGCCGCCGGCATACCAAGACATCGGTGATGTCATTTTCGGAAAATCAGAAGCAACTAAGCAAGTGATGAACAATTTGAAGAAATTTCGAAACGCAAAAGGCGCAAGCCGAAGCTTCGCAGTGACTGGCAGTGTCGGAAATGCAGAGCTGCCAAGTTGAATTGAGTGTGATGAGGGAGATCTCCCTCCTACAGTATGTCACAAGAGGGAGAAATAGCTAGGGGGCTCCGGGGGCGTAGCATTTTGTAATTGAGAATGCCAAGTACGTGATTTCCTGCCTTTTTCATTTATATTTAGCACATATAACTCTTCGAAAGTGATCTATATTTTAAATAACAATATTTTATATTTTAAACTTTCATGTGTGGATATATAATTAATTTATATTTTTATTGGGGTTTACCGAGACTTTCAAGATTCTTTCACTATTATAAAAATGGACATGGTTGTGGTATTGTAACCTTTTATTTTAGCTATAAACAGCAGTCACAAAATAAATAGTTCAAGCAGAACTGCATTTCTGTCCATTTCTATATGCGCTCCTCTGGCGTCTTCATTTCCATTATGTGTTCTTCAGCTCTTGCTACTGCAAGGTCAGCATTCGCCTTGCTGACTGCCTTCCTGACAACTCCAGCAAACTCAGATGCCCAGTCACTCTTGTACTTGGAATCATATTTCCTCTTTTCAAACACTTTTCAGACTTTTCAATCATTGTACCTCCAGCACTTTCCTCGTCTGAAAAATGCCGCTAAACTTATTCCTACCCAATACGTAACAAACGTTTCCATTGGCCATTGGATATAGTCACTTCCTGTTAGCTGTCAATATTTTCATACCCATTCAATATTTTAAAAACTTCTATCTGATCTCCTCTCAATCTCCTGGTTTCTAGTGTTGTTAATCCACATTCTTTTAGACGCATTTCATAACTAATATCCCTGAGTTTTTGTATCATTTTGGTTGCTCTTCTTTGTACTCTTTCTAGTATATCAATATCCTTCTTGCGATATGGCCTCCATGCCTGTATGCAATATTCTAAATGAGGCCTAACTATTGTTTTGTACAGCGGTATTATTAGTTCTTTTTCCTTGTACACTATATTTCGCCTAATTAATCCAAGAATTTGGTTTCCCTTTGCTGCTGCAATTGCACACTGTTCTGATACCTTCATATCAGCACTAATAGTTACCCTAAGTCCTTTTCCTTTACGGTAGTATTTAGTACAGTATCACCCATTGTATATTGTGCATCTTCATTTCCATGTCCTGTGTGGAGGCACTTACACTTGCCATAATTAAACAGCATTTGCCACTTATCAGACCATTCGTTCAACTTATTTAGATCATCTTGTAATTGCTGTCTATCTGCATAACTTTCAATTTTTCTAAACACTTTTGTATCGCCCGCAAACTTCAACACCTTGCTTGTTATATCATCATCCAAATCATTGATATATATTAAGAACAAAATAGGTCCCAATACTGATCCCTGCGGTACTCCACTCAAAACCGATTTCCAGTTTGAAACCTCCCCATCAACTACCACTCTTTGTCTTCTATCAATGAGCCATTTTTCTATCGTACCATTGCCTATGCCATGGGCCTTTAGTTTAAGTAGTAATCTTTGATGTGGCACTTTGTCAAAGGCTTTTTTTTAAATCTAAGTATATTATATCTACTGGTGATCCCTCGTCTACCCACTTTGTGACATCTTCCAAAAAACATAAGATATTTGTTAAGCATGACCTCGCTTATAGAAACCCATGTTGAGATGGGTTAATCAAGTTATTTTTAACAAGAAAATCAACCAAGTGATCTTTAATTAGTCTTTCTAATAGTTTACAAACCACCGATGCTAAACTAACTGGTCTATAGTTCTCTGACTTGCTTCTTGATCCTTTTTTAAATAATGGTATGATGTTTGCTTCTTTCCATTCTAATGGAACTACTCCTTCCTCTATTGACAAATTGAACACTGTTGCAAGTGGTATGCTGATTTGTTCTACAATTTCCAGTAGTAATTTGGGAGGAATCCCATCCACTCCAGGTGACTTATTTTCCTTCATATCCCTTATTTTCTTAGCTACCATTTTTGGTCCTAAATAGTCTGACTCTCTCCCTTCAAATTTAGTCTCTGGTACTGGTAATGCACTAGTATCTTCCCTGGTGAACACCGAACTAAAGTATTCATTTAGGTTTTCTGCCATTAAGAATCCCTCTGTTATTATGTTTCCATCACTACCTTCTAGAGGTCCTACCTTATCCTGAACTTTCTGTTTACTTCGAACATACGCATAAAAACTCTTGCTGTCATATTTTATATTAAAAGCTAATTTTTGTTCATAGCTTCTCTTTGAATTTCTAATTTCTTCCACATCGTTTGCTTGTATTTGATTTTTCTAATGGCTTCTTTTGATAAGTGTTTCTTTTTTGACCGTTTCCCCTGTTTTTTCAAGGGGACAAATTGTTCGACAATGCAGTCAATTTCCCTCTTTAAGATATTCCAACATTCTGTTGCTGTCTTATTCTCCAGTGTGTTATTCCAGTCTATCTTTGCTAAATGTTTCCTCATGTCCTTATATCTTCCTTTGTGAAATGTTTTCCTGTACCGTATTTTACGATTCTGTTCTCCTTTTACTTTGATGATAAAATATATCTGGTTGTGATCACTACACCCCAGTGGCTCACATATCCTGACATTATCAATAAATTCCTTCTGTGAGCTCAAAACTATGTCCAATACGTTCTCACCCCTGGTTGGTTCTAACACATGTTGAGTAAGGAAACTGTCTTGTACTAAATTTAAAAACTTTTGATCTTCACTCCCAGTACTCTGTTGAGATTTCCACTGTATACGCCCATGGTTAAAATCCCCCATAATTATACAGTCCCGTTTACTGACTTCCTTTATTTACTTTGCTTATGTTTGGACTTCGATAAACTAACCCAACAGTTAATATTGAGTTTCCTGTAACTATGTTACACCACACAGCTTCTTCACATTGTGCTTGTTTTTCTAATTTTATTTCGTAAGCCTGAATGAATTCTTTAATATATAAAATAACGCCACCTCCTCTTCTCCCTATTCTATCTTTCCTAAACATGACATATCCTGTCATTCCTAATTCGGCATCTGATATATCAGGGGTGGCCCAAGATTCAGTTATACCTATTATGTTAGGGTCATTATCTTCTACCATAATGCTTAGTTCATTTCTTTTGTTTACTATGCTCCTTGCATTTAAACACACACATTTATAACCAAATGTTGTAGAGTTTTCCAGACTGTTCTTTGCCGTTTTAGCTGTGCTGTCCTTATCTGTGCCTCCAGTATTTGGCTTCTCTGTGAATCCCCCCTGCGAATCTAGTTTAAATAATTGCAACCTGTTCCAATGTCCATAGATTGAAGCAGGTTCTCAGAGAAAACTGCTGCGCCCTTTCCGCTTAGATGGAGGCCATCTCTCACGTACATGTCCTCCTTCCCAACAAAGC
>OZ024858.1:18201389-18358323 GCA_964017155.1 Oasisia sp. SBJ-2009
GGTCCAGAACAGTAACTTTCTTCAGATGGAGACCCCTGATAATTCGGTTCAGTTTCAGGATGGACCGACCACTGTCTTCTCGTCGTAGGTATAGGCCTTGGAGTACTGTGGCTGGCTCCGTGAGCGATGGGTTGATTCGCCACCCATTTCTCAGTGCGTCCGCGTTCGTCTGCCGGAGTGTTCGCGGAGCTGGTCTCTTCTTGTCCCGCACCAACGACATAAGATGTCTTCACGCTAGTTTCTTCTTCGCTGCGCAGTTTACTGTTGGTCCGGTTAAGGAACAATCATACAAACGTGTGATGGTATATCGAGAAATGCATATATTTTACTAACCGTTTGTTAAACTAACCTGGTATATGATATGTTGGTATCACTAGAAGATAAGCATGTCTTGAAAAAATATGTAATTATGTTATGTGTGATAGCTTAATGTGTCTACAACCTAATAAAACAAATCATATTTTATTCGTGCGACCAATGCCCTTTCAATGTTAACAACGATTGATATATATGTATGTATATACATATTATACACACACATATATATACATAATATGTATATATATGTGTGTGTATAATATATATATATATATATTATATATATATATTATATGTATACTTATATATATTATTATATATATATATATATATATATATATATATATATATATATATATATCCATCGTTGTTAACATGCATATATATATATGTTTAATAATAAACAATATCATAATATATATATATATGTATATATATATATATATATATATATATATATATATATTTATATATATATATATATATATATATATATATATATATATATATATATATATATATATATTATGATATTGTTTATTATTAAACAATATCATAATATATATATTATGATATTGTTTATTATTAAGCAAATATATATGTGATATTGTTTGTTATTAAACATACGAATTTCGTAACAGAAAGGATACTCTTCATGGCATTTGAGTTCCTCAGCCAAGTGCGATAAGTGTTCTTCCTTCAGTGCTTCAAGAAACACATGGTAGGCTTTGTCTCCTCTGCGTGGTAACATGTGAAGAAACTTCTTACAACGGTCCTTTCGCGTTCCTGCCATCTTGACGCGATCACAGTCGTCCTCACTTAATGTTCCACTTTGGTACATGTGTTCCAAAACGCTCTCAGTTTCCAGATCTCGCAGTAACGTACGATGGAGGTCACGTAGCACTTGGCGACGTATATTATCCATGGGTGCACCTAAGATATAAAAGCAGATTAAAACTTTGTAAGCAAAATTGCCGTAATTGCCAATGTTAACCTTGGGAACTAGCCATTGATAAACTGACTCGCAACTTTGTCTGACGAAACACAAAACAGCTGAACACATGCTCGCCCGTGTCTCAGGTCCCAGGTCTCATGTTATTTACTCCAAACAGCCCCTGTTGGTTTGTTGTTCGGTCAGTCTGCATGGTCAATATTAAATTGAAATTCATGTTTCCGACAAAATAATGTTCAGCAATGTTACACAATAAGTCCCATGGCACGTTAGTAATGTGCTGTGTAACGTTTAATTGCTCAGTTTAAGTAAAGTAAATACCAGAAATGTTATCATTAATTCGCCAAACGGAATAAAATTGAAGTTAAGAATTATTAAGATTCGTTGTTTGAGAATCACCAGAAATCTCCAACTGCCTTTAACGCAAGGCTCCCTAAACCATCTTGGTGCTCGTCAAAACATTCACGACAGTGCTCCCCAAACACCTCACCATAAGACGCTTCAAAACTCAAATTACACCGCACCGAGGTTTGCCAAATCAGGTTCTTCACAAACCACTATTTGCCCCACATTGAAACAGAAAACAAACCCTTCAGGTTCACCAACACACCCCCAAATCACCCTTCCTAAACACTGGATGCTAAGCCTATCTCCACCCACCACCTAAATTATTGGGGGCTGCGCCCCTAACCTCCTTCGGTGCCTACAATTACTATAGTTAAATTGTTGATTAGACGTTCCAACTTTCCGGGTATCATTGAATGCAAAACATACGCATACCTGGTGCAAATCAACAGGCTAAAAAACTGACTCGTTTATTTAATAAACTGATGATTTACTGTGATATATACCTGGACGTGTTGACATAGTGTACAATGACATAGTATACAATGTATACAACGACCGTCGTCTATAGTTCCTCGTCCAAGACGAATTCTGAGTTATATTTCTACTACTAGAAGGCTGTTGTTTTCGACTGTTCCTTTCGGCGTTCAATCAATGAATGTCGGGTCAAAACAAAACTACATTCACGAACATTTATATACCGGATATCATGGTGTAATAATATAGCTGGGAATTTTGGCAAAGTGTGCAGTTGAAAGCTTTTAGTTAGTCTCAATCCGGGTACATTTGTGACCTCAGATTTGTAGTAATTAGTAAACCACTGATTTCGCGTCAACTTCTTATAAACCCATTAGCTAAGCGTGCAGTGGGCGGTGTTAGGATCGGCTCCAGAATGTTATTGTTTTCTATTATATAATGATTGTTACTAACAGTAAAATACATGTATGAAATATATAAATATATGTAAAAAATGTGCTAACGGAACAATGTGTCTTTCACGATCGATAACTGCATATATATATATATATATATATATATATATATATATATATATATATATATATATATATATATATATATATATATATATATATAATCAAACAATAACACAAACAAAACAAGATAATTTTATCTGACATGCCCCTTAATTGGCAGGTTTTCCCAGCCCCCATAGCTCCACGCGCCAGTCTTCACCGGCCACAGGCTCACGTGAGTTATGAAATGGTATTTTTTTCAGTTTGAAATGTGAAAACGCAAGTCCCTGTATAATGCTGAACGACTTTCCACTGTGAATTACGATCCCACAATAAGTCACATAGCGCGTTAGTAATGTGCTGTGTAACGTCTAATGACCAACAGCTGAAAGGTAATTATGACCTAGCCCCACCTGACTGGCCGCGCAGAGCGAACCGGGAAGCATTCAACCGTGAACACAATAGCGGGAATGAGACGTGGTTATTACAGTGGCGCCAAATACCGGCGCCTAAAGTGACTACATCAATTGGAATTTACTGGCACCGTTGAAGTACACCAAATACGAGAAATGTTATCATTAATACACCAAACGGAATAAAATTGAAGTTAAGAATTATTGAGATTCAATGTTTGAGAATGACCAGAAATCTCCAACTGCCTTTACCGCAAGCCTCCCTAAACCATATTGGGGCTCTTCAAAGCATTCACAACTGTGCTCATCAAACATCTCACCATAAGACGCTTCAAAAGTCAAAATACACCGCACCGAGGTTTGCCAAATCGGGTTCTTCAAAAGACACTATTTGCCCCACATTGAGACTGAAAAACAAAGTCTTCAGATTCACCGACACATCCACAAATCACCCTTCCTAAACACTGGAGGCTAAGCCTATCTGCACCCAACACCTAAATCATTGGGGGCTGAGCCCCTAACCTCCTTCGGTGCCTACAATTACTATAGTTAAATTGTTGATTAGGCGTTCCAACTTTCCGGGTATCATTGAATGCAAAAAAATACGCATACCTGATGCAAATCAACAGGCTAAAAACTGACCCGTTTATCTAATAAACTGATGATTTACTGTGACATACCTGGACGTGTTGACATAGTGTACAATATATACAACGACTGTGCTCTATAATTTTTCGTCCAAGACGAATTCTGAGGTATATTTCCACTAGTAGAACGCTGTTGTTTGCGACTGTTCCTTTCGGCGTTCAATCAATGAATGTCGGGTCAAAACAAAACTACAGTCACGAACATTAATATACCGGATGTCATAGTATAATAATATATCTGGGAAATGCCTTGAATGATGTCATATAACCATACTTATAATAACCATAATATGATATACATGTTACTTAGTTGAAACACCAACATAAGATACATAGCTATTTTTATAATGCTTATGTTGTGATGCTGATGACACCATGTATATTACTTGTTTATAATAATTAATAATATGCATGGTCACGATATTTCGGTCACTCTGATAATCGCATAGGTAATCCACCGGTCGTGCGTGACTCATGCCGTAATAAGCGCCCGGTCAGCTCTAACAATAGCTTCGTATCCTAGGTTGGTGTGTGAACTAAGTAACGTATCTGAATTGCTATAGAATCAGTTTGTCAATGACTTGCATAGACGTCGATATGGCGGCAGTTGGGGGAACGGCCGTGTACTCCAAATAATATTGGTGGGCTGCAGGTAGGGCCCGGAGATAGGCTTAGCCATCGAAATTTGGACAAAGTGTACAGTTGAAGGTTCTTAGTGAGTCTCAATCCGGACACACTTGGAGCTTTGGTGAGCGTAAGAAATCATCGAAGGTCATGCATACATATAATATTTGTGCAGTCCAATACAAAAACAATATCGATTGATACTGTTCGATCTATCTGTGTGGTTAGGATGGTCTGTCCACGGTCTGTCCACGAATATGCTATTCATTCGCCCAGATGGCTTTATTTTTGTTTACCTGGTTGATACGTGTTACGGCACTACAGTCATACTCGTGGTTAAATGATTCCCCCTGGTGGTTATGTCACACTTCCTGGTGGTTATAGCACACTTCCTAGTGGATATAGCACACTTCCAAATAATATAAAGTATTGATCATGTCATCTCAATTTATCGAAACGATCGAAGTGTCGCATCTACACGGTGTTGTGAGGACATTAAGTTCGTTTGCCACTTTTCGCATGTGTTTGTTTTCATTCTACACTTCACTTCAGTCGAGATCTTACGTATATTATGCATCCGTTGCATATTATTATTAGACACCTTTAATTGACGCAATTAAGCGCCGCGACTCTACGCCAAATCTATATGTGACCTCAGATTTGTAGTAAACCGCTGATTTCGCGTCAACTTCTAAAAAAAAACATTAGCTAAGTGTACAGTGAGCGGTTTTAGGATCGGCTTTCTCATATATAACGATTGTTACCACCAGAAAAATACATGTATGAATTATATAAATATATGTACAACTTTGCTAATGTAACAATGTATCCTTCGCGATCGGGAACTGCATATATATATTTATACAACCAAACAACAAAACAAGATAATTTGAATCTGAGATGTCCCTTAATTGGTAGATTTCCCTCGCCCCCATAGCTCAACGCGCCAGTCTTTACCGGCCACAGGCTCACGTATAATGTTGAAAGACTTCACTGTGTATTACGATCCAGATCCGTTATTATATAATAATAAAATATAATAAAACAGTCCAATGCAACATTGCATAGTCTTTATTTGGTAATGTTAAATGCTACTCGTTGTCTACAATATATATATATATATGTTTATGTAAGTATATGTAATTACATCATATATATATATAATTATATATATATATGTATCATATATGATATATAGTGACCTTTTATACACGAGTAATTCACATTTAAAACAAACATATTACCTATGTACACACAAAATCACTGATCAAAAATATGCTTCATTTACAATTATACCATATCATTTTCTTATAAAAGTATTATATTTCCCTACTTCCTACATTAATTCATTACTTGAGTGTGGACTGTAAGAAACTAGATAAAAAGCATACATTAATATTTATTTACAAGCACTTTATTGCATCTAAGTCAATGTGCTCGGAACTGTTTAACAGTAGATATATGTAGCTTACAGATTGTGAATACTGGGACATTATACTACACAATAATTTACCTCATTACTTTACATCATGAATAGAATGAAACACCTTTTTAAATAAGTCAACTACACATCAGCAAATAGGTAGATAATGTTTTTAAAGGAATAAAAATGTTATTTGGCAGAACCATTCAAGTGAACACCATCTGGTCTTCTCTGGAAAGAATTAAGCCATACGACAATTAATGCATGAAGACAATTCATAAGGTAATTTCCACCATTGTCTATAACCAGGTACTCTTTCATATAGCTGAATGACTAAGAGCAATGTAGAGTGAATGAATTTGCACTTAATTTGAACCAAGTATCTCGCGACTGAATCTAATACTCATAGCTATATGACATTGTATTATGGTTGGTGCATTTTAATAATCTGCCCACACAATTTCCGCAACCTTACGTTACATGTTAACAAATAATATCGAAATATGAAACTACCAAAGCATAGACTGGAATGTAGATATGGCAATAAGACATATGTCACTGTGGAAATACATAAAAACTGGTATGTATGGATCACCTTCCAATCGAAAAATGTTCACCATACCACATCAATGAGCTTCGTACATTTTCTTCTTATAAAAATACACCAGCACTAGACGCCCAACTGGGACCTTCGTCTCTTCCCCTGTAACATCCGCATGTATCCCCTGAAGTCAATATATAAAATCTGGCACCATCTGTGTTACATATGCTAGCACTCAAAGACATCTGAGTCGACTTCCTAGATACATCAAAATATACAGTGTCAGCGCCATGACTAGTGTGTGGTTCAGTGTCCAGGAGGCAGCACCGTTGCAGCCGTCTTTATCGTCGCAGTGACACGTCTTCACCCTGACGCCGTACGTCCCCAGTCGCTCCTTGCACCAGCGGCCGCTGTCCGGACCCACTTCGCCCTTCACCGCACACTGTCGGATGTAGCGTATGTCCCAGCGGCCATCGTAGAAGGCTGCAATAGAGGCAGACAACTTTAAATAACGATCTTGGTGTAGTTCTTAAATACACTGTCAGGTGTAGCCCTGGTGGTCACGGGCTGGGATGCAGGTCTTATATATACAGTGTATATATATATATATATATATATATATATATATATATATATATATATATATATATACATATATATATATAAACATATATATATATATAAACATATATATATATATATATATATATATATATATAAACATATATATATATAAACATATATATATATAAACATATACATACTGTGAAAACATTGATTAAATTTTAATTAGAGATCGCACAATAAAATACTCAGTATTATTATTATTAATACAGACACCTAGCCCAAGGAAACGAAAGAATAAAAGCGTAAAATGTGTAATGGAGCAAGTGGACAGACTATCTCAACCATCACTGTCACCGCAATAGTAAGCAGACATTGATAACGGCCAAGGATCTAAGCAATCACAGCAAGAACCAAGTGAACTGGAGCACCTGGGAGGAGATACACTTACACAATGCCTCCTCCCCTCACAGTAGTAAGAAGCCAGTGAACTGAGTACAGTTACAACCCCCCCCCCCAGCAGTAAGACACTAGTGGACTGAGATATCTGGGAGGAGATACACTTACAACCCCCCCCCCCCCACAGTAGTAAGAAGCCAGTGAACTGGCATACCTTTGAGGAGATACACTTACAACCCCCCCCCCAGTAGTAAGAAGCCAGTGAACTGGCAACCTGGGAGGACATACACTTACAACCCCCCACAGTAATAAGAAGCCAGTGAACTGGAGCACCTGGGAGGAGATACACTTACAACCCCCCCCCCAACCCCACAGTAGTAAGAAGCCAGTGAACTGGAGCACCTGGGAGGAGATACACTTACACCCCCCCCCCCCCAGTAGTAAGAAGCCAGTGAACTGGAGCACCTGGGAGGAGATACACTTACAACCCCCCCCCCCCCACCCCACAGTAGTAAGAAGCCAGTGAACTGGAGCACCTGGGAGGAGATACACTTACAACCCCCCCCCCCCCCCCAGTAGTAAGAAGCCAGTGAACTGGAGCACCTGGGAGGAGATACACTTACACACACCCCCCCCCCACAGTAGTAAGAAGCCAGTGAACTGGAGCACCTGGGAGGAGATACACTTACACCCCCCCCCACAGTAGTAAGAAGCCAGTGAACTGGAGCACCTATGTGGAGATATACACACCACTTACAACCCCAGCGCCTGAATTAGTATATGAAAGTGAGGGTGCCAGCTCGTAGGTCTTATTTTTCATTTAATATTATGTTCTTATGACTACAACATGCACGTTGAAGATTTATTCCTTGACAATTTGTGTTTAAATTACCTTACTGAGGTAGGAACAATGGAAAGATTATGTCTGCAACACTTTCAAAAGGTAAACAAAACATCCAGTTTCAAAACAACATTGATTGGCAGACTTAACTGCAAAAATTATGCGCTAGCTTTGATGTTTAACTTTCCCACATTCTAGACAGCAGACGTCCCATTAGAAATTACTGCTTGGCCAACTCCAGACAGAATTCAAAATAATTGGAAATTATATTTTTTTTTCTGTTTAAATATAATCAAAAATAAAATATTTAAAATATCTGAATTCTTATTTGTTACTTATTGTGAAAACTTAAGCAAGAAAGTCCGGAGGAGCATTGACTCATGTCGTCTGCTATTATTTAACCAATGAGTTTGTAAAAGCATGTATTTGGCTGATTTCTGATTACTTGTCAAATAAAATAAACTGGACATTGACAGATGAGGTTGTAGTGTGTGCATTTCTGCCAAATCAAGAAATGTATTGAACGTGGCAATGGCTGAACAAGAACTGTATGTGAATTAATATCAAGTTCTGCTAAAGATACGATAACGACAATAAGTTGTTTTGCTCAACACACACAGCTCTAGAAATGAAGCACACACCTTCCTGGATGATCTTGCGACACATTGTCGCCTCTGCTGAGCATGGAATGAGTGGGTATGTCATGTTGTCAAAGTAGTCGGCACAGCCCTTGTCATAGAACGAGTTGCACTGGTAACATTTGAGAACCTTTCCCTTCACGGGCAGTGCCGACTGTGATGAAACTGAAATAAAAACCAGCAAAGTGGTTAGTTAGTGGCACAGATCTGAGTTAACCCTTTAAACCACATGATGCTTAAATGCACTCTGGAATACACATGGCAACAGTCACACACTCTCCCCTCTGCACATAGAATTTAAGTAAATGACATCTTTCAATATTTCACCAAATTACAGTGCAAAGCCATAAAACAAATAACCTAGACAGTGTCACAGTAGATGGCAGCACCACATACATGTTGCCAGCTTGTCCAACCCTGCAGCTGACCAGTGTTTTAATGCCAGATTCCATTTATTTGATAACAGTTAGAAGGAACACCTCATACACTGTACCTGTGCGTAGTGCTGTACAGATTTCAATGGTGATAGATTATATTAAATTAATATCACACAAAATATTCTGGAGGTAAGCCTGTTTAGGTATGAAGCTTAAATGTGATGTAACAAGTAAAAAGTGAGCGGTGCAGGTGTGTGTGTGTGCGTGCGTGTGTGCAGGCATGCAGTAGTGTATTCATGTGTGTATTGACTACTTGATTTACACTCACATTATTATTTAATTTATTGCCTATATAAGAGTATGATGGTGATTTACTATGAATGTGCAAGTCTGACTCTGCTGCAACATCTTCCTATAAGTTGCATTTTAAACCATTGGGACATGGCAATAAACTTTGCGTATCTTACTAATACATCTCTGATAGATGCATAGCCACAGGGCAGCTACAGTAAACAAGAAGACTGGTGTAATTCATGGTAAGAAAGATGTGGTAGTGAGAGCAAAGAACTCGACTACCAGAGAAGACAGAAGACGAGAAACTGAGAGCGGACGACAAAAATGTAAAAACTCATTGCAAACTCATCTTGATAACTCCTAGTCTAGCCAGGCCTACACAGGACATATAATGACATTAGATTACTGTTACACAACAGTGTCAGCACTAAGTAGCACTATTACTGTAGGAAACAGGAAGTGTGAACTTCTAATTACATCAGAATAGGTTATGAAGCAGATATGATCCTTGCAGAATCAAGTGTGCCATGTGAAAACAGTATTGTCCATGTGTATCCTCTAGGTAAGACTTTTACTAACGGTGTGAAAATAAACTCTCATCTGCCAATGCTTCTAAATCGAGAGCACATGAAATAAACAGTTTGTAGATTGAGGAGTACGTGTGGTGTACTGTTGATTTCTACTGGTGTGAGAAACTTCTACTCGAGGCAAGTGTTTTACTTGTCAAAAAGATTACATGTGTGAGAACTGGAACAGGATTTGTGTCTGTCTGGAGGGGCATTTAGATACTTCACCCTTGGCAAAAAAACACTTTACATTTTCTATAGAATATTCTATAGGATTTTTGCTTATAGTTTTCTACAGGATTTTCGCCAATAGTTTTCTATAGAAAAATCTATAGAATTCTTTAGAAAACTATAGAAAAATCTATAAAATTATATAGAAAACTTTAGGCCACACAAAATCTATAGAAAATTCTGTAGAATTCTATAGAAAATCTATAGTTTTCTGTAGAATTTCTACAGAATTCTATAGAAATTGTATAGTTTTTCTATAACAGTTTTTGCCAAGGGCAATAATTACGCGTACGAAGAAATACGATCACATTACACCCGTGCTGCAGTGACTACATTGGCTACCAGTTCATCTGAGACCAACCTACAAGGTGCTGCTATTGACCTATTGTGCTCTAAATGGGGTAGCGCCCGACTACCTGAGTGAATTGTTCAACTACAGACACGTAAACAGAACTCTACGATCTGCCTCGCATCCGCCCCTTTTGTCCATACCAGCCTCACAGACTGTCACCCACGGTGATCACCGTTTCGCCGTCTGCTCGGCAGTTCTATGGAACAATTTGCCGTCTTTGATCAGGACTGCCTCAACAGTAAACAGTTTTAAGACACTTCTAAAAATTCATTTATTTAGGCAAGCTTTTTTGTAATTTAACTTTTTGTGTTTTAATTGATCATGTTTAAATAAATTACTGTATTTAAAATAATTTTACTTTATTTATGTATTTTTATTTTATATATATATATTTTTTATTCTGTTCCTATTTGTCAAATGCTATCTTCATGCTTTTAGATACTGCATTTTAGGTATTTTAGGTATTCTTTACACATTTATTTTTAGGTATGTTTGTAAAGCGCCTGAGAGCAATTTTAATTGATCGGGCGCTATATAAGTATTGTATTATTATTATTAATGGTACAGCTGGGTTTGGAGAGCCCAAAAGAGGGGTGCAGTTGAGGGTATTTTGATAGCATTAAGAGGTGCATTTGCAAAGTCTGCAATAGCAAATTGTAACAATCATCACCACCCTACATGCCTGATATAGTTATTGCATGTAGCCGAATATGCTGCCCTTTCAAAGCATGTCGACTAACTCATAGTCAGAGCTCTAGTCCCCACATGTAAATTACGAATTACTTGACAGTAACACATAGAAGTGACTGATGAAACACCGACATATGTTAATGGTAGATTCAATTGTACTGTTGATATTTACACATACACCAGTGGCCATAGTCGTATTTAAAGACAGGCATTTGAAGCTCCCTGTTGGAAAACCCTTAATTTTAACAAGTCAACAGGTGGCAGCAGCAATAAATAAACTGGCTAGTTAAGTTTGAGGACCATTTTAGTTTTACAAATGGTAAAATTACACCTGCAAATTGCCTTCAAATGTGCAAACAGACCATTGATCGCAACAATACGACCACGCCAATAGTCCATGTTACGACTTCGATCAGAAACAGTCTTTGCATCGATCTCTCGACTACTTTCCACTAGTTTTGTAAATAGTTCAAGATGGCCGACATGCACCTTTACCGCGTTATTTAACTTGTCGCTGGGCACCGCGATCCGATCTAACAACCGTGTGCGTTTGCAAACAAGAGAATCGTGTTTAACAATTAAGGGTGTTGTTCCGGTAAATACTCACCATATTCGATAAATATAAACAGAGCGACTGTCACCCCGATCGAAGCTACTAAGCGCTTCATCTTGGTCCGGCCTGTTTTGAATCGACGGCCGTAGCATGCGATAAATAGGTCACTGGGCGCGCAGGTGTGTGAATACCTCTACACCTGCGACCACGGTCAAGGGCCGCCTACGACGGGTCGATGTGCGAAGGCTTCGCTTCAGTTCATACTGTCATTTCATTAAGCGTGTAAAGTGTATGACAATTATATTTTATGAAAACAATAAGTAAAATAAATATTTTTCAAACGAATTGTGAAAAGATAACGTTTTCGTGATGTTCAATAATGCATTTTGTTTACTTTTAATGCAATTTCAATACGTGAATATTATTGTTTACAATATATAATGCAATTTCAATACGTGAATATTATTTTTTACAATATATATAATAATATATTTTATTTAAAGATTCAGAAATGCATTTTATTGTTACTTTGAGTTTCACAGCCTGCAAACTTTATTGTCTGACTATGCTGACTATGTTTTTCTTTTATTCTTTCAACAATCCTTTTGAATTTCACAATTATTGCAGTTATAGTTATTGGCGAATTGTTAGAATGAGCTAATTTTACAATGCATAATCAGACAAATTCATAACAAATAATAATAGCAATAATAAAGTTTTCTGAACGACTCCATAGATGAAACGGGGCCATTCAGCGAAGGGGTGTTAGGTCGGAATTAATTTTACCTGATGAACCATTATGGCGAGTATATGTCGTAGCCGATGTCGATTATGATACGTATAAATCGATTCCCATGAGATAGTTTTAACCAGTGTCCATAAAACGGACAACTAGAATTATTAGACGGCATTTGTGGTGATTACGTAGAACCAATTCCACCCGTTGGACCGTAATGGGTTCGTCCAGCCGTCTACACCTGACTGGGCCGGTACCTGGCCAAGAGACGACGATTACACAAACTAGGTCAGGCGGTTGATCGTTGACAAAATGTCGAGCGATTTGAACACAGTGTTGTTCGCGTGTATATTTGTGAGTTGCGTAAGCATTGGTAAGTTCACAGACAAGTGCCTTTGTACGGTATAATACTCGATAAAATCTTCTTGTGTTATCAAAACGTAGGCACATACCTGTTATACTATGTACAGGTAACAAGTGTGACAGGTAAATACTGGGTTAACACAGGTGCCATCGATGGCGCCCAATTATCGCCGATCTGAAGACTTGTTTACGCTTTAAAAACATACCAAAATCCGGATATAGAAACTTATCCTTAATGATTAGCAGTTGCGGCCAACATTTAATTATATTGTCGTTCAGGTTGATCGCCCTTTGTGTCGAATAAGTTGTCAATTAGTAAAGCAGTTGCATGTTTTAGGTGTCCCACAGCTGGGACGGTTAACTGTGAACATGTTACTTTTAAGTGGCATATTTGAATAGCTACATCACAGCTATAGCCAGTTATAACCACCCTCCGATGTGTGAGAATTTTGTGCCAGTATCACCCATTGAACTGATAGCGAGTTAGCTGTACAATGCTGGCTCATTTCAAAAATGGACTCTGTTTATGGTACATTTATGGTATATCAGAATTGTACAATGTTTCTCCAGTTGATTCCATTTGGGGGTGTATAGTTCCACCTCAGTATCCCCCTCATACGTGTGAGAAATGAGTGCCAGTAGCTTATTGACAGTAGTTAATTCCATGTGCCAAAGAGGGTTGGGTCCAAATACATATTTATTTTGGTAAAAAAATACCACTCAGCCAATACCAATTCACAACACGGACTTACATACAGTTCTGTATATAAGTCCATGACAATGTGAGGCAATGTTTAGCCTTTCGTTTGTAAAAAATGTATGTGTAATTTGTATTGGGTATTTGGTTGTATTTGCAAAATACTTTCAAATACAGACCAAATACAAATATGCACGTTTTTGATTTCTAATAACAAATAAACACTTCTGTGTTTAATACAAATATATATTTGGACCCTACCCTGGTGTCAGGTACCAACATTAAAATAGGATAGAATACTGAATAGAACAACCAAATAGCGTTCAGAAATGTGTCGGTATTGCAACTAACTTCCTATTAGGGCCAATATCTGGGGGGGGGGGTTAACAAAAACACCATCGTCGCATTTTTGGGACTACATTCCTTCTTTTTATGTTAAATCGCACATGTTTATGAGATCTTGCATTAGACCCCGTATACTCCCCTTTTAAACATGTTTTTATTATATATTCATTTTGTCAAACTCAGCCCTTTTAAAGTTCTTGCATTTCTGCCCAATGTCAACCTGAAGATCCGCGGAAGATCGATTTTATATCGGCTACCCCTTAACCAATCAGGTATGGGGGACGCTACTGGGAGAGCTGTTAGTTACCACCGGCGTAGCTAGCAGTGTGACAAAGGCACGCACGCTGCCGCACCACGACTAGGTAACAATCTCCCTGGAGTAAGTTGTTAGTAATAATTATGTTGAGATGTTTACATTCATATTATGAACCGTGTACGTGGACTGGTGTTGTGTCTACAGGTGGCGCCATCCAGTGCTACCAATGCGACAGCAACGAGGACAAGTCGTGTCCGGCTCACAAGCCCTTCGACCTCTACCTCAACGCACTCGTCGACTGCAACAGTTTCGAAGCGGACATTCCCGGCATTTTCTGCATGAAAATCACACAACAAAGTCCCGGCTGTAAGTAGAGGGTTGCACTGCAGCATCCGTGTGTGTGCATTGCAAACTTGCAATTAGACAATTGCAAGTTTGCAACCCACGTCATACGATTGTTTATTTATGTAAAAATCGCGTCGATGTTTTTTTGTTATACTAGCCGAGTTATCCAGCGACGGTTGGGGATAGGCTGCCATCCGAGCTAAAACATTTGAAAAACAATTTGCATGATATTGAATTATTGATTCAAAGAGTCACATAAATGGGTCGGGTGCAATACGCAATAAAATGATTGTGTGTGGCATATATAATGATATAAAACAAATGTTTTACAAGTTACGGTGACATAGTTATAAATAGCATAACTACCTATACGATGATATAGAAAAATATGAAATTCTGCGACTAATTCTTTACATACAGCCTTTTGAAATGTTGAGCCACAAGTTCTCCAACTCCTCGGACGAATGTTGAAAATGTTAAATCTACGAACCATCCCAATGGGTACGCGTGCAAAATGCCCAAGACACGTTTAGTGCGCAGTAGTGTGTAAACACTTTTGATCATGCCTACATTTGCCAGTCTATTTGCTAAGCTAATAGATCATGTTTATGTCTAGGGTACGGATGGAAGAAAATCACACGCCGATGTGGACGGAGAGCGACTGGTGGTAAGTAGGACAACTACATGACAAACACTGTTGCTATTTACGTGTTATCATATTTCAAGGTATGCACTATGGAGTCTCGTTTTGTTCCGAAGTACTTCTGCCAACTGCCCCTGTTATTACTGTGTACCCCGACCGACCTTGTGGGTCCTTTTATGTTTGTATTCATAGCTATTAAAGTTAGTTGTTATGTTTCTACATGTTCTATCGTCTTACTTTTTATTATGAACGATGACTTTTGTCTTGAGAATGGTCAGCGTGAAGTGACATCGATGTGTGTTATGACGTCACAATACATCTCTCCATTTGAGACCACTTAAACCAACACTTGTTGACGCTCTCCGGATGGTCTGCAAGAATGAAGAAGACATCGAATCTAAAACTAAGGGTTGTCTTATAACATTATATTTAAAAAATCGCTCACTCAAAGTCTAGAAAAACGTAGAGCTTCAACGCAAATAGTCTATTCATGTCACATAGGGAACTGTGTCACTGTGTTGTAGGCGTGGCGTGGGGATGTCGCTGGGACTTCGAAGAAAACGGGGTTTGGAAGGAAGTGTGTTACTGTGAAGACAAAGATGGCTGCAACACGTCTTCACAACTTCGCTATGGTGCCACGTTCGTCGTCATGACAACACTTTCGTTGCTGTTCGGCCATCTTTGATCATCGACATTCTCCGAGTATTCTCCTCGTATCAACAGTTACTTACTATGCAATAATTATGCAGGCGTTGTCGCTTTGTGGCACGACTACTGAAAGTATAGTTAATAGAATAATAATCTAAGATGGTGCATATGAAAATAGTACATTTAGCGTAAATGCTGTAGCCAACTGATCGTCGGATTCACCTCTGTATGAATGAAACATTGCAAGATGGATGCATGGATGCGTGCAGTGCAGTGTATCAAACAATATACATTGAGTTAATATTTAAAAAAAAATAATTGCTATTACTGTCAGATCTTAATTATCGTTATCCGATCGGCTGTTTTAACTTGTGTTGTACATTTAGATGGTATTTACAATGTCCAAGGTTAATTATAACTCATGCCAGTGATTGACTAAAAAATCATAGTTGCGAAACAGTTGCATACACTATAGGAATATGTTCGTCCTACGTAAACTGTTTTTTATAAAGTAGATTTTTTACGTGGGCCAGCGGTGTTATAAAATGTCTGTCTGTCGGAACACGTGTGGGATCTGAGGCTGTTGACTTCCCAAGTTGTATATATATTTTTAATAAATATAAATGGTATGTCTTCCAACAAGAAACGTGTTATAGTTGCCTGACTCTCTGCTGTACACTTCTGTGCAGTATCTCGAGTTTATTAAGTCGTATATTTACATAGGGCCTTATCGCACAGTTCCATATAACTCGTCGAAGTTAACACACATGTCCACTCGCTGCATTCAGATATATTCGTATAACTGCAGTAGTTAGTGGAATTATAATATTGTGCAAGTGAAAGAAATTCTCCGATAGCAAGAAACACGGTCACATACAAGGTTATCATTAATGTCGAGGGAATTTTGTTTAATTTCACAACATTGCAGCACCAATACCGTTATCTCTTATATAAATCGTTTCCGCGTGTGTGGATAATCTCACCCGAGCACCAGCGTCGCCACCTCCTCTCTCGCTGATGGAGCGACACTTGCAACTCGGGTTTACCGTGGGTAGCAGGTGACACAGTTGCATAAATTCACCAGTGGTAAACTGGAGGAGGACGTGAACTTTCAAGTTCACAAATTGGTGTCTATCATCTTCACGAGAAGTTCCGAACTCGACATTTCTTTGGCCGTGTAGAATGACGCGCCAGAACGTTACGTATGAGCCACACGTGTGGTCGATTTATGAACGCGGTTGATCGTGTTGTAAGTGTGTAGTCACGCGACTTTCACAAATAATCTTTTTCCAAATATGTCAGGGTTGTCACCATTACCCCAAGCAGGTGAAGGTAATACAAGGGAGTCATACGTGTGGAGGGCGGTGAACGTGCCGCATATGATAACCTTATGTATCTGAGTACTACGACATCTGTATCGTGTCCACTATCCACCTGGAGAAGTTGACGACTTTGGTGTAGATCCCGTACGTGCCCCTGTGTCCACACCCCACGCCGAAGCTCGTCACCCCGTACACGTGCCATCGCGCCAGCCCGCCCTTCTCAATGCGACACATCAGCGGTCCTCCGCTGTCGCCGGCGCATGCGTCGACGCCCCCCTCGCGGTATCCGGCACACATCTGGTTCCTCGTCAGTTCGAACTCGAGCGACTCGCGACAGACGCGCCTCGCGGCCAGCGGCAGCTCCGCCTCGCGCAGCACGTCACTTCCGTACACGTGCGTCGCCTTCGACTTGCCCCAGCCGACGGCGTGGCACAGCGTGCCGACCGGAAGTGCGTCGTCCGCGTCCGGCACGCACGCGCATTGCACGTCCGATGGCGCCGGCGTCTTCAGTCGCAGTAGGGCGATGTCGCTGTCGACGGTCTCGATGTCGAAGTCGTCGTGGACGACGTAGCGGTCCACCTCGACGTCGGTCTCCGTCCCCTCGCGGCGCTCCAGGTGGTGCTCGCCCAGGCGCACGGAGAGGCGGCGGCGGCGGCCGTTCTTGCGCACGCAGTGGGCGGCCGTGAGCACCCAGCGAGGCGACACGAGCACGCCGCCGCAGTACTGGAGACGACGACCCGACAACAGCGCCACCTGGTGTCACGACAGGAAAGCATTGTCAGTACGTATTGTAGTGTGTGATTTATCGTGACCATGTGCTTATTTGGCGAAAGGCTATTTTGTAAGTTACCAATAGACGTTCCGTACGGTACATTGCAGTACAGTAAAGTAAAGTAAAGTAAAGTAAAGTACAGTAAGGTAAGGTAAGGTAAGGTAAGGTAAGGTAAGGTAAGGTAAGGTAAGGTAAGGTAAGGTAAGGTAAGGTAAGGTAAGGTAAGGTAAGGTAAGGTAAGGTAAGGTAAGGTACGGTACGGTACGGTACGGTACGGTACGGTACGGTACGTTGCATTAAATTACGTTACGTTACGTTGCGTTGCGTTGCGTTGCGTTGCGTTGCGTTGCGTTGCGTTGCGTTGCGTTGCGTTGCGTTGCGTTGCGTTGCGTTGCGTTGCGTTGCGTTGCGTTGCGTTGCGTTGCGTTGCGTTGCGTTGCGTTGCGTTGCGTTGCGTTGCGTTGCGTTACACCACACTACACCACACCACACCACACCACACCACACCACACCACACCACACCACACCACACCACACCACACCACACCACACCACACCACACCACACCACACCACATCACACCACACCACATCACATCACATCACATCACATCACATCACATCACATCACATCACATCACATTATAGACCTAAAACACAGGGCCCGCTAAAATGACAGTTGCGGTCGTTGCGATGAAGTGACGCTCAATGCTGGCTTCGTTTCGGGAGGATATTTTGAACGGGATGGCGTTGCTTACACACGTCACATATCTAAACTACGTCGGCATACTACGAGTGATCAGTAACTAAACGGGGGATCCAGTGTATCTAATATAAGATTGGGTAAGTCTAATATAAGGTACACTGGGGCACGGCGCCTCCGTGCTATTACAAGATCCCCCCCCCCCCTTTGCTACTAGACTACGTGCGTTTGGTGTCAGGCATGCAAGAGAGGATAAGACGCCTTCATGCATGTGTTGTCCCATGTGAATTGGTGAATGTATAATGGCGAATTGACCATAATTAATGTCCTCGGAGAGAGCAAACAATGTCGCGGCTCACCACTGCGTGTATCAGTAATGAAGGAAAAAACATTCTTAACGATAGCGACATTCGAGAAAAAACGCCAGCAATACGTTACACAAGACACCGGATCATTGACGGTGTAACGCTTACATTTTTCCGGCGGTATAAATGTTCCGATTGACGTTTCTGTGCATGCGCGATATATGTAAAATCATCAATATGCAGCGAAGAGACAAAACATTTATGGCATAAATACTACGGGCTGTTCGCTAGGATGTATATAACCTCTCAGCAAAGTTATTTGTCGCAAATTAACACGAGGCAAACAAGTTTTGAGGCATATTTTGACGCAAGCAAGCGTAAATCACGTGACGGTAGTGCGCCATAATCCGTGATAGTGATTTATAAAAAAAAAAACATAATATTTTATTGCATTGAACGACATTTTAAGAAACTCTTCACAGTAATCATCACAGGAAAGTTAACGAACAGCTCGTGGCATTTATACCAAAAATGCTCTGTTGTTACGCTGGACATTGATGATTATATATTTATTGCGCATGCGCAGAAACGTCAATCGGAACGTTTTTAACGACCGGAAAATGAAAGCGCTACAACGGCTTTGCTGATTATTACAGACGTTGTTGACAAACGGCACTCAGTTTTTGGTGACATGACACAGGGGCAACACTATAATGACACTCGTGTGTCAGATCAGGACGTCAAATTAAATCAAGTTTACGAATAACTACACCCATTCTCTCGACAGCCACATATAACACTATAATCGCTGTGTCTGGACTCTGGAGTGACCACAGACTGACCACTAGAGTGGCCACAGACTGACCTGCCAAGGCCAGCTGCCCCGTCTGGCCGTCTGACCACCGACGATGCGCAGTTCCCGTTGAGGTGGTCTCACCCCGCAGGACCCGGATGTCCAGGTAGTGCCCGGTGTCTGGGGTGACCCTGGTGACGGTATGCTTGGGTTGTTTTCGGAGGCAGAATCGTCATCTTCTGTGAGCGGAAGTGACAGATGTCTAATACGGAAATACCACGAACGAATAGGCAACACGTTACGTTCTGCAATGATTTGCTGAACCAAACCGTATCATTATATATATTGCTTTCTCGAGATGTGATCGTGTCTTCGTGCCTAAAGTTGTAAACAAATCTGATGTTGTAAGAATCAAATGGCTTAGAATCCGTAGATTGCGAACGAAAAAGATGTGTAAGGGAAATGTTTCCGATGAAGATGGTAGTTTTTGTTGTGTCGTACGAACAAAGTGGATATTGGTAGGACCTTACATTTACAGTCAACTTTTACTCGCCAACACACACGTAACATTGTTTTCTGGTTCGACATTATGGTTAAATCTCGGCACACACGTAAACTTAGACCCTGATGTTGCTTTACAGTTTCAGAAACTAAACATTTCCGTACCGTCCAAAAGTTCAGATTCCGCCTCCCATTCGTCGTCGTCGTCGTCGTCGCTACTCACTTCCGGGTCGCAGTTACTTCCGGGCGCGACGCACGGTCGTTCCTCGCGCAGCGTCGTGTCCGTGCACCAGCGCCTCAGTCTGCACGTGCGCGAGCGGCGCTTCTGGCACGAGCGCAGACACGGTGACCATGGCGACCACTCGCCGTACAGCATGTCGTACACGGCACCGCGCATGCGCGGCGACTCCCGGTCCAGGGTGCGCGACTGGCGGCCGGAAACCGAATGTAGCACAGACGTTTACAATTTTATTAAATTACATGTTATGGTGTTCGTTATTTAAGCAGTAAAATTGTCATTCAAGTGCAAACAATACAATCGTGCAGCATGAGAACAAGGGCAATCAACAGCCTATCCACAAACGGCGAATGCAATCAAACAGAGAACGAGAAACACGTTTTAAGCCTATAAATGTAGTAATTATACGTTAATCTATATTTGCGAAACACAGACACATGTTGTTACAACCATCACCAAATTCCATAGCAGAGACAGTTGGGAGGAAAAGAACTGCATGCCGGGACAGGCGGAAGTTGTGGATCACCTGACAGCGTCTCGGCGGCGGATGGCAGCGACGACGTTCCCGGAGCAGACGACCGCGGCAGGCGACACCTTGGCGACATGACCGGAAGCGACGTTGTTGACACAAGCTCGTGCATCGACCCCACTCCGACCACGGCTCGTATCGTGCCACGTCATCAGTGCCGACAGCGCTCTCTGGCGGAGAAGTCACCTAGTGACATATTCGTAGTTCGGTCTTACATATGCTTACATATATAGTTAATTGCAAACACACACACATACACACATAAACGCGCGCGCGCGCACGCACACACGCGCACGCGCACGCACACGCACACACACACACACACACACACACACACACACACACACACACACACACACACACACACACACACACACACACACATTACTCCGTTAATGTAGTAATGCAATAACACCTCTATATTTTGTGTTAGGGGAGGATTACCAATATTGGACCACCTAAGCATCAATTGCACCATAGCGCATTGATAGATTTAGGTGGAAACTATTCTCACACAAAGGTAACCACCTAGGGTATCCACAGGTCACACCATATTGATCTATTGTTGCGTGTTTCTTGTCAGAAAAAAGAAACAAGTAAATGTCACACCGGTCCAATATAAGTCACAGTTCTATATATTGGACCACCCCGGGATCAATATTGGACCGCTGTTTAGACTTACACAAATATGTCACGTAGGGCCTACACTGATAACTAGTCAATTTGTTTATGGACTGGACACGCTACAAGTGTTAAATGACGGATTGTCTCTGATTAGCTTACATACTGCAATATAGCCCAGCCGATATGTGAATGAATTGTGCGTTTTACGATACAAGCATGAAATTTGGCACAAATGTAGAGCACACAATGACAACAATATTTGGATATAGGGCTATCTCAGATTTCGCCTTGGAAAGCGTTGGCGACCATTTTCCAAGATGGCCGCCGTAAACCTATTTTCTCATATCTTAACAACTGCTTCAAGTAAATCAGTAGTTTTGGTATCTAATATAGGTTTTCGGGGACCACCATTTCAAATACATAACTTTTGACCTTCTCCGACATTCACATCCGCCATTTTTAAAGATGGCGGCCGCCAAGACTAATGATCCTATATCTCATGTCCTACGCCACCTAGAGCAGTAATTTTGTTGTCAAAATATAGGTATGAGGACAGCCGAGTTAAATGTTGCTGCCATTAGCATATTTGTTGCCGCTGTCAAGATGCTTTTTGAGTGTCGCCTTCGGAACCCCGTAAGTCTTGGCGATGGAATTTAAGCCTGCGTCTCCGTTTTGAAGAGCAGTCAAGGCGCGGTCCAAGTCTTCTTTAGTCCATCTGCCATATGTGTCCATAATGAACAACATATTTTTTCTAGTATTCTCTCCCTGAGCAGACAAACGGAGGGACCGGGCGCGATTTTGGGCGTCCGGGAGTGAATATTGACAAAAAAAAGGAAGCAGCATCGCGTAGAATGGTAAATCGGAAGTACGATTAGATCAGGCTACATTAACATTTAAAACATATATTGAAATAATTTGATACTGATTTCACAACTTTCCTTTATATAAGCGTCGGAATCTATATCGGACCGCCTGAGATATATATTGAGCCACCGGTCCAATATGTGTCCCTTCTGCTGGTCCAATATCGGTAATACGACACTTCCGGGTTTCGGATGTAGTTCTCCTGAGTTATTTGGAGTGACACTTTCTGAGCTTAACTGTGATTATAAAAGACCCTCAAACACCCGACAAGCAAATCCCATTGATGGAGCATCAATAGATACAGAGAGGCACACGCTTGAAATTGCGATACAATTACAACAGGATGAAAAATTAAAAAATCCACACCGGTTTTTTTGCGCGCGCTTTTCGCCACTTTGAATCACCCAATCGATAACTTGCTTGCTGTATTGTCGTAAAGCTGAGAAATCGCCGTGGTCCAATATATATACTGGTCCAATATGGGTCACCCTCCCCTAAACATTAAAACTACGTGTACATAATGATTACTCTGAGCCAGCTGAACTCATTGGTCCAATGGAGTATCAACGAATCATGCTGTATCCTTCGTTGGTCAAACCTTTCTCGTATTCCGACCCCCCCCCCTTCGACCCGAACCCTCCTCGTTTGACACTAGTTTGCCGAAATTTCTCACGTAAATATGTGTTAGTTCCATCATCCAAAGTCATGCATGTTTGTGTATTATGAAAACATTGCGTCTAAGCGCACTTTTGCAGCGCCAAAACAGCCGCAGCGACAGTCTGCTCCGCTGCTAACACCGAAGGTGGATAGAGAGAAGGAGTGAGTGCGTATGGAAAGTGTGGAGGAAGTACTTTTAACCGTAAGTTATCATATTATGGACCGCGGTTTGTCGCGGTGCATTATTGGTTAAATCAACTTACGTATATACAGATTACGCGTAATCAAACGCATGCGTATTCTAAATCTTCTGGCCAGTCCAGTGGGGAATGAGCATTTGTTGAATGTAATGGACCAGTCCTTTTCGCGGAATAAACATTTCGTCCAATCAGATTCGAGCGACTACTATGACGTATCACTACGTATAAAATTACGTGGACGTTTCGGTTGGCAGTTGAACGCGCCAACGAAAACGACACGGACGTTCAACTTTAGCTGGCAAGACACACGCGGCGTGACGTCGTCTGCATTGTTCACTGAGCGTAAAGACAGAAGAAGCAGTCAAGCGCGTACAACATACTGAGAAGACGTTTACCAAAACCTTCCGGCTAAACTCTACGCGTACAGGTTCTGAAGACCCGAAGCTTTCTTGGCCGATTGAACACGCCATTTGGTCGCTGCCTTCGACTGCAACTTTCTGCTGCCATCGCCACCATGGTCACGACGCTTTTGATTGGATTCGCCTGTTGTCTATCCAGACCTGATGCTTGTGGTGGTTTGTGGACGAGATAAATATTGCTTGTCTGTTCGACTTATGTGTCTGTTAGTCGATTTGCGGAGAAAGCCGAATCATCGAAACATCCGTGTCGCAACGAAATACACGAAAGCGTGACTGCAAATAAACAATACCAGTGTTGCATTATCACGGACAATTACAATATGCAATGTTGAACCGTTGTAATAAAAAATTACAACTTATGTTGCCATGGTGACTATTGCTAGTAGTGAAGCCGCTACGTGATTTAATTGTGCGTTTTATGATAACAGTGTGAAATTTGGCACACGCGTAGAACACATAAATACAAAAATATTTGGATATAGGGCCATCTCAAATTTCGCACGGAAAGGCATTGGTGGTCATTTTTTAAGATGGCCGCCGTAAATCTATTTTCTCATATCTTAGTAACTACGTCAAATAAATCAGTCCTTTTTGTATTGAAACGTAGATGATCTGGTTCAGCGATTTCATACATATTACTTTTGACCTTCTTCGACATTAACATCCGCCATTTTTAAAGATGGCGGCCGCCAAGACTAATAACCCTATATCTCATGACTTACGCGACCTAGAGAGGTAATTTTATGATCAAAATATAGGTGTGTGGACAGCCGATTGCAGTGTATAAAAATAATTTGTATCCGCCATTTTATAAAAATTACGATCGCTAAAACGAATTTTGTCCACACGTTTACAAATGCTTCAGTCAGAACCGCTACATTTGTGTCAAAATGTAAGTTTTTCAAGTACCGATTTCACATATGTTACATATGACCTTCTCCAATATCAATTTCAGCCATTTTAAAAGATGGCTGCTTTAAAAGCCAAATTTCTTCACATCGTGAGAAATAAACCAGATAGAGAGATAACATTGTCTTCGTAATTAAGATTTTACATGCTGCTATTTTAAATATGCTACTTTTGATCCTGTCGGACATTCGTATCGGTCTTTTTTCAAGATGGCGACTAAAAATGGCGGTTATATTCTATATTGGCTATCAACAAACACTATTTACTAGCTAGCCTATATTCACGAGAGGAGTATCAAAAGTCGTTCCCTCTCTTGATGTTTAGACAAGTTTACGTTAACTCCAACACGCCTCATAGGTTTAACTCATTGTTTATTTTATTTGTGTTGTTTGATTCCATGTTTTGTGATATATCAACAGAAACATTCAACAGCAGAAACTTACTATGTCGTGTGTGACAGTTCAGCATTCCTTAACACATGTGTACATGTCACACGATCAGTGTAAAACAATTGTGCATGACCAAAACGTCCTATGCAAAATGTAACGGTTCCTAATTACTAGACGTCCTTATGTTTACTGTGTCGCACATTAACAACGAGCACACAGTCCACCACAGTAGCAAAGAGCAGTGCATTGAAGTCCTGCCTTGAGGCACTTACATAGACCCATGCATCCCTTCTTGCAACCACAGCGCAGTAGTTCTCGACAAGCTTGTGTGGCTTCAGGAAGAGTTATTCTGCATATTTTCCAACCGCCATATTCATTTCTGTTCCACCCCCATTCACTTGGAGATGGAAGCTCAGGAGTCGCGATCATCAACGCCTCAACATCACCGAACTGTGGATTGCCTTTGGTGCTGGAAAGAACTTTCGCTATTTACCGGCCCACGAGATGGCCAACGTATTGGGGGGTCCTGATCGTTGTGTTGCTTTGCCAATGCTTCATGCCTTCGCTGGTTGTGACACGGTGTCATGTTTTTAGAGGCAGGGGCAAACGGACTGCATGGGACATATGGAATGCGTATGACGAAGCCACACCAGCTTTCTGTGCCTTGGATGCTACCCCGGAGTCCGTAGGAATGATTTGTAGTCCTGCTGTACGACCGTACTAGCAGCCAGGAATTTGTCAGTGGAGCGAGGAAGCAGCTGTTCACACAGAAACGTTGAGCTATTGACGGTCTTCCTCCGACACAAGCAGCACTTCTCCAGCATACAAAGCGGGCTGCTTACCAAGCCGGTCACTGTTGTGCACAGACGATGATCGCGACTATGGAGCTTCCATCTCCAAGTGAACGGGGGTGGAACAGAAATGAATATGGCGGTTGGAAAATATGCAGAACAACTCTTCCTGAAGCCACACAAGCTTGTCGAGAACTACTGCGCTGTGGTTGCAAGAAGGGATGCATGGGACTATGTAAGTGCCTCAAGGCAGGACTTCAATGCACTGCTCTTTGCTACTGTGGTGGACTGTGTGCTCGTTGTTATTGTGCGACACAGTAAACATAAGGAACCGTTACATTTTGCATAGAACGTTTTGGTCATGCACAATATGTTTACACTTATCGTGTGACATACACAAATGTGTTACAGGAATGCTGAACTGTCACACACGACATAGTAAGTTTCTACTGTTGAATGTTTCTGTTGACATATCACAAAACATGGAATCAAACAACACAAATAAAATAAACAATAAGTTAATCTTATGAGGCGTGTTGGAGTTAACGTAAACTTGTCTAAACATCAAGAGAGGGAACGACTTTTGATACTCCTCTCGTGAATATAGGCTAGCTAGTAAATCGCGTTTGTTGATAGCCAATATAGAATATAACCGCCATTTTTAGTCGCCATCTTGAAAAAAGACCGATACGAATGACCGACAGAATCAAAAGTAGCATATTTAAAATAGCAGCATGTAAAATCTTAATTTTGAAGACAATGTTATCTCTCTATCTGGTTTATTTCTCAAGATGTGAAGAAATTTGGCTTTTAAAGCCGCCATCTTTAAATATGGCTGACATTGATATTGAAGAAGGTCATATGTAACATATGTGAAATAGGTACTTTGAAAAACTTACATTCTGGGACAAATGTAGCGGTTCTAACTGAAGCATTTGTAAACGTGTGGACAAAATTAGTTTTAGCGGTCGTCATTTTTTTTAAATAAAATGGCGGATACGAAGGTCGACAAAGGTAAAATACAAATTATATTTATACACTGGAATCGGCTGTCCACATACCTATATTTTGATCATAAAATTACCTCTCTAGGTCGCGTAGGTCATGAGATATAGGGTTATTAATCTTGGCGGCCGCCATCTTTAAAAATGGCGGATGTTAATATCGGAGAAGGTCAAAAGTAATATATATGAAATCGCTGAACCAGAACATCTACGTTTCAATACCAAAAGGACTGATTTATTTGACGTAGTTACTAAGATATGAAAAAATAAATTTACGGCGGCCATCTTGGAAAATGGCCACCAATGCCTTTCCGGGCGAAATTTGAGATGGCCCTATATCCAGATATTTTTGTAATTATGTACTCTACGTGTGGGCCAAATTTCATGCTTTTATCATAAAACGCACAATTCGGTCATATTTTGTCTCTTAGCGGCTCCACTATAGACATCTCGTGGAAACACATTTAAAATTGTGATTTTTTTAAATAATGCCTACGCTGTATTTATAGATAAGGTCCTATCGTTTTAATTGTGAGTTTCGCTGGTCGTTGAAAACTTTGGTACAAACATGCCCTCTACGATACAGAAACTAGCATTAGCTACCAAAGCGGACGTTGACATAGACGTCCCGTCGCTCATTGGGCCTCAAAGGTGTGCTAAGATGCAATATTTTCTTAATATAAATGGAACTAACGCTAAGTTTTTTATTTTAAGACTGCAAAAATATAGTTATAATGGCGATGGTGAGGTAGGTCCGGATTAGAGACAGAAATCCCAAATCACGTCTTGCTAGCTGGGTGTCGGAAACATTCAGTATAATCTATACACACAAAATTTCGGGTATTTCATAGGCCCACAGCCTTCGTGGACCCTAGACACATGTCTATAATCACTAATGGTCAACCCGCCACTGTACATACACGGACGCACGTAGGTACTACGTGAATATGAAAAACGTGCCGGTATTTAAACTTAGGCCGTTCAGGTAAACATCGCTGGAAAGTATTTTGCTGTTTGATTGGCGATTGTTTCAGGCAAACTGTTCCAAAGTGCTAGTCCAGACACCGAGTTATCATTTTCAGAAGCCATACAATTTTTTTTTACAAATCGTGTGACGTCGGAAAATTATCATTCGCATGCCACAAAATGCAACTCGGTGTTTGGACCAGCACTTAGGAACAGTTTGTCTGAACACACTAAATTCAAGACTGTCCCAAAGACACATAATATATTTAAACTATCTTACCTCCACTGAGTAACTGTTCTGTGTGACACTCTTATAATCATGTATTTTATGAATTGTTCATCAGCATCATTATCATTGTGCAGCCATAGTGTCCCGTGGTTGGGTGAAGGCCTCAGCACGCTGTTTCCACATATGCCTATATTGCGCTATCCTCTGCCAGATGGTACCCATCCAGTAGTCGTTTAGTTCGTCTCTCCATCGTTTCGCCGTCGTTCCGCTAGTTCTTTTCCTTCCGCAGTGTCCATCGGTTATCTCGTATCCTGTTGACGTGCCCTACCCTGGTCCACTGACTTGTTAATAATTATTGTAATTTTTTATAACTAATTTATTGTTTCCTTATTTTATTTCTGTGTTATTTTATTGTATAATAATTATAATGTTTTACGTTTTATTTTACCTTATCTATTTATATTTACGCAATTGTCTGAATATCTTAGAAATAATATCATATATCTTAATTACTTGGTATATATATATATATATATATATATATATATATATATATATATATATATACATATATATGTATATATATGTCTTACTTTTTTAATATAAATTTTACCATGTCATACTTTTTAACTTTTTCCTTTACATTGTTGTATGATTCCATGTACGTTTTATTGTAATGTATGTACGCCCCTATGAACGGGCTAGTCCCGGATGTACGGCGCTCTACAAATGCTAGTAATAATAATAGTAATAACCATACAAGCATAATTATGTATTTTTTAAGTGGAGCATGACCTTTGTAATATCGATTTTAATATGCCCTCGTTCGTCACGTCACTTATTCCCAAGCAGTTCCTCTTGCAAAACGTTGACCCAATAATTTCGTCGCCTTCCAAGAGTACGTCGGCTGTTTTCGTTTCTTTCAATCATAGCCCACGTTACATAATATCTAGGACGTAGAAGTAATTATTTGTAATGAATACACACTAGCCGCTCGTGAGAACGATCGGATATTGGAACTGCTTAGTAAAACCACATTTCGTGTTGGCAGCGGACGTTTGGTGCATCACCCCCAAAGCGCAGTACGATGGACACACTTCCATGCACTGCGCAGCGTGCCTCCCAGGCAGACCCAGGGAATAATAGTGTGTCTAGTTGCCGAATCGTTCCGTAATTTAGATAATTAAAACATAAACATTGCGTTTTTTCTAAAGGGAACGGGGGTGCGTCCCTTATTTCTCAGTTTTGAAACTGTATAAACCCCGACTCGTAATAATGTGATAATTAATTATAGTTTCTATCCTGCCTGCCTGTCCGTCCGCCCACCCACCCGTCTGTCTCTTAATTCCTCCATTTCCTCCTTCCCCGTCCTAATCCCTCCCCCTCTCTCTACCTCCATCCCTCGATCCTTCCTGGTACCTATAGCTCCCTCTCCTGTACGCGGCTGTACGTGTACATGGAACCAACAACTGACTATCCTGTCACCAGGCAGCAATGTTGTCACGCAGGAAACTTTGACCCTCACAATAACCAGATACCCCGTGTTGTTTGCCGTGTAACCCGGACCTACCCCGTACATCTACATACGCCCGACGAAACGCTAGACGATGGATACAGTCGTCGGCAGTGTAGTGTCCGCTACAACGTCACAGGAACACCCGAGATGACAGACGACGACCATAAACCCGCACATTAACATGTTCGCAAAAGAGAAGTGCGTGAAAAGAAGTAATCTACTCACGTCATTCGACTGTAGAGAACAGACGGCGCCAACACAAAGGAGCAGACAACACTGCTCGAGGGCCGGCCACATCGTGTGATGTTGATCACCTTTCACGGTTCAGATTAGTCCACAATTTGTATAAGTAGTTACACACCCCAGCAGTGCAGCTCTGCAGAGCTTAACATAAACATCGAGATAAGAGAGTGGCCCACAGCCCGCCCACACCCCAGCTTCGTTACGTACTTTGAGTAACTCAGCTCAAGTCAAGCCGTACTTTCGGGACGAATCATCAAGACTTCAAATTCGTCGTACAGTAAAACATGTCTTGGGTGACCTTTGTCATGAACGACCGCTTTTCTAGGAACGGGTAAAGTGGGGAGCGGTGGTCGCGCAGTAGAGCGCCGGACTGTCAATCCCACCTACCGCCGTTTCGAAACTTAGGCAATTTCGTTCACCTCACATTGCCTGTGTCTTTCAGAAGAGACACTAAAAGCCGGTGGTCCCTTTTATCTGGTGTCTATGCCAGGGGACGTAAAAGATCCCACACAAGGGATAAATGTGTAACCTGTAGTGGACTCACTAATTCTAGAGGACAACTCTGAAAACCTAGCTCGACAATACTCTAGTCACAAACATGTGGCTAACATAGAGTGATGAGCTAACCATTAAGAAGGAGGATTGTTTCCGATTAAAACGTACCTGGCGTGAATGCGACCAGCGACCACACAACTTGTTCAGGCGACCGTTGTTTTCACCGGCTGTCAGCGACTGGAACATGTTTCGTCGTCGGTTTCGAGTTCACTAAATACCTGTATCATCGATTTATTTGATTGGTCGATTTATTTGATGGGTATATCAAAGTGCGGGAGGATAGGGGAGGCGACAAGATCGTGAAGCGCCTGCCTGTCTGCTTGTGTGGATTATACATGTATACATTTTGTGTGCAACCTGCTATAAGTGACCACCTGTCTTGAACGACCGCTTTTATTGGGCCGGACGGGTGGTCGCCAAAGACAGGTTTCCCCGTAGAATAAATGGTCATACAATTCGACGATCTCTTCTCTAACCCATTCCGCTTTTGTTTCATGTTTTCGATGACGGCCAGTGGACTGCGCTGTAAAAGCTGCGTTTCTTTATCTGCACGACTCTTGGCAAAAGCAAAATTTAATGTTGATAACATGGCTTTTGTGATATTTACATAATGATATCTTCAATACAATGGACTATGGAACGTCCTGTTCCATAGTTCCATGTATGTGGTAGTTATTGTAACAATCCCATCTAACTTCTCTTCGTCAATCCCAGATTTGAGTAAACATCGATATAGGCTTCAGCTGTCTGCGATAATCTTACAGAGTGGTGAGTGTATAAATAATCTTGTTACAAGCGGGACGATTATGAAACTGCATTATACTTTGCCCAATCTTTACTAAAAATTGAATCAACCACTCAACAACTGGTTACATGAATAGTCCATTTATATTTGCACTAACACCAAGACACAACCAGAACAACTAACACAACTGGTACAGTGAGTGGAACTGTAACAGGTTACATGTGTCGCCAGCAAACAAACAATGTAAATACTCTTTGGGACACGATTGACAATCGTAATGAATGTTGAAGTACAGTAACATTGTTGTAAAGAGACATTAAAACAACGCTTAATAAAAAGCGAAACAGGAATGTTTGGTATTAAACATGGAGTTAATAGTGAACAGTTTAATATTCATAAACAGTTATAACTAGATAATATCCAAACCAGTAAACGTGCTAAAAGTAAAACCATACAACGTTGACAGCTGAAGTGACTAGTGGTTGCAGTTGTAGCAATGTAGCATGCGTTGGCAATCATTTTTACATGTATTCGCCTTTCCAGCAGGAGATTCTTTTGCCAATAAATTTAAAAAAACGATCGCTTCATTACTTCTGATAAGTCTACAAATACACACTTCGATTGACATCACAAATTAGACATTAAACGTTGAATATCTCAATAAGTTAATTTCACCGCAAATGCTGGAATGACAGTCGCATAGATACGTAAACAAGCATACATTAGAACATGCTAATACAGACTATTACTGTCTGCTGTTGATTGTATCTAGGAGGTGTAATTACAACTTGTCGTTACAACTCATCATCAAAAATATGCGAAAGATCTGGCATCATTATAGAAGGTTTTTTTTTAGGTTTTGTGTCTTTTTTGTCGTCCTTGGCATGTACATTTGTCTTCTTTGTGTTTTTGACGCATCGACACGCTCTCTTCTGAGACTCCTTGTACGTGGTACAACCCAGCATTGAAGCACCTGCCTCCATTATTTCAGTTACATCTAGACACGCTACAACACAACACAACACAACATACCAATTACCACGTAATTGCCTCAGCAGTATCAATGTCAGCAATGCTGACTGTATGCTGACCCAGCAGAGTCACTGGCAGATGCAGATGAAAAATCGATTTCCAAAAGTATTTGTACTGAGAACTGATCACAATTACGACTAAAGTTTTTAGATTTTCTGCAATGTTTTGCAAGCTTTTCTACAATATTTTCATATTCTTTTAACCGATTAGCACTCAAGTCGGGCATTGACGGTCACCCCGAATCTCCTCAGGTCGGCCGTAGCCGGCCAGCGAATACATCACAGTGTTTTAAATCGGTTTACGTGGTTGCATCTAGTGATTAAGAGATGCATTAAATGCGACACTTATCTAGATATATAACATTAAATTGTGACTATTTTGGATACTTCCGTTCTCAAAAATATTTACCGCGTTTTCGAAATTTAACAGCAATAGTTTTTATTTTTTGACATTTAAAAATGTCCTCCAGCCACGGGTTGGCCATGTATACAGCGAAAATGTGTGATATATCATAACAAGTTTTATACCAGTGTGTAGATAATTTAATATTCTTTTAAATAAACACAACTTGTAGCAGTAGAATTCCAAGCATAAAAAAGATACACTGCAACAAAGTATTTATTTTACAAAAAGTTTCAAAATGTCAGTACACTATGACATTTTGAAGAAGTTATATCAACAGTTTTGACACCACTGTGTAGGTACTTTTATTATCTACAACATGCATACTACATGCAATTGCGAGAATTGAATAATAAAGGCGATAGAGAAAAGCCAATGGCGCAAGCAATATTTTTAAACATCTAGATCTAATATTTGAGGAGCCACAGGCTTCACGTTAAAATTGGCTGCGTGCTAATGGGTCAAACACACCCCCCCCCCCCCGAATAAGTGGCCTGGCTCTGTAGTTTTGGACAATGACAGAACACACAACCATAATGTTGTAAATAATTGTAACATCCAGAATCTACTCACAACTGGTAAGACCTCTTAGATATGGGAAATAAAAAATAATAATAGCAAGACTTTTCTTCTGCAGGCATAGATAAACCCCTGCATTGAAGGTTTGAGGTCGGAGAGGCACAGAACATATGAGGAAAAGCCTATCATACACATACAGAGTATATATCTATACATCAGCTTGATTAAGTAACGCTGGAACTAGTTTTATTTTGGGGGGGTTTAGAACTACCACATACCTGTTTGTTCACTCGAGGACAAACATCTGAGGAAGATTGAGGGTGCTGTTGGACAATATTAGTCTTCACAGCACCTACACATTTTTTGCTAGGCTGCTGTTTCACTGGGATGGCACAACCATATATGTCTACCCCCCCCCCCCCGAAAAGTAAATTTCTATGACCATCTTGCCCCATTTTCCCATGTTTTCAAATGCTTTTATGTGTATTTGTGTACTCTTGACACATAAAGTTACATTTTCACATCTGTCTCAGTGTTACTTTGCCTTCACTGGTAGGGGAGCAGAACTATGTCTGCCACTGTTCCTACATCTTGATTATATTTAGAGAACAAGTGGCAATTTCACATATAAACATGTAACTGCTAAGTGGTAACTGACCTTTGGTGGATTTTTTTGTCTTCAGGCGATGACACACGTCACTTAGACATAAGCTAAAATCTTTGTCACAGTCATCTCTCTGCTTGTTGCAGGTGTCATAACATATGTCATGTGTATTGCAACAACGTGTCATTCCATCTGGCATGTTGTCTACGGTTACCTGAAATCATAACATTTTTGAAACACAAATCTGGGTTCTACCAACTATTTTTAATATATTTTTAAGACTACAGGCACAAACAGAATGTCAACAGAAAGAAAAGGAAATGAAAGTCCAAAACTACCACTTGTCAATTGGAGAAGAGTCTTTGATATACCCTAAACTGCAGTCAACAGGCTTTAATCAAATTAGTCTTGAGATAAGAAAACATTACTTCTGTTACATTGACTGTCAAACTGCTCTTGGAATATATTATTTGCAAGTTTTAGTATGGCTTGAAAATTAGTGTCAAAGACGTTTATTATAGTTTATTTCGGGTCATGGAACACATCTTGATTGGTTCTGGCTTGTGTGTATCAGTGTGTGTGAGTTAACATGCCCATGTCTACAGTCCTGTCTACCATAACATTTTGGACTGGCAACAATTGGATCCTAAATAAATGCTTGGTGTGGGCATGATTTTATCACCATCAAGACCCCCAATTCCACTTAATGGAACATACAATTTAATTCATTCTTGTGAAATTGGCATTCAATCCTAACCTCACTGGACAATGTTACAATGATTGTACCTTGATTCCATATGAACCACATCCATTGGATGTCGGCTTGTGATTCTTTTTTGGTTGGGGCGTCTGGCCTAAAACACAATCACACCACAAGCATAAGTAAGTTGCAAAACACATGAAATCTAATCTACATTTTATTACAGTTCAAATTTCAAACTATGCCTAAGTATACTAAATATCTAGTACGAATGGGTTTTAGTTTGTTTCCTCTTCCTGTGGCTGACTCAGATAAACATTCAGCAATCCTGCAATTACTGCACAAAGACTATTCAATTCAGGTATTAATTCATACAGCAATCCACCATACAATCATGCCATACATGCAGCATTGTGCATTACTATTTGCAGGCCATGCATTGCTAGCAGTTGCCCATTACAACGTTCTAAGACAAGTGGTTCTAAAGTATTTTTTTAAAGATTTGAACAGTGGCTTGGATTTATGCAAAATACCAAAGCTGCTCAAAGCTGCCGTTTGGGCAGTCAAGCTGAATTTGTTCTAGGACCTGATGACACCAAATCAATCAAAACATTCATAGCATAGAACATTTATAAGTTCAGTAATAACCGTGTGACTGTTAACTTTATCACTATGTGATCAACTTTGGGTGTGTTGAGACTTGAGAGATCTGTTCATCTCACTGGATTTCTCTGAAATTTTTACACAGTTGTTTTCTCTCCCAACCTCATCTTTTTAGCCCATATGCGTTGTTGCTTTCAACAGTTTTTTGGCCAACTCAATATACATACTATTATATACTTGAATTTATTTACTACAATGACAGAAAATATTAATTACAACAATGCCATCTCTGATTAATTTTACTTTCACTAGTTCAGTTTACGTACAACAATGATTTCACTATATGTATTCATATGTTTTACTTGTAGTTTCATTATATTTATTTCTTACAATTTTGCTGCTGTCAACACTGCTGAACAAAGTTTGTACTTTGGAATTTAGTGCAAAGAAGGGGTCCACCTGTATGTGCAATCTCTGACGTAACAGTTGGGCATCCAGAATATGCAGTTTATTCAAAACAGTTCAGTGGTTTAATAATATAGCACAAAATAGGGAAGTTCTAATTTGCTGATTTTTTTTGCACCTGGAGCTATATAAGCAGCATGTAATATAATATAGATTCAAACAATAGGTATTTTATTTCCTTTAAATATAATCAGACATGGGGTCAAATACATTGAAATGTATTTAAATACAAATGCAAATACTCTTCAGTGAATCAAATTATATACAAATACTTGTAAATACAAATGTATTTGAATACAAATACATTGGAAAGTATTTCACATAGTTTTTCAAATACTTTTCATTTTCAGGAAGTAATACTATGCAGGTAAAAGAAATGCAACTCATATATTGAGACATCTACTTTATAGGCATAATTAGTGTTTTGCTCTTATGATGACAGGCAGACCAGTGCTAGGAGTATTGTTATTGCCAACTACATGACATTGACAACTGACTCAAAAACCTCTATCCACAGAAGTAAAGGCCAAAGTATGTTATTTGTTATGATAAGCCAGGAAGTCCATAATAAAATGCGTATGTTGCCATCAGAAGAGACACTGCTAATGACTGCTAGGATCTTGTGAGATCGAAGTGTGACAGCTCAATTTCAATGTCAGCCAGTAAACCAGAATAGCCTGCCATGGTGTCAGCTTGGAGACTGAAGAATAAAGGTAATATTGACCTATGGTCACTGTCAGGTACTAATCCATCATCTGGCTATGAGCAAACAAAAGTTGTGGTCACTGCCAGGGCCATGGGAACACCTGCTGTTAAGTGTCTTCATCAGTAATTAGCAATGTTGGGTGAAGTTTTGATTCTGATTTGTTATAGTGCAAAACCCCTACTGGGCCTGTGGCTGTGGCACTACACTAAGTACTGTCACTAGTAGACTAGTCCCAGTGAAGGTAATCAGTTTGACAGGTATTACACGCGATCTTGAAACAGAAATGTTGATACTGATGATGTTTGAAAAAGTATTTGAAAGTATTTGAAAAAGTCAAATACTTTAGGAAAGTATTTTACTATTTAAATTTTAAATACAATTTAAATACTCATTCCTAACCTAGTCCTAGGGCTAGGCTAATTAAAGGTCAAATACAAAATATACTTAAAAAGTATTTATATACTTTCAAATACAAATGTATCTGAGTATATCTAGAAGCGCAAGCCCAAGGACGTCTCGAAATTCAAGGAACTGCTAGGCCTTAGAACGTGCTTAGAAGTTAGACGCTTGCCAAGTTCCTACCTGGTCCTAGAGACTCAGACTTATAAGACATAATAAGTTATGAGACTAGTCGAGTAAATACTTACCTTTGGGACAAGTGTGTTTGCAGTCTGAACCAACACCAGTAAGCCCTGAAAACATGTCGCCTAATGAGTTAACTAAGCCCCCGATATCACCTCCTTGACCTTTCACAGTGCAGGTCTGAATTAAAAAGCATAATGTTATTAACACGGGAACATTTAGAAAAGTTGGTCCCATTTTGTCAGACGACTCGGCCCACGAACATTTCGGTCCGAGACAACTCGGCCCGAACTAAGTCGTTTTGTGATAATTCGGTCCCCGTTCTTGTGACAACTCGGCCCCCACCTTGTTTAGATTTAGCACCACCTTAATTTTGCTGTTATTACTGCATTTTCATCGTATTTTATAACTGTATCTTTTAACTAAAAAAAATGAAGGGCAGATTTATATTACAATAATGTAATTTATATGTGAATTACATATATATACTAGTTATTGTTTTCCACTTGTAGTAGGCATATAACGGTTGGTCGGTAGTTACTGTTAGTGAACAAGTTGTATAGTTAGTTAGTGCTAAGCTCTCCCGATGAATGCATATCACTTTACACAAATCAATACTTATTGATATCATATTTTGTATTATTTTAATTTGTGCAATTAAACTATACATGGTGGCTCGTATATAGCGGCAAGCATTACGCCTTGGTGAGAGTCTCTTTGACCATATATTTCTTTGCTTACAAGTGTATTGTTCTTATGACCAAGTCAGATGGTTTAGCGTATTTTAATTTTGAGAACTATACAATTAATATATCTCATGATCGGGTTTTTGAAAGGTATTTACTTTTTCGCCACTATGCTGATTCAAAAATTGTAGTTGAGTTGTATTTGTATCCAATTAAATTGGCAATTTGTTTTTTATGTTATTTATATGAGCATCATAAAAGAGAAGCCGCTTTATTAGACACTTCTAAAACCTAATGCATTACTTTTATTTATATGTTCTGGCACATACAGTTATAAGCGTTTGCTTGGGCCGATTACACCACAGTTCTTGGTGGCATCAATCAATCGATAGCAAATAAATATATATCTAGCTGCCGTCATACAATTGCTTTAGTTACCCAAATAAATATATCGTAACCAGAATTACTCTTTCTCATATAATCTGGATGGGGCCGAGTTGCTTCACGCTGTGGCCGAGTTGTCTCAGGATCGGGGACCGAATTATCTCAAGACAACTCGGCCCGGGCCGAGTTGTCTTCCGACAGAGGGAAGCACTCGTACGTTATATTTGGCGATTTTTAACCCATGATTTTGATCAGTTTCCAACAATATTCTTCAGAGCACACACACTCAGCTAGATTACATTTCGATTAAACCTTAATGGAACCGATATTATTAATATTTAAAGATGCGTTCCTTTACTAAACTAAACTTATAGGGCGCCTATATTCTGCAGATTACCACGACCGGTCAGCGGATGCCACGTCGCGTGCGCATGCTCAGCACCAGTAGTGTCTGCTGCCAAACATAAGTTTGGAAAGAAGATGGACCTTTTTCGAAAATATTTAGGTGCCCAACAGGGTGACCAGTTGCCTTCTGGTGCTGAAACGGTAGGCATGCATGTAAACACATTTACACATTGCATGCATACTCTTAACAGTCCTCATAATGATAGTGGAGTAACTTGCGGCGACGTTTGAGTGCAGGCGGTCCCTGTCTTGACACTGACAGCCCGGCGTCAGTGTTGACATCGTGTGCCGTGGCAGCAGTCTCCTTAAGTTAAAATACAGCTTGTCAGCTTTTGCTTTGACAACGCTTACAATATCAATTACTTTAAATAACGTAGCCACTTAATAGAATTCGGACCCACCTCAATTTTGTCGTTATACCTATATCTTTGCAAACATTTGTCTGATACTTCACTTTGTTAATTAATTTTAATCATTCAACATCATCGCACGCATGATAATAAATTTGTGTTTAATAAACGGCGCCTTTTAGTGGACCTTTGAGGTCGAAAAGACGGTGCGGTTGGCATAAACACTGTTTTTCGCTCATTCCATGTGCACGGAACAGTAACACACGGCTGCTGTGCTTGTGGCTGGCACAAATCGAGACCAGTCGGAGTGCTACTTCATATTTGGGTCACAATATTTGTAAAACATAATTATACCTGGGAATGCTGATTTATTTAGGATTAGAGTTAGTGTGAGGTATCCAGTGTCTATATAGGCATATATACAGTTATAACAGCACACTTGAGGTGGGTCCGAATTCTAAATAAGTGCCATATAATGCATTCCCTCAAGTAGACTAACTTCTGTGTCTATTGTGCTAATGTATTGTTGTAATGCAATGACATAAGCATATGATAGTGTCATTCAGTTAGTTCGTTAAAATAAATGTAGTGGCTATTTGACTGGGCGGCGCCTCAGTAGCCCAACAGAAATGATAAACCAATTGAAATGGCAGACCTTACAACACCGCAGACACACAGCTAGACTCACTATGATGTACAAGATCCAACACAACTTAGTAGACATCCCTCTCAACAGATACACACAGCCAGCGCGTACCCACTGTGCCACAGAACATCTAGCCGCTGGGCGTAGAGGGCACCCCCAACATCTCAGGATTCAACGCTCCCGAATACAAGCATATAAGCACTCATTCTTCATAAGCACTATAGAACCCTGGAACAAACTCACAGTACAAACAATAAATGCTCCCTCCATAGAGGCTTTCAAACAGTGTCTTGAGCGTGACAGCTCTGCGGCTGCGCTCTACTACATACCTTAAGGCATAACTCATCGGAACTACTGTTTTTAACATGCACTTTTTTAATATATATTATTACTAATAAAAAAAAAATATTAATACAGTTTTTTTTAAAGCAGCACTTGAACATGCGCACACTATCCACGAAGTCGTCATAATTGACGGTAGTGGATTACCGGAAGAAGAAGGATACGAACAGAAAAATAGTCTGGGGTACTATTCGTCTGGATATGGTAGAATAGTAGAGGTTGGGTCCAAAAGTATTTGTTTGGACAAATAAATCTCGCACGATTTGAGATCTCACAGAAGTTCAGTTAAGCTCTTTAAGATAAGAAATAAAAAAAAGTAGCCTGACACTCAGGTTGTCCCTTAAAATGTGCACAACTGTGATGGACAAACTGGCAGTTGGACATGAGTTTGCAGACTTTGAAAGTTTACCGGCAGCAGTCATATATTTTGAGAACAGAAACTTCATACATTTTAGCCGTGATAACTGAACAGTCGAGGCATATGTCAAGACACAACAGACGGATGATTCAGTCCATCTAGCTTGCCGGCACTGGTTGCAAAAATGGTTGATTTGACTTTAATGTTGAGCTGTTTTGTTGTTAGCACAAATATTACTGCAATAAGTTATGCAAAATACATTGTGTACGTCACCATTATGATATTTAAATGGCCTATTCAAATTGTCATTCTGATTACATCTTAGAAGTTGTAGTTATAGGCCTAACAAGAAGCCTGTAACAAGAATGATCCATTATGCTGTTTAATATTATGATGCACAATTATTATTTATTATTTAAATACGAGAAATTGCAACACTCCTGGCTAACCTTGTTTAATTTTCATTGACACTGACATTATTGAAGACATTGGTAATAGTGACACCTGGCGAATACATGCAATATAATTGAAGGCATACCTTGATTGAAAACATTGATAGTAGCAATACCTGGCAAACATATGCTTATATCGTTTTATGGTATTTTGCATAAGTGCGAAATAAAATAACATTTTGTTTTTCTAAGCATAACCCAAACCTTTTCAATCGGGACTGATATGTCATGACATAAGCAAGGTTCTCTAGGACACCGAAATAAATCAGTACAATCCAAATCTCATGAACTATTCCTACAGTAAGCCCATGTATACCATATGTAGTTTTATGTACATTATTCATGCCATGTGAGTTGGAATGCCATGCAACATCAGGCAGACAGCAAATTAAGAGCATTAGAGTGCCAATTTAGAAAGTACCTCCATCTTCAAAGCTACGTTTAGCCATCTTCCATTTATACACTGAAATAGTGTATACACAATAATGGGCTATATGGCTATATTATATCTCATTTATCTGGACAAATAGTAGTATGTGCAATCATGCGCTTGGGGGGATGAAAATGGAGTGCGTATGAATTTGTGAGTCATTACTCCATTAATATAAACGAGGACCAAGTAGCATGGCGTTTGAAATGTTTTCATTGGTTATAAATCGTAATTTAATTTATAACTTTTTATTTCGAACACGTACAAATGATCTGATGATCTGAATACTGTCTGCCATATTTAATATGGCACCATATTCTTGTTTTCATGCAGAAATGTCTTGTTAATTAAGTAAATCAGATTTTTTTACATAGATTATGTAGGAGTGACTCAAACCAGATAGAGCTTGAACATAATGGTGCCGCACAATGGTCAAAGATGCATAAGTTTGAAAAAAATACTGTGTCTCTGTGCTCATCAAATCAGCTTCACATATCTTCTAAAAGGTTTATGGGCAATGGTTGTTCAAGCATTTCAGTCCCCGACATGACACGTCCTAGTTCTATACAGTGAGGGCCCACTGTAGTGTAGTTCTATGAGCATAGCTTTATGTAGAGACCCGTCCACCCGTCATTTGGACGGGTAAAAACGAATATGGATGGGTAGAAATATGGGTGGACGGGTCAAAAAAGGTCTTCCAAAAACCATAGATCTTGTTAGTTATGCCTTGAAAGTGAGTGTAAATGGTGTCATATGTGTGTTTATAGCCCATTTCAGGTCATCAGGCATATTTGAAAGTTTGTAAACTAGCTTGACAGTTAACATCCATGTGTCCACCAAAACATGTATGACTGGCAATAGTTTTATCCTGCATAAAGTCCTGGTGAAGGCCCACTGTAGTGTAGTTCGATGAGGACCTAGAGTCTGTGTTGTGTGTCACAGGTGGAACGACTGTGTGAACGCGTGAGGACGTCCACACTACTCGATGACCGGCGTGATGCCGTCCGAGCACTCAAGTCACTCTCCAAAGTACGTATTCTCATTCATAGCCCTCATCGCTCTGCTTAGCATGGAAACGCTGGCCAGAACACATACCCGCACGCACGCACGCACGCACGCACGCACGCACGCACGCACGCACGCACACCTGTCGTTATTGTTCTTGCTGTCTTTTTTCATTAATTACGAATAATTACAAAATACATGTTAAGATGACACATATATTTCAACATGTAAGTAATAGTCTTCTCTGTTTAATACTCGTAAATTATGTAACTATAGTTTGTGAAATTTTGTCCAATCCCCAGCCTTATCATCATCATCATCTTTTGAGACTGTTTAAGAATGTGTGATGTGTTTCAGAAATTTCAGCTTGAGGTGGGTACCATTGCAATGGACGTACTGATTACAGTTCTGGAGAACGACAGGTGATTATGTCATCATTATTTCTGTAGTCCACCGTAAGTAAAAGAGATACCATATCTCACATTGGACAAGCAATAGAGATTAGAGTGCCAACAACAAAATTTAATCTTTTTATATATTCGTGTTTTTTATAAATAAAACGAAATGGGGTCAATTTGTGAATATGCTGATGTAAGGTGATTCAAGGTAATACACATACTGGAAGTATCTTACAGTTTGTAAAGTTCAGAACAATTTGTAGTGCGTGAGTGTATAAAAAAAATTGTTTGCATAAAAATCAATTGGTACAACATGATTTGTTATAGGACTGACACAGAGATCCTGGGCTACGTGCTGGAGACACTGTGTAACACGATGTGCAACGAACCCCTGGATGAGGGTACGTTAGAGCAGGGAGATACCTTACAGTTGACTTTACTAACTACTCTATTTTCTTGCATTACAGCTATATACATCTAGGTGCTAGAGCCAGCTGAAATATCAACTGGTTTTTCTCATTTCTTATGTCTTAGCCTGCAAGGAAACTATTATGCATTTTATGAAGCAGTATTTAAGAGTTGACAAAAATACGACGAAAGAGAATCATACTGTTTTACATGAATATTTTTCTGCACCGTTCTTTGACATGGTTTTGATTGCGCATTTATTTGGTGAAACTGTTAATTGCAGAGGACGACAATGCCACACACAACCACCTGCCAGAAAATATGGGCACCCAGTTCACAGAGATGTTCATCAAAAACCCAGACAATGTGTCGACCTTGTTGTCGTTGCTGGAGGTAGGGTTTCGTTACAGTGTTTCATAGAGCGTTTTCGTAGAGCGCAATGGCTCAGGGGTAGAGCTTTGAACTCTCGACTAAGAGAACCGGGGTTCGAATCCTGTGCAGCGGTGTTAAAACCTTCGGCACGTTTTTTCACACTACATTGCTCCAGTTCACTTGGCTGTATAAATGAGTACCTGGCTATAGGCAGTGGTGGATATGTATACGCGCAGCCTTCACACATTAATTATTATTAATTCTAACAGTGATCGAGTGTGATGTAGTGAAGTAAACGTTGTATCTGAGATGTGTGTGCTGGCCTTTGGAAATGGATATGCTGTGCGTGCTTCGGTGCTGTGCTAAGAATAAAGTGCATGTGTGTTGCTGTGCTAGGAGTATGACTTCCACGTGCGGTGGCCGACGGTGAGACTCATCACATTGCTTCTCATCAACAAGTGCAAGCCTATCCAGGAAGTGATCCTTGCCAACCCTCTCGGTATATCCAAACTCATGGATGTGTTGTCCGACAGCCGCGAAATCATCCGCAACGACGTGAGTTCTCCCGTGTCCAGGGCATGCTGTCGCAGGCTCTAAGGCGTGTCGCGTCTCACAGTTTGTAAAGTTCAGAATAATTTGTAGTGCGTCATCAAAATAAAAGGTTACTTTTATTGTGTCTAAATCATGGAGAAACAAGGTCAGAGTCACGAAACCTATTGAACTGTTGCTGTTGTCTTGTGTGTCACTCAGCTTGTCTTTCGTGATTCAGTAATGTCATATTACAGACAACTTATTCTCTACTGCTGTAAACATTAGTTTTGTATGATTAGGTGTTTTGATTTCATGAAATGTTGTGAAGTACCAGAGAGAATAGTGAGAGAGAAATGTAATATTGTTGCTACTGTCTCTAGTTTCTACTGGTTTCGTGGTCTGCCAATGTTAGTAGACTGTATTTGCCACTGTTGTTTCAGGGCTTACTTCTGCTTCTGCACCTAACACGGAACAGCACCAACATTCAAAAGATTGTCGCATTTGAGAATGCATTTGAAGGACTTCTCAATATCATCAATGAAGAAGGAACCAGTGATGGCGGTGAGTGAGTGAGGGGTCACAACACATGCTAGAAGATGTTGTATTCAGATTTCAAATGCTATTTTAAGAAGTGAATGCTAGTGAGTGTTAATTTCAACCATCACATGGTTGTAGGTATCGTGGTTGAGGATTGCCTCCACCTGATGCTGAACCTGCTGAAGAACAACTCGTCCAATCAGAACTTCTTCAAGGAAGGCAGCTACATCCAGCGGCTGGCTCCTTTCTTTGACCTGCAGTCTACCCCGAGTGAAGGCTGGTCAGCCCAGAAGGTCACCAACATCCAGCTGATGCTTCAGGTAGGTGGACAGTGTCCACACGAGTGTCAGCGTAACCACTGGCGGTGTGCAGTTGGGTTTACAATAAAAGTATTGTAATGCTCCCAGTCAGCAGCCCTATTCTACCCCTGAGCCACTCGTAGAGCGCAGTGGCTCAGGGGTAGAGCTTCGGACTCTCGACTACGAGAACCCGGGTTCGAATCCTGGCTGCGGCGTTAAAACCTTGGGCAAGTTTTTTCACTCTACATTGCTCCAGTTCACTCAGCTGTTTAAATGAGTACCTGACTATAGACAGTGGTGGATATGTGTACGAGCAGCCTTCGCGCATTAATTGTAGCATATGGCTGGATGCTTCCCAGAGAAGCCGAGATGGTATTTGAGTGAACAGGTCTGTCAGGGAAGTAAAGTGTAAAGCGCTTTGAGCGGTCCTGAGGACTGGATATTGCGCTATATAAGAACTTGGCTTTACTTTACTTATTCTTTCACCTCGTCTTCTGCCGTCTTTCTGCATGCTGTTGGATCATCACAACTATGATTTCTTACTATAATCGGCTGCAGCAGCGTGCCACCTAAACCGTGGCCTTTTAACTAAGGTCTGTTTCTAGCAGTAAATACATGAGAATGTGAATAAAATGTTCACATTGTTACAGTCGTTTGAATTGAACCTGTGTCTTGTTGGCATCATATCCAGACGCAGCACAATGAATTACAAAATCCACAGGGTCTCGAAGTTGTAAATACGAGGTGCATGTGTCACTGATATTCTTATGAGCTCAAATGCCCAGTTTTTCTCTGTAAACGGATTCTTTATAAACTTATATACATTCAAGGTGCACTGTGTAAAGACACGATCATTTCCCATAAGTTCTTTCTCTGCTGCTTGTGTCGTGCAAATCTATGCATGATTTGGTTGTTATATGCGGAACAAGTCAATACGTAACTGTGTTTATGTGAATTACTTTGAGCTTGCTGCCAGGTGGGTGATTAATTATGCAGCCCAATTATAGTGAAGATTCATGTACACACAGTGACCATTGAATTTGTCAGATAAAACCGTAGTGTAGTCTGACAAACTGAACCAAATATCCGTTACCATGTTTTATATGGATAATATACACAGAACCCAAACTTGAAACTTTTCGACGTTATTTTTTCGATATGTGATCAGGATTATAAGTGATTAAACACATTCGTATTGAACTTAGCATAAAATTAAATGAAATAATTATGTTAACAGGACTAATAAAAAAATGGTATACATTACGAAGAGTTAAAAATTGTCAAAGAATCCTTTAAGAAAAATATGCTCCCACCAGTGAGTATTTTTTATTATTCCTAAACTGACACCATTTTAGATACTTAGTATTTTCATTAGTCAGATACTAACATTTTCATTAGTTGTTTCATTTATAAAACTATATCTTTAAAATATGTATGCTTACTTTGAATGTATAATGTAGAATGTATTGACAGTTTCCGGTGTATAGCCATTGTGCTGCTGTGCTGTAGTTGCTGCGGAGTCTGGTGTCGCCTGGGAACCCTCAGCAACAAACCACTGACTGTCAGAAAGTGATGTACCGATGTGGTAAGGCGAACTTGTTAAATTTCCTTACCATGGCATTGTTTAGAGATGTAATGAATTGGCCATTTTTGAACACGTGTGTTTGGTGCTAGGTAAAATCAGTGTTATCTTTTTTACCAGCTATTGTTTTCGTTGCTTCATAAGCTTTAGAAATAAACGTACCATTACTCATTGATAACTATTGTAATATTATATTGGTTGATACAGTAAATGGGTCATTCTAATTTAGGGATCCTAAAAAAATAAGTTCCAGATGATGATGTACACCGACATAAGACACAGTTTCCCAGAGCATTCATAAATAACAGTTAATATGACAAAAATGTAATAAAAGATTTCATGTTAACGTATGTCATATAAATGACGCCCCCTTCTCCCCCTGATTGGAGCTTCGCTGAACAACCACTGAAAATACATGTAATTTGAACTCATTCACTAAGATGGGTAACATATTTTTTTTCCGTTAAATACGTTGATGTGGGTTAACAGGTTTGCTGGAGAAGTTGTGCCATATTCTCATGGCGAGTGGAGTACCAGCCGATGTTCTCACAGAGTCTATCAACACAGTGTCAGAGGTCATCCGAGGCTGCTCAACCAATCAGGAGTACTTCGCCTCAGTCATGGCACCATCAAATCCACCAAGGTACAACCGCACAAGATGTTTCCTCTCAGAAGAGAGTATTTTCAAAGAGCTTTTTTAACTGTAATGGTGAATGATGTGGTTGTTGTAGGCTGTTGCTGGTTGTACTGCTGCTGTCAGTGGTGAATTATGTGGTTGTTGTAGGCTGTTGCTGGTTGTACTGCTGCTGTCAGTGGTGAATGATGTGGTTGTTGTAGGCTGTTGCTGGTTGTACTGCTGCTGTCAGTGGTGAATGATGTGGTTGTTGTAGGCTGTTGCTGGTTGTACTGCTGCTGTCAGTGGTGAATGATGTGGTTGTTGTAGGCTGTTGCTGGTTGTACTGCTGCTGTCAATGATGAATGATGTTGTTGTAGGCCGGCGCTGGTTGTACTGCTGCTGTCAATGATGAATGATGTTGTAGGCCGGCGCTGGTTGTACTGCTGCTGTCAATGATGAATGATGTTGTTGTAGGCCGGCGCTGGTTGTACTGTTGCTGGCAATGATGAATGATGTTGTTGTAGGCCAGCGCTGGTTGTACTGCTGCTGTCAATGATGAATGATGTTGTTGTAGGCCGGCGCTGGTTGTACTGCTGCTGTCAATGATGAATGATGTTGTTGTAGGCCGGCGCTGGTTGTACTGCTGCTGTCAATGGTGAATGAGAAGCAGCCGTTCATGCTGCGATGTGCCGTCCTCTACTGTTTCCAATCCTTCCTGCACAAGAATGAACTCGGACAGTCACAGATCATACAGACACTTCTGCCCACTACCACAGAAGGTGAGTGCAGAGTCTCATAATTACATGTGACACATGACCGTTAATTAGGTTCACTTTATTGTCATAAGAATATACATCATACAACTCAAGAAATGAAATGTAGTGCACATTTGATGTGTATTTAAAAATGTAAACTGTTAAAGAAGGGAAATTAAATGAAAAATGCAACAAAAAATTAAACCCGTAGACATCAATATTACTGGTTCAACGTTCCGATCGCAGCAGGCACAAAACTCCTGCTGTACTGAATCATTTTGCATTTCATGGTCTGGTGCCTCCTTCCACATGGGAAGACCACGTAAGTATGAGTAGAGTGGATAATCAGAATCAGCAGCATCAGCACGAGCTTTCCTCAGAATTGCAAGGTCGATCATGACACCACCATGATTTCTTTATAAAAGAATATGTGAACCTCTGTCTTGGTAGTGACTGTAGCTGCCAGACCAATCGCTTCAAGAACTCTTTTGTGCCATATGGACTGTATAATTGGCAGTGGATGGACTTCCCTATTTACATATGAACATTACTGGCTTTGAACTGTGAATCTTTTTTTTAGCTATTTATTCAATTGATCTATTTTATACTATTTTAATGAATTGTAATTTTTTAGTCTTGTATCTTCCATTTATAATAATATATATTGCTAAATATTTTTTTATGCTTTAAGTTATCTAAATGTATATATTCATATTAGAGAACATTTACAGTTTTACTATCCGACATTTTTATCATTTTAATTTTACGAGACATTCTAATTAGTAACACTTTCATATATTGTTATGTTTTCATAAATAGTTTTACTAATGTACAATAAAATGTGTTTGTTATCAACCATAATGTTCTTATTGTACTATTCAGCGGCTTTGGCTGCTAGTGAACTGAATAAATTTTATTTATTTATTTACCTGCAACAGTTTGCAACAGTACTGTCGTTGTGGTTGCAGTGAACACGATCTCGGCGGGCCAGCTCCTCTGTGGGGGGCTGTTCAGTGTCGACCCGCTGTCCACATGGTTCGCTGCCGTGGCACTGCTTCACGCGGTCAATGGCAACACCGCCCAGAAGGAGCAGCTGCTGCGGGTGCAGCTGGCGACTAGTCTGGGCAACCCCCCAGTGTCTCTGCTGCAGCAGTGTGCCAACATACTCGCTCAGGTTCGTTGTACAAATTGAGCCAGGTTCTGAATTTGCCAGGGTCCGTACGGGGCCTTGAAAGTCTTGAAAAGCCTTGAATTTGATTGGACCAAATTCAAGGCTCTGAAATCCTTGAATTTTAGTCTTGAAAAGTCTTGGAATTTAATTGTGGTCAATAAAATAGTGTTTTGACTCAATTGTTGTGACGAATAACAGCCAGAAAAAGAAAAGCCTTTGCACAAAAAAATTGTGTGCACATTGGGCAATCAGCATTTCATTGTGGTCGGCGCCATTGTTTTCTTAGTTGAGTAAAATGTTTAATGTTAACTGCATTTACTGTGCTTAAAACTACATATGTTGTTAAAACAGTCTTGAATTTCTTTTTCAAATAGCCTTGAAAATTCTTGAATAGCCCTGAATTTCAAACGTCCAGGTGTGTACGCATCCTGGTTTGCACCATGCTACACTACGATGTCGCCTTTTGCCCTGAAAGTAGAGTTTTTGCCATTAAAAGTTATATGCTGACAACGTTACACGCCAGTACATCTTCAAAAAGGTCACCATAGTTGGTTTTTGATTTGAAGAGGGTTGTATTTTAGTGGAATGACAATATGAGCTATATCATCAAAGGCAATACTTTAATAAAACACCTAGTGTAAATAACAGTGTACAATATTACTTGTATGTTAGTAATATCAAATATAAAGAGCAGAATTGAGCTTATGAACGTTAACAAAACAATCTCACATCTCGCTCTATTTCTTCCATTTCTACATTTTACAACTCTTATTGTGTTATATTTAATAACTATTTATTCTAAGTGTGTGTGTTTTAGGGTCCAAGGGTTCTAACCCGGGTTGGTCTGCTCATGCTGCTGTGTCACTGGCTGGCGGACTGTCCCATTGCTGTCACACACTTCCTACACAACTCGGCCAACGTGCCATTTGTATCCTTTGGCTCTGTCATCAGACAGGTTGCGGATGTGTTCTGCTTGCAGACTAGTATCTCTGAAAACTACGGGAACTGTCTGTGTGTGGTGCAGAACCATAATATAATTCTTTTGATGAATCTGTAACTAGTTGATCACTTTTAAGAAGTTAAAACAGTAATATCTACGGTAACATCAAGCACACTGTTACATCATCTGATGCAATAGTGTGGTAAAGTTGTTAGTGCTTTTGCAATGATAACACGCACCTGCAGGTGAAGTACGCTTCAGAATTCCCATTTTTTATAAAAAAATTATTTACTGTACATTATTACATTATGTTATATTGTCAAATTTTCATTTGGAAATCAAACTGAACCTCGCTTTTGTGGTCACCTTGATAACACCTCATAACTAAAGTCAGTGTAGAACAGTCCAGAATTATTTATATAACAGTAAAGTATAGGAAATTATGCCCACCTCAACATAAAGGCCACTTTTGTCCTGTGCTGAGGCTGACCTTAATAGAGAGGTTCTCCTGTAAGTCACTGGTTGGTTCCTTGACGGTGGTGTAGTTGATATCCCAGGTGTCTGCGTCTGAGGGGGATGAGTTGGAGCTGGTGGTGCAGGCCTTGTGCGCCTTCCTGCTCGGGCTCTGTGTGCTCTTCAACGACGACCAGGTGGAGAACTGTCAGCGGTGAGTCTCTTTACTGTCCCCTCATGTACTTCTGGAGAGAACTGTCAGCGGTCAGTCTCTTTACTGTCCTCTCATGTACTTCTGGAGAGAACTGTCAGCGGTCAGTCTCTTTACTGTCCTCTCATGTACTTCTGGAGAGAACTGTCAGCGGTCAGTCTCTTTACTGTCCTCTCATGTACTTCTGGAGAGAACTGTCAGCGGTCAGTCTCTTTACTGTCCTCTCATGTACTTCTGGAGAGAACTGTCAGCGGTCAGTCTCTTTACTGTCCTCTCATGTACTTCTGGAGAGAACTGTCAGCGGTCAGTCTCTTTACTGTCCTCTCATGTACTTCTGGAGAGAACTGTCAGCGGTCAGTCTCTTTACTGTCCTCTCATGTACTTCTGGAGAGAACTGTCAGCGGTCAGTCTCTTTACTGTCCTCTCATGTACTTCTGGAGAGAACTGTCAGCGGTCAGTCTCTTTACTGTCCTCTCATGTACTTCTGGAGAGAACTGTCAGCGGTGAGTCTCTTTACTGTCCCCTCATGTACTTCTGGAGAGAACTGTCAGCAGTGTGTCTCTTTACTGTCCTCTCATGTACTTCTGGAGAGAACTGTCAGCGGTCAGTCTCTTTACTGTCCTCTCATGTACTTCTGGAGAGAACTGTCAGCGGTCAGTCTCTTTACTGTCCTCTCATGTACTTCTGGAGAGAACTGTCAGCGGTCAGTCTCTTTACTGTCCTCTCATGTACTTCTGGAGAGAACTGTCAGCGGTCAGTCTCTTTACTGTCCTCTCATGTACTTCTGGAGAGAACTGTCAGCGGTCAGTCTCTTTACTGTCCTCTCATGTACTTCTGGAGAGAACTGTCAGCGGTCAGTCTCTTTACTGTCCTCTCATGTACTTCTGGAGAGAACTGTCAGCGGTGTGTCTCTTTACTGTCCTCTCATGTACTTCTGGAGAGAACTGTCAGCAGTGTGTCTCTTTACTGTCCTCTCATGTACTTCTGGAGAGAACTGTCAGCAGTGTGTCTCTTTACTGTCCTCTCATGTACTTCTGGAGAGAACTGTCAGCAGTGTGTCTCTTTACTGTCCTCTCATGTACTTCTGGAGAGAACTGTCAGCGGTCAGTCTCTTTACTGTCCTCTCATGTACTTCTGGAGAGAACTGTCAGCGGTCAGTCTCTTTACTGTCCTCTCATGTACTTCTGGAGAGAACTGTCAGCAGTGTGTCTCTTTACTGTCCTCTCATGTACTTCTGGAGAGAACTGTCAGCAGTGTGTCTCTTTACTGTCCTCTCATGTACTTCTGGAGAGAACTGTCAGCGGTCAGTCTCTTTACTGTCCTCTCATGTACTTCTGGAGAGAACTGTCAGAGGTGTGTCTCTTTACTGTCCTCTCATGTACTTCTGGAGAGAACTGTCAGAGGTGTGTCTCTTTACTGTCCTCTCATGTACTTCTGGAGAGAACTGTCAGCGGTCAGTCTCTTTACTGTCCTCTCATGTACTTCTGGAGAGAACTGTCAGCGGTCAGTCTCTTTACTGTCCTCTCATGTACTTCTGGAGAGAACTGTCAGAGGTGTGTCTCTTTACTGTCCTCTCATGTACTTCTGGAGAGAACTGTCAGCGGTCAGTCTCTTTACTGTCCTCTCATGTACTTCTGGAGAGAACTGTCAGCGGTCAGTCTCTTTACTGTCCTCTCATGTACTTCTGGAGAGAACTGTCAGCAGTGTGTCTCTTTACTGTCCTCTCATGTACTTCTGGAGAGAACTGTCAGCAGTGTGTCTCTTTACTGTCCTCTCATGTACTTCTGGAGAGAACTGTCAGCAGTGTGTCTCTTTACTGTCCTCTCATGTACTTCTGGAGAGAACTGTCAGCGGTCAGTCTCTTTACTGTCCTCTCATGTACTTCTGGAGAGAACTGTCAGCGGTCAGTCTCTTTACTGTCCTCTCATGTACTTCTGGAGAGAACTGTCAGCAGTGTGTCTCTTTACTGTCCTCTCACGTACTTGTGAAGTTCCGTTGTTGTGAACTGTGGTGGTGCCAGTGAAAGAAATCTGGAAAACACGGCCCAAACTAGTTTATTTGTAAAAAGATATATGTAACATTGTTATGCTGTGCTCTTTCTATAGACCAGTGTGACGCCTTACATTGGCTCACGGGTAGAGCTTTGGATTCTCGACTAAGAGGACCCGAGTGTTAAAACCTGGGGCAATCTTTTTCACTCAACTTTAGTTCACTCGGCTGTATAAATGAGCACCTGGCTATAGACAAGTGTGGATATGTGTCCGAGCATCCTTCACGCATCACATTTTCTGTCTCCCTCTCTCCCTCTCTCTCCCTCTGTCCATCTCTCCGTCCCTCTCTCCCTCTCTCCATCTCTCTCTGCTCCATTCCCAGTCTCGCTAAATCTCGTCTTAGCAATCTCAGTCGTGGTTTCCTCTTCCCCATCGGTCCTCCAGTCTCTTTCATCACCGCCAGTCTCCAGTTTGTTTCATGTGTCCAGTGTGCTACTGCTGACGTGTCACCGAGGACACCATTTCCTTGACACACCAGTGAAAGTGTCCTGGTGACACACACAGGTGTTGACAGTGTTCCGTCTACATGCCAGCTGGTGTTTGTGACAGGATGGCGCTGAGACAGGTGATAGAGAAGAGGATCGGCCTGGAGCTGTTCACAGACAAACTGTCTCAGGTGGCGAAGCACGAGAACTACAACAATGCAGCCAAGAAACCACAGGTGGACTTCCCCGAGTCAGCCGAGGTCGTCTTTGACCACCAGTTCACTCGACTGTTCAAGAAACTGGAAAGTGAGTTGGCTGTTCTCTTGTCGTTTGGCATCAGATGCGAGTGAAGCCAGTGGGACTGTCAGGTTGATTGTGGTGTTAGTGCAATGTATGCCTGTGTTTCACCAGTGTGACATGTGTAGACGGTTGGCACAGCACTACTGGATGTGGTGGCTTGTCTTCACGGCTATGACTCCAGTAAGACATTTGCTTGTGTCTTTCGGAAGAGACACTAAAGGCCGGTGGTCCCTTCTATCAGGTGTCTATGCCAGGGGAAGTAAAAGATCACACAGGGGGTAAATGTGTAACCTGTGGTGGACTCACAAATTCTTGTTGCACTTTAAACGCCCTGCAAAGGGCCCTGTCCAGTATGTGGGAGAAAGAGAGAAAGATAAAGATGGTGTTGATGGTTGTTGCTATAAGTTTATAGTTATGATAAGTGTGTTGTTGTGATATGTATTGTTGCTCAATGTGTGTTATCTGTAAGTGTGTTGTGTGTAGGTGATGTCCAGAAGGCTGTGTTGTGTTAGTACAAGTGTGTTGTGTTTAGGTGAGGTCCAGAAGGTGTGTTGTGTTGGTACAAGTGTGTTGTGTGTAGGTGAGGTCCGTAATGTGTGTTGTGTTGGTACAAGTGTGTTGTGTGTAAGTTACGTCCAGAAGGTATGTTGTGCAAGTGTGTTGTGTGTAGGTGACATCCAGAAGGTGTGTTGTACAAGTGTGTTGTGTGTAGGTGACGTCCAGAAGGTGTGTTGGTACATGTGTGTTGTGTGTAGGTGATGTCCAGAAGGTGTGTTGTACAAGTGTGTTGTGTGTAGGTGACGTCCAGAAGGTGTGTTGTACAAGTGTGTTGTGTGTAGGTGATGTCCATAAGGTGTGTTGGTACAAGTGTGTTGTGTGTAGGTGATGTCCAGAAGGTGTGTTGTGTTAGTACAAGTGTGTTGTGTTTAGGTGACGTCCAGAAGGTGTGTTGTGTTGGTACAAGTGTGTTGTGTGTAGGTGAGGTCCGTAATGTGTGTTGTGTTGGTACAAGTGTGTTGTGTGTAGGTGACGTCCAGAAGGTGTGTTGTTCAAGTGTGTTGTGTGTCACATCCAGAATGTGTGTTGTACAAGTGTGTTGTGTGTAGGTGATGTCCATAAGGTGTGTTGTGTTGTACAAGTGTGTTGTGTGTAGGTGACATCCAGAAGGTGTGTTGTACAAGTGTGTTGTGTGTAGGTGACGTCCAGAAGGTGTGTTGTACAAGTGTGTTGTGTGTATGTGACGTCCAGAAGGTGTGTTGTACAAGTGTGTTGTGTGTAGGTGATGTCCAGAAGGTGTGTTGTACAAGTGTGTTGTGTGTAGGTGATGTCCAGAAGGTGTGTTGTACAAGTGTGTTGTGTGTAGGTGATGTCCAGAAGGTGTGTTGTACAAGTGTGTTGTGTGTAGGTGACGTCCAGAAGGTGTGTTGTACAAGTGTGTTGTGTGTAGGTGACATCCAGAAGGTGTGTTGTGTTGTACAAGTGTGTTGTGTGTAGGTGACGTCCAGAAGGTGTGTTGTGTTGTGTTGTACAAGTGTGTTGTGTGTAGGTGACGTCCAGAAGGTGTGTTGTGTTGTACATGTGTGTTGTGTGTAGGTGACGTCCAGAAGGTGTGTTGTGTTGTGCAAGTGTGTTGTGTGTAGGTGACGTCCAGAAGGTGTGTTGTGTTGTACAAGTGTGTTGTGTGTAGGTGACGTCCAGAAGGTGTGTTGTGTTGTACAAGTGTGTTGTGTGTAGGTGACGTCCAGAAGGTGTGTTGTGTTGTACAAGTGTGTTGTGTGTAGGTGACGTCCAGAAGGTGTGTTGTGTTGTACAAGTGTGTTGTGTGTAGGTGACGTCCAGAAGGTGTGTTGTGTTGTACAAGTGTGTTGTGTGTAGGTGACGTCCAGAAGGTGTGTTGTGTTGTACAAGTGTGTTGTGTGTAGGTGACGTCCAGAAGGTGTGTTGTGTTGTACAAGTGTGTTGTGTGTAGGTGACGTCCAGAAGGTGTGTTGTGTTGTACAAGTGTGTTGTGTGTAGGTGACGTCCAGAAGGTGTGTTGTGTTGTACAAGTGTGTTGTGTGTAGGTGACGTCCAGAAGGTGTGTTGTGTTGTACAAGTGTGTTGTGTGTAGGTGACGTCCAGAAGGTGTGTTGTGTTGTACAAGTGTGTTGTGTGTAGGTGACGTCCAGAAGGTGTGTTGTGTTGTACAAGTGTGTTGTGTGTAGGTGACGTCCAGAAGGTGTGTTGTGTTGTACAAGTGTGTTGTGTGTAGGTGACGTCCAGAAGGCCGTGTCACCGGTGCAACAGAGTGAGGTGGATGAGCAGAAGAAGCAGGCGGTGATAGAGCAGCACGACAGCATCGTCAGTCAGTACAAGGAACTCATCCGGGAACAGGTCTGTGCAGTCAAGGCTCACTTGTTTGTATTCACATAAAGGTAACTCTGTTGTCAAACGTCATCCTGACATTTCTGGGAAGAGTTCAGCCATGCTGCAGTTATTGTGTGAAGATCTCACATCTGTCTAGTCTTGCTTAACCAACTCTCAGCTGCATAATTCACTGAGAAGACAGTTTGGTCATTTAGCTGGGTTTGAATGCTATTTGTGTGAGGGGCTAAAAAGTGCTTTACGAACTGTCCTGCTTGCAGACAAGCTTGGTTGTCTGGCAAGATCAAGACAAAGTTCAAACAGTTCACTAGGTCATTCAACGTTACCAGTTGCAACTGTGTATAACCTTGTTGCTGGCATTTCGAGAATACAATTATTGATTTGGAATACAAAATCTAATTTAGAAATCCCAAATCTGCAATTGTATAGCTAATGCGATATGCAGTGGTAGAAGGAATACATTCTGAACGAAAACAAGAACATATGTAGTGCCTCAGTAGTTTAGTAAGAGATTACCTTTGCCCTAACCCAAGCACTGTTTAGGCTGGGCAGAGAATAGAGCTTTGTTGTACGTATAATGCACACCTTGTCTTGTTCTGCAGGACGCTCAGTTGAACACAGTACGGGCAGAGCTGTCTGAAATGAAGAGCAAATACAGCAACACGGACAAGACGATAGAGGAGCTCACTCAGCAGATACAACAGCTCAAGGACCAGAATGCACTGCTCAAAGCTCACAGAGGTGAGTCGAGTGTTTCATGAGTGTCCACATACAAACGGGGGCCTGCAAGTGGGACGGTGTGTTTAGTGACATGAGTAAGAACATCAAGAAAGATACATAGACGTGTAACAAACAGGGGCCTGCAAGTGGGACGGTGTGTTTAGTGACATGAGTAAAAACATCAAGAAAGATACATAGACGTGTAACAAACAGGGGCCTGCAAGTGGGACGGTGTGTTTAGTGACATGAGTAAGAACATCAAGAAAGATACATAGACGTGTAACAAACAGGGGCCTGCAAGTGGGACGGTGTGTTTAGTGACATGAGTAAGAACATCAAGAAAGATACATAGACGTGTAACAAACAGGGGCCTGCAAGTGGGACGGTGTGTTTAGTGACATGAGTAAGAACATCAAGAAAGATACATAGACGTGTAACAAACAGGGGCCTGCAAGTGGGACGGTGTGTTTAGTGACATGAGTAAGAACATCAAGAAAGATACATAGACGTGTAACAAACAGGGGCCTGCAAGTGGGACGGTGTGTTTAGTGACATGAGTAAGAACATCAAGAAAGATACATAGACGTGTAACAAACAGGGGCCTGCAAGTGGGACGGTGTGTTTAGTTACATGAGTAGGAACATCAAGAAAGATACATAGACGTGTAACAAACGTAGTACATATTTGTGCATTAATTGGTAGTCATGGTATGCAGGTGTTGCAGTACCCCAGGTACTGCAACAACTCAGGGAGTTTGACGCCCCTGCCATGCAGAGTTGTAAACCACTGCCTTGTGGTACAGGTTCTTGTCAGAACCGAAGGCTAAGGGAGCAAACCCTAAACAGAAAACCATGTCACTGTGGCAGCATCAAGGGCGGTTGGTGTATGGAACTCCCAACATCTCTCGACCAGCCACTGCAGGGACAAATAGTTTGCGCCTGTCTTGACATGTTCTTGCCGGTGTGAGACCTCTATTTGTTCCCCGAGAGAGTGTCGCTAGTAACTTGCAAAAGCAAGCGGCACTTCAACACTTTTTGCAAGCAGCTTCCATGAAATGTACAACTGTATGAAACTCCATACCGGATCGGCCGTCGCCCGGGTTACCAAGGACCGCGCTGCTCGACCTCATCTTCCGTCGACAGTGGAAAATCAGCTAGGAAGAAGAAGACAAAGACAAAGGATGAGATGGCTAGAGCAATCGCCGGCCTGAAAGAATGAAAGATGGCAAAGCACCTGGAGGAGATGGAATTCCTGCAGAAGTATGGAAGCACGGAGGAGCACATCTGTTCAGCAGACTGCACCAACTAATCACCAATGCCTGGGAGGTGGGTTCTGTACCACAAGCATGGAAGGATGCCAGCATTGTAACCATCTACAAGAAAGGTGATCGAACAGACTGTGGGAACTATAGAGGAATCTCTCTTCTTTCCATAGCGGGCAAGATCTTCGCGAGGATCTTCCTCAACAGACTATCTACTCACATAACACCAGAGGTAGTTCCGGAGACACAATGTGGCTTCAGAGGTAACCGGAGCACCGTGGATATGATATTTTGTCTCCGACAACTACAAGAAAAGTGCATTGAGCAGGACCGACCACTGTACATGGTATTTGTCGACTTCAGCAAGGCGTTTGATACAGTTGGGAGGACCGGGCTATGGCAGCTACTGAGGAAGTATGGCTGCCCAGAGAAGTTCACAACAATGATCGAGGCACTACATACTGGAATGATGGCAAATGTTAGTGTTGAAGGAGAAGTCTCGGAATCGTTCAGTGTCACAAATGGGGTCAAGCAAGGTTGTGTACTGGCCCCCACGCTCTTCTCCATCTTCCTATCAGCAATGCTCGACGAGGCTTTCCGAGACATGGGGGATGGCATCTACATACAGTCCAGACAGAACGCTGACCTATTCAACGTCGCACACTTCAGAGCAAAGACCAAGACTACTCGGATACTGATGAGAGAGCTGCTATTCGCAGATGACAGTGCACTGGTTGCACACTCTGCTGAAGAGATGCAGAAAATAGTGGATGCTTTCTCCGATGCGTCAAAGAAGTTCGGCCTGAAGATTAACATCAAGAAGACCGAGGTGCTGTACCAATCCAACTCTACAAGAACCCGAGAGGAAGATATCATGGTTGATGGAAACAAGCTGAACTCTGTTCTAGAATTCACCTACCTCGGAAGCACTATATCAAGTGACGGATGCATTGACGACGAAATACAGAGAAGGATGGCCAAGGCTAGTGCATCTTTCGGCCGACTACGCCAGAGACTCTGGAACAACCACCATGTGTCCATGCGGGTTAAAGGCAAGATATACCGTGCAATCGTGCTGTCCACCCTCCTATACGGAGCTGAGGCCTGGACAGTGTACAGACGACAGGTTAAAAAGCTACATGCCTTCATGATGCGACATCTGCGTTCGATCATGAGGATAACCTGGATGGACAAAGTGACAAACAAGGAAATACTAGAATGAACAGGGCTGCCATCTATGGAAGATCTTCTGATCAGAAAGAATCTCCGGTGGACTGGACACCTCATGAGGATGTCACCAGACAGGCTACCGAAGCAGGTTCTCTACTCTCAACTGTCTTCTGGTCACAGAAAGAGAGGGCGCCCTCGTCTCCGGTTCAAAGATACCATCAAGAGAAACCTAAAGATGAGAGACATAAAGATCGACTCATGGACATCACTCTCACAGCAGAGAGACAAATGGAGAGCAAGAGTCAAGTGATGGAAGCAGTCTTTGTCGCTTCGCGACCGACAGCACGATGATGATGATGAATTGGTAGTCAGAATTGAAGTACAGTTAATACATATTTTTAATTGGATTTTTTTGTAATAATTTTCGAAGTAACGGGTGGTTATGAGAACATATATTGAGAGTATGGGCGTACAGGTGCTGCTGCGGGTGCAAGTCCAGAGAGAGGCTCGGGGGATCCCGGCGAACTGAGTCGACTGGAACAGGAGATCAGAGCTCAGAGGAAGGAGATTGAGGAGAAGAACCAGCAGATTGAGAAGCTGGTAAGTGTTGTCTTTATGTGTCTTCTACGCACGTACATGTGTGTATGTGTGGCTATGTGCACAGGTACATAATTGTGTGTGTGTGTGTGTGTGTGTGTGTGTGTGTGTGTGTGTGTGTGTGTGTGTGTGTGTGTGTGTGTGTGTGTGTGTGTGTGTGTGTGTGTGTGTGTGTGTGTGTGTGTGTGTGTGTGTGTGTGTGTGTGTGTGTGTGTGTGTGTGTGTGTGTGTGTGTGTGTGTGTGTGTGTGTGTGTGTGTGTGTGTGTGTGTGTGTGTGTGTGTGTGTGTGTGTGTGTGTGTGTGTGTGTGTGTGTGTGTGTGTGTGTGTGTGTGTGTGTGTGTGTGTGTGTGTGTGTGTGTGTGTGTGTGTGTGTGTGTGTGTGTGTGTGTGTGTGTGTGTGTGTGTGTGTGTGTGTGTGTGTGTGTGTGTGTGTGTGTGTGTGTGTGTGTGTGTGTGTGTGTGTGTGTGTGTGTGTGTGTGTGTGTGTGTGTGTGTGTGTGTGTGTGTGTGTGTGTGTGTGTGTGTGTGTGTGTGTGTGTGTGTGTGTGTGTGTGTGTGTGTGTGTGTGTGTGTGTGTGTGTGTGTGTGTGTGTGTGTGTGTGTGTGTGTGTGTGTGTGTGTGTGTGTGTGTGTGTGTGTACTACTCACATTTTGCTAGGGATCACTATTTAGGGCAGTATTGTATTTTACAGCATGCGTATCACACAAAAACTAAAAACGGCATGTATTTGAGCACATGTTTATTTCCTGAATATTATTGCTATATACCAAATGTGAACAATAGGTAACATGCGCTCTGTCATCAAAGAAGCAGACTCACAAAAATGGAGGTTTTCCCTATACCCCCAAAAATGGAGGTTTCAGAATGTTACTCCAAGTCATGAAATTTTCTCAAACAGTTCAATTACCAGCAGCAATAACTGTCAGTAGCTTGTGTGTGACACACTTGATGCAATCACAGCCTAGCAACGGCATCTCGTGCTTCCAATGAGTCTCTGGATGGCTGCCATCTCAAGATTGTTCCATTACAAGCATCGTGTGATCCTTAGCAAATTTTGAGTAGTATATATATATATATATATATATATATATATATATACATACATACATACATACATACATACACACACACACATACACGTATATATAATATGTATATCTGTATATATATATGTATATATATATATATCTGATTACACTCACACACAAATGCATGTACGTGTTTAAATTCAAATACACGTACATCCATACTTTTTTTAGGAAATGTGAGTTTGGCATTGAATATATACCAGTACCCCCCGCTGTCTAGTTTGTCCACTATAGATAGCACCAACTATGGCATGTCCCTGTAATGTTAAGCATCTTCATAAACATGCTGCATGTTGAATCCAACAAATATGACATTTGTGTTGCTGCTTCTCCAGAGACAAGACCTATGTAAAGGCTCGCCGTGTGCCGACAACGCTCTCAGCAACCACACAGGCCTCACACCAGATGGCGCCTCTGACAGTAACTCGGCAGTTGCGAGATTAAATATGGACATAGACGAACTGAACAAGAAGATCGCCCAGAAGGACGAGGAAGTGAAGCTGTACAAGGGACGTTATGAGGACACGAGTAGATGTGTTGCTGAACTTGTAAGTGTTGTGTGTGTGTCAGCTCTGCATCCTTCGTCTACTACTCACATGCTCGTGATTAAATACTTAAAGCGACATGGTCCGTTTGTGGCTTTTTATTTTTATTGCAAAATTGTGTTATACGGTATAAATTATACCTATTATAGCGTAAAGCCAGTCAAAATATGTTTTCATATACCATTTAGGGGTTGAAAATAGACGCAGTAAGGGGTGCTTAACTCTGTTTACACATCAACCATGAGGCGTTTTCAAAACCGTTGTAGGCGTGGCTAATAGCCCAGAAGGAAATGCATGATTTTGCAATAAAACTAAAAAGCCACAAACGGACCATGTCACTTTAAGGTCTCTTTCACTGAGATAACAACCTTGTTAGAAAAATCTGTTCAGCTGAAACCTTTGTTATTTTTTTTTTTTAAATGATTAAATGCATTTAAAATGAACTGCCAACTGCCGTTTCTCAAGTGTCGCATTCAGGAGTTGAGTGTGTTCAGCACAGAGATCACTGTTCAGGATTGAAATTAATTTTCAAGAGGAAAATTGGACTCAAAAATGTTGTTGATGCGGTCCTCTGATCACGCCAAGGCAATGTTGAATCGGCCATGTACAGAGAAGCCACGAAAAATTTGTAAACACCAGAAATACACCAATCATTGAATAGTTTGGTCAATGCGACATTGCATGGAAATAAATTGCTACAGGTGACACCACGTGGTGAGTGAAATCTGCTAATGCAGGTTGATGCTAACAGCCATTTTTAATACCAACAATGGCAAGTTCCATGCTACAGTTATACAATCAGTCATTGGCAAAAACCGTAAAACCAATTAATGATTATAAAAATCAGCTGATCTCCAGTACCACAAACTGTGCATTGCTGTTGAGCTGTAAACACCTTGCTTGCAGAGGAAACAGTTGAGTGAAGGCAACACACAAGATGGCGCCACATCTGCTCTACTGCAAGAACGCTCGGCACTGCTAGAAAGAGTCTCCGTCCTAGAACAGAATGTTAAGACGTTGCAGGCTGAGAATGAACGGCTGGCGGCGGAAAAGGGTGCGTTAGAAAAAAGTAACAAAACAATGACAGAGGAGAACCACACTCTGCACAGTCAGTTCTCGGTGAGTATAGCTTCGTAAGTGCCACAGGCCACATGCAGTACACTGTATTGTTAACAATTTATGATGTTCTCATAGCATGACGTCATTGACAAGGGTAGTCACGCGTTCTCCTCGTTTTTCTTACTCGGTGCCGCTTCTAAAATCATTCCATTGGCTCCCTGTGCACTGTTGCATTATTTTCAAGATTTGTGCAGTAGCCTATCAAGTCCTCTCATCGACGCAACCAGCATATCTGAATTTGATGCTCATTCCAGCTAGAAATCCCACAGAGCTACCAGTAGTAACCGTCTTTACATTCCTTGGGTGAAAACGAAAGCTGGAACCTGAGCTTTCTCGGTTGCCGCACCCACTGTGTGGAATTCGCTTCTTGCTGGTGTTAAATTAGAAGGTAACACATTTTCATTCCGCCGGCATCTAAAAACCCATCTCTTTAATGCTACCTAGCACCTTCATCCCTCCATCGACAACTCACGCATTGTTTTACGATTACAAGATTGCTTAATCCCTTGGTTTTGGCACGCCACTGAGGTTGATATTTGGGGATATTGGTGCATAAGAAGTCATTATTATTATTTTGTTCATGAAGAAAACTCAAAATTCAAGTTGCCTCATTTGATTTCTGCACAAATTTGTCGTACCCAAGCTGCATCTTCCCTGCCTCTTCCAATGCCCTTCTGTGACACTCTCTATTTCCCACCTTTGCATTTTACACTCCACTACCGAGAACCATATGATAGAGTTATGGTTTGAATTGAAAATGACAGGTTGCTGTAAAGTGTTCATTTGAGCAGTAATTGATTCATCAGAGCTCCTGGCATATACCGGTAATATCACATGATGACACCATGTGTTTGTGTTGACAGTCTCGTGTACCAAGTGTTTGTGTTGACAGTCTCATGTACCAAGTGTTTGTGTTGACAGTCTCATGTACCAAGTGTTTGTGTTGACAGTCTCATGTACCATGTGTTTGTGCTGTCAGTCTCATGTTCCAAGTGTTTGTGTTGACAGTCTCATGTACCATGTGTTTGTGTTGACAGTCTCATGTACCAAGTGTTTGTGTTGACAGTCTCATGTACCAAGTGTTTGTGTTGACAGTCTCATGTACCATGTGTTTGTGCTGACAGTCTCATGTACCATGTGTTTGTGCTGACAGTCTCATGTACCAAGTGTTTGTGTTGACAGTCTCATGTACCATGTGTTTGTGTTGACAGTCTCATGTACCATGTGTTTGTGTTGTCAGTCTCATGTACCATGTGTTTGTGTTGACATTCTCATGTACAATGTGTTTGTGTTGTCAGTCTCATGTACCATGTGTTTGTGTTGACAGTCTCATGTACCAAGTGTTTGTGTTGACAGTCTCATGTACCATGTGTTTGTGTTGTCAGTCTCATGTACCATGTGTTTGTGTTGACAGTCTCATGTACCAAGTGTTTGTGTTGACAGTCTCATGTACCATGTGTTTGTGCTGACAGTCTCATGTACCAAGTGTTTGTGTTGACAGTCTCATGTACCATGTGTTTGTGTTGACAGTCTCATGTACCAAGTGGTTGTGTTGACAGTCTCATGTACCAAGTGTTTGTGTTGACAGTCTCATGTACCATGTGTTTGTGTTGTCAGTCTCATGTACCATGTGTTTGTGTTGACAGTCTCATGTACCAAGTGTTTGTGTTGACAGTCTCATGTACCATGTGTTTGTGCTGACAGTCTCATGTACCAAGTGTTTGTGTTGACAGTCTCATGTACCATGTGTTTGTGTTGACAGTCTCATGTACCAAGTGGTTGTGTTGACAGTCTCATGTACCAAGTGTTTGTGTTGACAGTCGGCCACTGAGGCGAGGACCGCGGCAGAGAAGGAGGTTGCGGAGCTGAGGGCGGACGTTGAGAGCCAGTCGAAGGAGCAGGACGACCTGCTCGTGCTCCTGGCTGAGCAAGACACGAAGATGAAGGCGTACAGGACGCGCTTAAAGGAGCTTGGCGAGAAGGTAGGGCTTGGTCTCTTACATCACATCAGTGTCACGTGTGACGTGTCAGACTGTGAGACTAGCTTAGATGTTGTGTGCACTTTGGAACAAATATTGTGTGTTTGGGTGACATAACGCTCATATTGTAGAGCGCAATAGCTCAGAGGTAGAGCTTCGGACTCTCGACCACGAGAACCCGAGTTTGAATCCTGTGCTGCTGTGTTAAAACCTTGGGCGAGTTTTTTCACTCGACATTGCTCCATTTCACTCAGCTGTATAAATGAGTACCTGTCTGTAGACAGTGGTGGATATGTGGTTGATGATGGTTTAGTTGTGGTCACACTGCAGGGAGAACACATTGCTTCAGTGGTGCCATCTATTGAGTGGACTATATTTTAATGTTGATTGATCTGTTGTGGACATTGACATTGTAGATTTGGGAACAATTCGGGTTGGGTTGGGTTGGGTTGGGTTGGGTTGGGTTGGGTTGGGTTGGGTTGGGGTAAAAATATGAAATACTGCTTTTCTTCTTGAAGTGGTAAGACCAGCCTTTACTTTCACTGTGTGTACCCGGAGACAGCTCTGTCGCTGTAGTATGTTGTTGGCATGGCTAGATCTTAATTTTTGGTTTTTGTCATTCCCCAGATTGAAGATGATGACGATGATGAAGAGGATTTGTTGGACGACTTTGATGATGAAGATGAGGACGAGAACTGAAGGAGACGGGAGGTGAAGAGACGTGTCCCTACTTGGTCACCCTGGGCCTGGTCACCCAGCACGTTTGTCAGTGTCCGCTGTCACAGAGCCTCATTGTGAGACGAGTTGATGCGATCCAAGAGTGGTGGCTATACAACACTTACCCTGGCATTTACCCACACAAGTCATCTGTACTTAGGCCTGTTTTTCCTCACCCCACAAGTCCAACTCAGAATCAGGGAGTAACTCAAACAACTGTTATTGCTTGTACAACCAGCCTGACACTGGCTAGCAACTGGTGGTTGAAGCTAAATGACTTTCTGCAAAATGCAATTGTAAATTGACTGGCTAATGCTTCAGTGATCAGTTCCATGTTGTGAAAGGTTGATATTATGCCAAGGTGAATTGATCTGTCAGCCGTTGTCAACTGGAGAGAATGCTGGCACGCTCTCTCGACTGGCGGACCACTTGAACAGCCTGTAGTACTATGTGCTAAGTCCAGACCAAGGCGAACGTCAAGGCAATATTAACAATGGCAAAAGAGCAGACAACATTGCTCAGGCATAATATAGTCATATCAACATATTCTGCTGTTTTACTCATTACTGTTTTATTGTGCAGATGTTTAGAGGCCCATTAAAATCAATAACATATTTGTCATATGATAATGAAATAAGCTTCTGATCAAGAAACTTTGATTTTATTCTGTATCTTGGTGAATTTATAATGTTTAGGTTAATTCTATTCTATGTAACTAAGAAAGTGAGTCTTGACACAGCAGTGTTGGCTTTGATAGATGAGACATGTTGCTTCTCTTTGATACGTAGGTACTTTTGGATGATCTTGTGTATGTGTATATAAGTGGTTAAGTTTATTGAATTAACAGTCAGGTGCAGTGTATGTGGTGTGAGCATGTGATCACATTGTGACTTCTGTCAGTTTTAATGTATGATGTCCTTGGTTAAAATGATTCTTAGACCCACATGTGGACATCGATGTATCAGATCTTGCAGGCATCAGTGAAGAAATTGTGTATTTATGCCATAGCACTGAAGCCATTTTATTTAACTGTTTCAGCAAAATCCACAATGGTGACAACAGCAAAAATGAAGTTACTTGTCGGTTATTTAAACATTTCAGTTGTGCATTTATCCTTGTGCTGAAACCCAGTGTAAGTCCGGTGCATTATGTGTCAAACACTGTAATCAGACAGTACCGTAGAGCATGTATATACTTAATGGGCTACCAGAACAAAGGTTAATAAGCTTAGGTATTCTCAGTAGTTCAATAATAGTGTAATTATAATTGTTTCCAAACAAATAAATGATTACCTTTGAAAGTGTCGATGAATTTGTCTGTTACGTTACATGGAAGAACTGTACATAAATGTATATTTTACACGTGTCAAATGGAAAATGTGTTTGTCGCAGCTATCTGTCACAGACAATACAGCTCACTAACACACAGACCGAGCTAACATAGCCAGCCCCCTGTTAGTCCAGACATTTACTGAAGCAGTCTAGTTGGATCTTAGCACACAGTACAGCACCACTGTCGTAGAAATACTGAACCAGTAAAATGAAATAAAAACACTCGCGCCAAAAATAGAAACAATATGTTTTAGCTGTATGCTTTAGCTGTGGTTTTTCTTAACAACTATTAGACCAGTCATGAGTTATCACAGAGCGGTGTAAGTACAACCAGGGGTGGTTAGCCCTGCAAACCAGTCAACCTCGGGTCTGTCGACAGTTGGGACCGTACATGGCAGAGGTGACCAATAGTTTAACATTGATGTTTATGCTGAACCGTTGTGACTGTTTTAACAGTCTGTATAGTCACTGGTATACTTTGTAAATAAATTATAATGAAACAAAAGGGTAATTGGTGACGCTACATTCGGATGACGCTATAAAATGGTCGAACGACGGTAGCAGGAAGGTGCAGATGTATGCTATACCTTTTGTATCATGTACGTAACAACAGTTGTATCTATTCATTGTATTTCTCTGTAAAGGTTGGGGCTTGTTAATAATAAAGTTCAACATGCCTGCCGGGCATTTCATTTTACGTTTTGCATCTAGTTTCATTTCAGTCTGCAACATTCAAAGAAGCGATACACGTTGGTCAACTGGGATTCTATATGGAGTAGTGTCAGGGGCAGGTTTCATAAAGCCGCTTACAGCCAGTTTCATGAGACCAATTTAGCTTTCACATAAAAAAATCGATATAGAATTGACCTAATTGGGTCATGGCGGGGAATCCCTGTATTTGTGGTGTCTGTAGACGAACTTTTTCAGTTGAACTGCCGCCTTTGCTGTTCGTCTAGCAAATGAAATGACAGGCTATGATGAATGTAAAGGATACCCAGTGTAAATTTAAAAAATAATAAGTTGAGAGTAGGCGTGTTAGGAGCATCGAGTGTCACTTGGGGAGCATCACATAAATATTTCAACTAGATTAAATAACGCCTACTAAATACATGAAGCAGCCTAAGTGCAACTATAGAGCAGACTCATGAAACGCAACTAGCGTAACTTTACAACGTTTTAGGCTTTCAACGAGTTATTGCCCGCTACGACATCGTAAGCAGGCTCTATGAAACAGAACGGGATTTCATACCTGTTCATGATATACAGATGTTCCTTACTGCCATTGTCCACTGCACCTATATCTACATGTGGTAGTTTGTGTCGAGTATTGTAAAGTAAGACACAGAACGAATGTGAACACAAGTGTTTGGTTTGCTACGTATTTATGTAGGTACAAAGAGGGACCAATCAAAATATAGGTCACGGTCATCATTATATACATACAAATACACACAATACAAATAAACAGGCGTACATAAATATAACATTCCATCACTGCAGCTTGTCGATACGATCCAATGTGTGTGTGTGTGTGTGTGTGTGTGTGTGTGTGTGTGTGTGTGTGTGTGTGTGTCATTGCGTGTGTGTGTGTGTGTGTGTGTGTGTGTGTGTGTGTGTGTGTCATTGCGTGTGTGTGTGTGTGTGTGTGTGTGTGTGTGTGTGTGTGTGTGTGTGTGTGTCATTGCGTGTGTGTGTGTGTGTGTGTGTGTGTGTGTGTGTCATTGCGTGTGTGTCATTGCATGTGTGTGCATGCATCAAAGTGCATGCATCTACACAGAGATTAACCCAGAAACAATGTACATGACTCGGTATGCAACAACTGCACCAACAGTTAACAAAGTCGCATCACGCATGAGATTATAGCAACCAAGATAACAAATATATATATATTACATGCTCATTACAGAAGTAACAAAGTTATAATACAGGCTAAGAGAATCACGCTATATATAAACACTAGCACTAATAATCATGAATTATTTTGACAAAACGTTTTGTTTCAATCTTGTATATTTTGGCATCTAAGCCATACACTGGCAACATTTGATAAGCAACATTTTGCAAGACATTGAAAACACACTGTCAAATGACCAGAACCATTGCCAGCGACTTTGTGTCGAGAAAGTACATAGGCATCCACATTACTCCTGGTGACTACTAAAATGCAGACATCTGCAACTTTGAAAAATTATTTTGATTCTGAAAACATCTTCTCTATATGACAAATTATTTACACTATAATAAATACATAATATTTATGTACACTCACGATATTCCCCCAAGTGTACACAGATCCACAAAAAACAACCCAAGGAGTCCTCAACAAACATTGATTGTTCACATAATAAAAATTCCATAACGAGCGCTAGAAAACTTATATTTGTACTGTAACAGGTGGCTAGGTTCCCTTTCTCTCAATAGATCAACAATGAACGGCAAAACAACTGACCACAAGTACTACGTAATGCGCTAGCACGATTCTACGAAGCAGTAAATGTAAAATAATAAATTAGGGACGGCACAGGCGGCTGACTTCCAAAACAGAAGCCAATCGCAGCAAGATTCTCGCGCATTTGATTGGTGGAAGTCTATGAAAGACCACACACAGCTTGTCACGTATACAGGAAGGTAATCAGGAACGTGGTACAAGTGTACAGCGTAATATAAAGCTGTCCATAATTCAGTTTCGTTCTCGTCTCGTTTCAAATTCAGTGCATGAATGATCAAGTTCCCCTCGCATCCATCGACGCATTGGCCGATTCATGCACATTTTAAAGGTTTAAAACCGGAATATGCGTTATTATTATATACATCTGAATATGATACAAGATTACGCATATCTATCTGTTTGCATTAAGTTTGATGGCTCAGCAATTAGTTTTTGTTACCTACTGCGACGACCGGTGTTAACTCTTTTGACTCTTTAAATATGGCTCCTAACGCACATGTCAGCAGAGTTAGTGAATGTGACACTGGCAAAACGTTACAGTTTGAAATGGCTCTAACAAGAACAAGCAGATACAAGACAAGGACAGCAAACACGTCAAAGATGTGAGCTCTGAGTAAACATTCACACAAGAATTCACTTTGGCACCGCATCGACATCGAAATGACAGCTGGTGAGAAACACTCACACATAAATGATCCACATTTGTCGGATCACGTTTGAAATACAAACTGGTCCAGAAGGGTTCATTAGAAACGTCAGCCCACAACTAAACGTATCACCTCACCAACTTCTCTGTATATATATATATATATATATACATATATATATATATGTATATATATAGAGAGAGAGAGTTCAATCATTTGAATTAATATGAGACAAGTAACATAAATTACGATACAAAATGTGCATGACTGGAGTTGGCTATGGACAGCATCCTAAGCGCTTCAGCCATGCGAATTTGATGGAAGCTGATCAAAATATTAGCCACAAGTATAAAAGTCGAAAGCCTAGTTTGAACATAATCCTTCTGTGTTACGTGACAAATGACACTGACCAGAACTCTGTGCGAGTGACAGGGGAGCCTGAGTAATTGTCATCTGTGTCAGATTACAACTGGTCTGTGTTAGATGAACATTCCAGCCATCTGAGTTAGATGAAAGCTTAGGCCTAACACAAGCCGTGTCTGTGTTAGACGAAGGCGTAGGATCAACTTATTCACAAACTAAGCAAGATGAAAGCCTTGGTAGATCTGAATCTGTCCCCCCCAAATCCTATCCATGTAAGATGCAAGTTTGCGGGTAAACTAAGTCCTGCCCTGAGAAATGAAAACCGAGATCCAAAGCTGGCATCACATAGCGCTTGGGGATATGCATGAGACAACTCCTAGCAAAGTCAGGTCAGGAAACTGCTGAAATCTCCCATACATTCCATCCACGTTTCATACAGCAGGAAATCAACTACTCTTGATAACTGAAATAATTCCACTGTGATTGGTGTCCCGTATATATTTACCTGCGAGACACGTGACCACACAAGATGGACAAGTGCACACAAACATAACACAATGTAAACATCACAGCTTTTGTGAAACAATCAACTGAATACAAGTGAACACAACACTGACATCACAACCGTTACGTCACGCCTCATCGAATCCGTCGATGATCGGCATTAATGTCATATTGACAAGTCATATGCGGTCAACCATGCATGGTCTGGTCACTGGGCGATGTCACACTGTCCGGCATATTAAGTCCACAATCATTTACTTGGTTATATGTCGCATTCACAAACAGGGGACAGGGAGTGTACAAGTCATGCACGGACCACATCCCAGCCTAAAGATTTCACCTCCACGATAATTGATCAAAACACGTATTTGGTGTGGTGCACCAATCACGTAACACGAGTTAGTAGCCTCAGCCAGCCACCGATTGGTCATTACAATCATGTGACCTCGTTTGCAGTCACCATTCGCAAATCAACGCATGCTTCGAATGAACCGGAGGTTGATATGCGAACCTGACGAAGATGTTGTGAAATATGTTAAATGTATTTGATGAACACCATGTGCCATGCACAAGTTTGTGTTCTGTCCAATCTCGATGTTTATTTCTCACAACATGGAGCCGGGTCCGAGATAGATATTGCACCGAGACAAAGCGACACTCTCCGACACCATTGACACCGCCGTGGCCTTGACATACGACACTATCAGAAGGTCACTGCGTCGTCACGCGTCGCTTGTGTCGTGCTTCGACAGTAGCGCGTCCAGTAGTTTTAATCTGGCCTTGATTTGCTGTAAAACAGAAGGTAAGTTGATAATAAACATGAATGCTGGAGATGCAGTTACTGTCTTGATCTGGTATTTAGATGAATTTCAATGACTTGACAAATTAGAGAGTTACTTAATCGTAACAAACCTTATATTCGTGATATTCTGTCTGCATCGGGGTTCGGTCGTCTTTCTGCACTTTCCTGTCACAAACAAACCACGACAATGAGAAAGAGAGATGTCAAATAAATCATGTAAACCTACAGGTAAACAAACGCTGGTGCTGACAAGAAAACACAAGCACACATGCATGTCTACTATTGATTACTCACAGTCACTGGTCTCAACAGAAGTCTGTCAATTCAAGATATGCCCGTGCTTCAAATAAACACAGAAAGTCATTTTCTGATTTCTTTGGGAAACGTTCTCAAGTAATTACTGTTCGTCTTTTTTTGTGGACAGACACAACTGTGTGATAGACTGTGGAGGAGTGAAAGTGGTGGATAAAGAGACGAACAGGTGTGCATGTTGGATAAAAGAATCCATCTGGATTAGGAAGACGGAACCAACTATGAACAGAGACGAGGGGTCTACAGACTTAGTCACGTGTGGGACAGTCTGCTCGCCACGCCATCTAGCGAGGAGTGACCACTGAACATTCAGTTCCTGAAGGCCGCCGATGGTGGTCGAAACATAGAAATAAGTAGAACATTGCTAGTTGTGTAATTATGAAATTTGTTTGGAAAAAAGTCATAGATGTAGTTCAACGCAATTTATGATTAAACAACTAATGAGCTGGGTTGTAGACCGACCTGCCAGTCTTGGCGAAGAAGTCGTCCTCGAAGTGTCGCAGAACCTTCCTCAGTCTCCTCTTGTCCCCCGTCACTCGCTGCTGCTCCTCAAACAACTCCGAACTACAACAACCACGGGGAACCAAGGGTTAATTCAGTTAACAGCAGTGTAAATAAGTGACAACACAATTTGTAGGCCAACACAGATTATCTTGGAGATTTTTACATGACATTTCGGCGACTTCAAAAATTAACTTATGGCTTTTATTAATTGATTTATTTTTAGTTTCTTTAATGTTTCGATATTTTATTAATTGAGTTATTTTTATTTTATTTAATGTTTCGATACTGTGAGCGCGCTGATTAACTATTAGGAAAATATTGGTGAGAAAAAGAACTCCTAATTATTATATATCATTTGGGCTGGTTTCATGTTAACTCGTACCAAACAAAGACCTCAACAAAGATTACATAACTCGGAACTACTGTAAACAACACGAGGAGCAATGCAATGAATTATACCGCCTACAGACTTTGCCTCGTGTTAATTTGTGACAAATAACTTTGCTGAGAAGTTATATACATCCTAACAAAATTTAACTTTTTAAAATATTTTTATGTGCACATAGACAAGGATTTGTATTGCATAATTCAATACCCATATAAAAATTGCATGAAACAACAGAGGATACGAAATGGAATTCACACAAATAGTAGAATAACCAACTGTAGGACAGACTGGGTGGGGGAGAAAGTGGTGGACAGAGAGACAGACAGCTGTGTGCGTTGGATTAAAGAAGCCATCTGGAATAGAGGGATAGAACCAACTATAAACAGAGACGAGGCGGGGCTACAGACTCAGTCACGTTTGGGCCAGTCTGCTCGCCATGCCACCTGGCGAGCAGTGAAGATACTGCTCCAGATGAAGACCACCAAGGTCAAATGTTGATGCGAATAAGAAAATAATTAGTTGTGAAATACGAAATTTGTTTGAACATTTTGTTCTTCCAATTTGATGAACATTTTCACGAGTAAAATATCCAATTTACAACACCATTCTATAGTTTATTTCCAGATTAATGTTCCATAACTTTTTTCTACATATAACACTTTTTAATATTGCACAATTTTAATAGATAATGTTTCTCATGCATACAAACTGATGACACACTTTTGTGTGTGTCTTAATGCTGCAACTTCTCATACAATACTGTACAATACACGTGAGCAACCATGGTATGTCCAGTTGCCTTGACCAGTACTTAGACGACTGACCTGGACAGTTCGTGCAGGTTGCGTGACGGAGACACATTGTGCCGCACCTCGACCGGGTCATCGTCATAATGGTCACCAGATGGCGCTAGGTGTTGTGTGAGGAGTACGGCATCGTCGTGCATCATGAACGAATCGTGGTCAACGTCCACCTGGGCTGTTGGGACGACAATTGGGTCCTGAAAATAGTGACGTGTTCATTGTTATATTTACTCACTTAAAAAAGATACACATCAAACATAACACTTTCAAAATCATTATTTCTTGCCAGTTAAAATACCCGTCCTCTAGAAGGGTTAACTTAGTTGTTTTAAGGACGAATGCCAAAGAACGAAATCCTTAGGGATAGCTTTACAAAGGAATTCCCACCAGAAACTTGATACAGTGTAACCGAATGGTTGGTGCACAGTGATACAATTGTTCCAAGTTACATAAGTCACTGGATGATTTATCTAAAAATCACTGAAAACACAAATATACCCCTAACCAGACAGTGATGAGTGCAATCCCTTAAACGAACGGGATTAACAAAACATATGTGTCAAAGGTTCCTCCTAGTGTTGAGGATGAACAGGTTACGTTTAGTAGCCAATGTAGGAAATATTTATGACGAGTGGCCCATCTACTGTCTCGAATAGAGTGCACAATACACATCCATCCATGAACACACCCTGCCACATCAAATATATAACACACAAGTATCCGTCCATTACATAACACACAAGTATCCGTCCATTACATAACACACAAGTATCCGTCCATTACATAACACACAAGTATCCTTCCATTACATAACACACAAGTATCCGTCCATTACATAACACACAAGTATCCATCCATTACATAACACACAAGTATCCATCCATTACATAACACACAAGTATCCTTCCATTACATAACACACAAGTATCCGTCCATTACATAACACACAAGTATCCATCCATTACATAACACACAAGTATCCGTCCATTACATAACACACAAGTATCCATCCATTACATAACACACAAGTATCCGTCCATTACATAACACACAAGTATCCGTCCATTGCATAACACACAAGTATCCTTCCATTACATAACACACAAGTATCCGTCCATTACATAACACACAAGTATCCATCCATTACATAACACACAAGTATCCATCCATTACATAACACACAAGTATCCTTCCATTACATAACACACAAGTATCCGTCCATTACATAACACACAAGTATCCATCCATTACATAACACACAAGTATCCGTCCATTACATAACACACAAGTATCCATCCATTACATAACACACAAGTATCCGTCCATTACATAACACACAAGTATCCGTCCATTGCATAACACACAAGTATCCGTCCATTGCATAACACACAAGTATCCGTCCAATACATAACACACAAGTATCCGTCCATTACATAACACACAAGTATCCGTCCATTACATAACACACAAGTATCCGTCCATTACATAACACACAAGTATCCGTCCATTACATAACACACAAGTATCCTTCCAATACATAACACACAAGTATCCGTCCAATACATAACACACAAGTATCCACCAAGGGGTATTACTGTAGCAGTGGCAGTTCTAATTACGTAATACTTCAAGTGATGACGGGCTGTAGCGCTTACATTATTCTGGCGTTATAAACGTTCCAATTGAAGTTTCTGCGCATGCGCGGTATATGTAAAATCATCAATGTGCAGCGAAAAGACAAAGCATTTGTGGTATAAATACTACGGGTTGTTTGTTAGGATGTATATAACTTCTCAGCAAAGTTATTTGTCACAAATTAACACGAGGCAAACAAGTGTTGAGGCATGTTTTGATGGCAAGCGTAAATCATGTGACAGTAGTGCGCCATAATCCGTGACAGTGATTTATAAAAAGCGTAATGTTTTATTGCATTGAACGACTTTTTAAGAAACTGTTCATAGTAATCATCACACGGGAATTACCGAACAGCTCGTGGCATTTATACCAAAAATACTTTGTTGTTTCGCTGGACATTGATGATTTACATTTATTGCGCATGTGCAGAAATGTCAATTGGCACGTGTTTAACGACCGGAAAAATGTAAGCGTGACAACGTAATACTTCAAGTGATGACACAGCAGTGATGAGAGCCAGCGACTACTGACCCTGTTTGAACTCTTTGCACTGACGGAGGGCGAGGGGAAGTCCATGGCAGTGCCTTCAGGGACGGGCACCAGGTCCGACGCCTTGTCCGCCGGCTACAACACAACGCACTGTCACACTCCTGTCCCTGCTGTCATCTGTTGGTGTACAGTGTACTGGGGTTGTCACATGCTGTGGTGACGCTGACACTATCATGACACTGTCAACCATTGTCCCTGACTGCAGTGATGCTGTCATCTATTGTCCCAGACAGTGATGACACTGTCAACCATTTCCCCAGACTATGGTGACACTGTCAACCATTGTCCTAGAGTGCTGACACTTTCAACTGTTGTCCCAGACTGGTGATACTGTTGACATTTGCCCCAAACGTTTGTGACAATAAATAGAATAATTCAATGCTGAGTCTTGCATACTAGTGATAGGACTAGCAGCTTAACTAATTAAACCATACGCTTACTGACCATGGCCTAGAAACAGAACAAGGTTTTTCTCCGAGACAACACCTCCTGGTAAACCAGACTTCAATATTTGTTTCTGTATATGTACATGATCTGTTTTTGAAAAGTACTGTATTCAATCAAAAAAATCCAAGTACACGACAAAGCACAGACTAGTCAAAGCACAGGCGCTGAATGTGCGTTATGATTACATCCACAATTAGTACTGTATTTTGAATGAGAGCATTGGCCCTCGTCACCAACCGAATGAGGCTTGGCCAGGATTCGCTTGATGCTCCTGTAGCGGTCGTAGAGTGGTCGCATCAGATCCTTCTCACACTTGGTCGCCTGAAACAACAGGTGCAGGGTCAGGGTCTGTCCACTGTCACATCTGTACACCTTCATACTTCACTGCCCAGCAAACAAGGACCCGTGATTTCTGAAAGTTCTGAAAGTGAATTCACGAGTTCCACTGGCTCAATTCACGTGAATTCACTGGATTCTGTGAACACATTTGGTGTGTCGATACGTGTTTACCGTGAAATCACAACTTTTTCACATGATGACACGTACCAGTGAAACCGTACTAGTTCTGACCCAGTACAACTCGTGTCAAACTCATTCAAAACTGGTGGCAACAGGCAGAAAATGTGTATGCACGTGAATACACATGAAAACACGTACTGGTGGAGCGGTACCAATTATGAACCAGTATGACACGTGCCAACTGGTTCAGAAATGGTTCCTTGTTTGCTGGGTGTACTCTTCTGCATACAGAAATCACCTGCACATCACTTTCGAAATTCCGTTGTACTGTCACCACTGACATGATATGAAGGTGACATTTTTACATATCAAATGCTCAATGTGACACATATGATATACAAGAACATTTAAGGAACACAGCTTGATTTCAATATTTTAAACAAAATAAATGAGTGCACTTTTCAAACTTGAAAAGCTGTTAGGTGTCGACGTGAGAACTTACTGGCCGGCCGTGTATCGCCTCGAAGTGTAACAGTGCCTTCTGTACGGCCAACTTCTCCTCCACAATCTGGTCACGGCCCATCAACTACGGACAGAGAGAGCTGCATCAGACACAAGCACACCATGTCACGGTCGTGTCACATGACTTACATCATGTGACATGACAGTGAAATTCAGTCCGCTGAAGAAGGCTGTGAGAGACAGCTGAAATATATGGCAAAACGAAGAAAACGGTTTCTAGAGAGGTAAGTCATTTACTAATTAACTATTTATGATGTCCAGTGCCTACAAGTATTTTTGAACTACTACATGTATATGAACGCTTGTTATAGACCAAAGACAACACAAGATGGTGTTGATGGACTGTTAACATCGGCCACTTTAACACTGAATTTACAACCTTTTAAAGCTAAGCCATCACACAGACTCTTGACAAGGGCCACAGACTCAGTTCAAAATTGAAGTCTGTACGTGATTCCTGCATGCGGAATAAACAAGGTTGCTTTGACGCGGGGAACCCAGTGTTTTCGACATGCAAGGGCAGACCACCCAGCCCTTTACCATTCATTTGTTATGCAACCCTTGGACAGTGGAACAGGCTCCCCACAAGCCTATCAGCCGCCACATGCCCAGAGGCTTTTAGAACTGGCCCTCGGGCCTTAACATCTGCTTTAATTTCTTCATAAGACTATGTACATCATAATAATAATTTATTTTTAAATCACCAGAGGTTCATAGAATAACTTTATTAATGTTTTAAAATAAAATCTGTTTTATATTAACTGTTTTAACGTTTTAATAAAAAAAATTATATTAACTGTTTTTAAGAGAGCACACACCACCCCCACCCGAAGCGCACAAGCTTTGACTGGACTTTTAACGCCCGGAAAGGGCCCAGTCCAGTATATGGAAGAAGAAGAACCCTCCCTCACTACAAGTTCACTGTCCTCTGGCCCGAGTGACCACAGTGACCCACTGACCGTGACGTCGTCCGGCCGGCCAGCATCCCGCCTCTTGCTGGCCAGTTTGTCCAGCAGGTGGCGCAAGGTGTCCTCCATGGTGGCGTCGCTTGACCCGTGGGCCGCGTCCACCAGCTCGGGTCTGTCGTCCAGCGACCCGTGTCGCGAGTCCAGTGAACCATGACGCATGTCCAGCAGTGCATGGTGACTGCTCATTGGACTGTGACTGTCGTCCAGTGAACCGTGTCGGTAGTCGAGGAACGCCGTGGGCAGCATGGTGACGGCGTTCTGCTCATTCTCTGCTTCCTTTGTACCTACACGTGACACATGAACCTGATGTCACCCTCAGTCACATGACACATGAACCTGATGTCACCCTCAGTCACATGACACATGAACCTGGTGTCACCCTCAGTCACATGACACATGAACCTGGTGTCACCCTCAGTCACATGACACATCAACCTGATGTCACCCTCAGTCACATGACACATCAACCTGATGTCACCCTCAGTCACATGACACATGAACCTGGTGTCACCCTCAGTCACATGACACATGAATCTGATGTCACCCTCAGTCACATGACACATGCACCTGATGTCACCCTCAGTCACATGACACATGAACCTGATGTCACCCTCAGTCACATGACACATCAACCTGATGTCACCCTCAGTCACATGACACATGAACCTGGTGTCACCCTCAGTCACATGACACATGCACCTGATGTCACCCTCAGTCACATGACACATGAACCTGATGTCACCCTCAGTCACATGACACATGCACCTGATGTCACCCTCAGTCACATGACACATGCACCTGATGTCACCCTCAGTCACATGACACATGCAACTGATGTCACCCTCAGTCACATGACACATGAACCTGATGTCACCCTCAGTCACATGACACATGAACCTGATGTCACCCTCAGTCACATGACACATGAACCTGATGTCACCCTCAGTCACATGACACATGAACCTGATGTCACCCTCAGTCACATGACACATGAACCTGGTGTCACCCTCAGTCACATGACACATGAACCTGGTGTCACCCTCAGTCACATGACACATCAACCTGATGTCACCCTCAGTCACATGACACATCAACCTGATGTCACCCTCAGTCACATGACACATGAACCTGGTGTCACCCTCAGTCACATGACACATGAATCTGATGTCACCCTCAGTCACATGACACATGCACCTGATGTCACCCTCAGTCACATGACACATGAACCTGATGTCACCCTCAGTCACATGACACATGCACCTGATGTCACCCTCAGTCACATGACACATGAACCTGATGTCACCCTCAGTCACATGACACATGCACCTGATGTCACCCTCAGTCACATGACACATGAACCTGATGTCACCCTCAGTCACATGACACATGCACCTGATGTCACCCTCAGTCACATGACACATGCACCTGATGTCACCCTCAGTCACATGACACATGAACCTGATGTCACCCTCAGTCACATGACACATGCACCTGATGTCACCCTCAGTCACATGACACATGCACCTGATGTCACCCTCAGTCACATGACACATGAACCTGATGTCACCCTCAGTCACATGACACATGAACCTGATGTCACCCTCATTCACATGACACATGCACCTGATGTCACCCTCAGTCACATGACACATGAACCTGATGTCACCCTCAGTCACATGACACATGAATCTGATGTCACCCTCAGTCACATGACACATGAACCTGATGTCACCCTCAGTCACATGACACATGAATCTGATGTCACCCTCAGTCACATGACACATGAACCTGATGTCACCCTCAGTCATATGACACATGAACCTGGTGTCACCCTCAGTCACATGACACATCAACCTGATGTCACCCTCAGTCACATGACACATCAATCTCATGTCACCCGCAGTCACATGACACATCAACCTGGTGTCATCCTCAGTCACATGACACATCAATCTCATGTCACCCTCAGTCACATGACACATCAACATTATGTCACCCTCAGTCAAATGACACATCAATCTTATCACCCTCAGTCACATGACACATCAACTTGACTAATGACGATTCATGCAGCTATTAAATGAAGTTAACAAGACCAATCAAACCGCATGCACTTACCTTACAATATGGAACACAAAACATAAATACAATAGTAAATTATCTTTACAACTTATGTACAAGTTTTCGTGCCCTGAAAACATTCTTGGACGAAACCACCACCACCTGAGGGACTGCATGGAAGAAACCACCACCCATGGCTTCCAGCGAAGAAGCCTTCACCCATAACCTGTTGGCCTCCATTGAAGAAGTCATTACTCGTGGTCTGAGGGCCTCCATGGAAGAAGCCAACATCCATGGCCTGAAGGCCTCCACTAAAGAAACATTCACCCATGGCCTGAGGGCCTCCATGGAAGAAGCCAACATCCATGGCCTGAAGGCCTCCACTAAAGAAACATTCACCCATGGCCTAAGGGTCTCCATTGAAGACGCCACCAACTATGGCCTGAGGGCCTCCATTGAAGAACACAATGGCTTGATAGCCTGCATTGAAGACGCCACCAACCATGGCCTGAGGGCCTCCATTGAAGAAGCCCCCAACCATTGCCTGAGGGCCTCCATTGAAGAAGCCACCAACCATGGCCTGAGGGCCTCCATTGAAGAAGCCACCAACCATTGCCTGAGGGCCTCCATTGAAGAAGCCACCAACCATGGCCTGAGGGCCTCCATTGAAGAAGCCACCAACCATTGCCTGAGGGCCTCCATTGAAGAAGCCACCAACCATGGCCTGAAGGCCTCCATTGAAGAAGCCACCAACCATTGCCTGAAGGCCTCCATTGAAGAAGCCACCAACCATTGCCTGAGGGCCTCCATTGAAGAAGCCACCAACCATTGCCTGAAGGCCTCCATTGAAGAAGCCACCAACCATTGCCTGAAGGCCTCCATTGAAGAAGCCACCAACCATGGCCTGAAGGCCTCCATTGAAGAAGCCACCAACCATTGCCTGAAGGCCTCCATTGAAGAAGCCACCAACCATTGCCTGAGGGCCTTCATTGAAGAAGCTACCACCCATGGCTTGATGGCCTCCATTGAAGAAGCCACCAACCATTGCCTGAGGGCCTCCATTGAAGAAGCCACCAACCATGGCCTGAAGGCCTCCATTGAAGAAGCCACCAACCATTGCCTGAATGCCTCCATTGAAGAAGCCACCAACCATTGCCTGAGGGCCTCCATTGAAGAAGCCACCAACCATTGCCTGAAGGCCTCCATTGAAGAAGCCACCAACCATTGCCTGAGGGCCTCCATTGAAGAAGCCACCAACCATTGCCTGAAGGCCTCCATTGAAGAAGCCACCAACCATTGCCTGAAGGCCTCCATTGAAGAAGCCACCAACCTAGGCCTGAAGGCCTCCATTGAAGAAGCCACCAACCATTGCCTGAAGGCCTCCATTGAAGAAGCCACCAACCATTGCCTGAGGGCCTCCATTGAAGAAGCTACCACCCATGGCTTGATGGCCTCCATTGAAGAAGCCCCCAACCATTGCCTGAGGGCCTCCATTGAAGAATCCCCCAACCATTGCCTGAGGTCCTCCATTGAAGAAGCCACCAACCATTGCCTGAGGGCCTCCATTGAAGAAGCCACCAACCATGGCTTGATGGCCTCCATTGAAGAAGCCACCAACCATTGCCTGAGGGCCTGCATTGAAGAAGCCCCCAACCATGGCCTGAGGGCCTCCATTGAAGAAGCCCCCAACCATGGCCTGAGGGCCTCCATTGAAGAAGCCCCCAACCATTGCCTGAGGGCCTCCATTGAAGAAGCCCCCAACCATTGCCTGAGGGCCTCCATTGAAGAAGCCACCAACCATGGCCTGAGGGCCTCCATTGAAGAAGCCCCCAACCATGGGTTGATGGCCTCCATTGAAGAAGCCACCAACCATGGCCTGAGGGCCTCCATTGAAGAAGCCCCCAACCATTGCCTGAGGCCCTCCATTGAAGAAGCCACCAACCATTGCCTGAGGGCCTCCATTGAAGAAGCCACCAACCATTGCCTGAGGGCCTCCATTGAAGAAGCCGCCATCCATGGCTTGATGGCCTGCATTGAAGAAGCCACCAACATGGCCTGAGGGCCTCCATTGAAGAAGCCCCCAACCATTGCCTGAGGCCCTCCATTGAAGAAGCCACCAACCATGGCTTGATGGCCTGCACTGAGGAAACAACAACCACAGCCGACGGCCTCCATTGAACAACCACCACCATGGTCTGGGGGTTTCAGGAAAGAAATCATACATACTGCTGAGGGATAATAACGAAGCCATCACCCATGTCACAAGTTGTGTAGGAAGGAAGTGAGACTAGAGAAAACAATGTTAAAGAACATCCTTATGACACAACTCTGAAACAATCTGCAATAAAACATCCTTTGAGAAACATCCGACAGACATCAACCGCCACGACGGGGGTAAACAAGTGGACCAAGCCTGCCTAACGCAAGGCGGACAACAATTTTTTAGTCTCGCTTAACCGACTATCGGTCGGCTGCTGAACTTTTGTTTGTTTATCCGCGTGATCAATACAATGCTGCCACCTCACAGACACTGCCGTAATTTATATATTTTTTAAATAACTGCAAATTTGTATTTCTATTTATTTTGTGTTAATACATGTATAAGTTTAAACTTGAATAGTTTTTATAATACAGCATTATTTGATAGAAAGGTATCCTTATTTAATGTGTGTGTTATTCGTGTGGGGCTAAACTATGCTGCCACCTCACGGATACTGGTTAATCCTGCCGTAATTCTTATTTTCTAAACAACGGTAAATTTGAATTTTTACTTATTTTAGTGTTAATATAAGTTCAATTTTGAATACTTTTCATAGGATATCGTTTTCTTGTAAAAGTATATCGTTATTTTAGTTTTTATTTCATAGTTGGCCTGAGACCCAATCAGCGTCTCTACCCTAATCTGGGGTAAGTCCGCCTGGCAGGTCAAAAATGCAGAAGGTCTCTTTCCCCAGGCGGGTGTGAGGGACTTAAAAGTGCTGCCACCTCACGGAGCCTGGGAAACCGAGGCTAACAATTTTGGTGATTTAAGCTTCTCGGTTTTGTCAATTTGACCTGTTTGACAAAACCTTGCTAGACTCGCTGCTGCTTGAGGGAGTGTCGGATAAACACAGGGGTAGAGACACGTTACAGAAACGGTGCAGTGCCCACATACGGATGGAAGCGCCGAACACCGCCGCAACAACAACCAACAGTAGTGACACCTGGTGAAGGGTGACAGAGAAAGGCGTTTACCGGACCACGGGAGGGAGAGCATGACCCTGCGTGGCCTGTGGGCGTCCGTCGAGTGACCGGGGTCGGACGACTCAAACGTGAACATGACACGGCGGGGACTGTACGACTCGCAACACGTGTGGAAGGTTGCCTTGCAATCTGTGGCGGGAAGAAAGCGCACGCATACATGGCATCACATGACACGTTCAGTGGTCTCACATGCTGGTCAAAGTAGCCGTTCGAACAGGTCAACGCCTAGATATTGTATGTAGTCATACACAACAAGTAATGGCTGCAAATGTCATAGATACAATAAACAGTGTTTGGTGTTGTACGTGTCTGTTGATGAACCAGTTTGTAAGACAGAGAGCAGTGCGGTTGAGTGAGGCGACTTACGTTTGAGTTCCTTGCGAGCGCGGGCCAGCTCCTGCATGTACTTCTTGATGTCTGGGCGCGACGCCTTGTCTGACTGAGACGGCTACAACAGGCACGGACAGTCAGCATCAGGTGTGTGTGTGTATGTGTGCGTGTGCGTGTGTGCGTGTGTGGTCTGTGTATGTGTGTGTATGTGTATGTGATGATTTGTGTGTGTGCGTATGTGTGTGCACATGCCTGTGTGTATGTGATGGTTTGCACATGCACATGTGCGCATGCGTGCGTGCGTGCGTGCGTGCGTGATGATTTGTGTGTGTGTGTATGTGATGTTTTGTGTGAGGGTATGTATGTGTGTGTGCATGCATGTGTGTTCAGCTAATACACCTTGTCATGTTAGACCACACGTGGCTGGTGGTTGGAGTCAACATACAACATGTACAAACAGGCAGGTTACTGGACTGGACTGGTCAACAAACAAGGTGACGTGTTATCACAGTACAGTGGCCACATACCCGGTAGCCATGCTCCACTTCAAACTCCTCCTCAAACAGTTTGATCTTCCTCTTGCAAGCTGAAAGATGCACAGACAGATGCCATCAGAACCACAGACGACCCATCAACACTCGCCACACACTGGCTCAGACACTGCAGTCTTTACTAATGTTCACTGAGTAATGTGTGAAGTGCTATATAAGAACCTACGTCTATCTGTACAGAGGCCATGCTTACCATCAAGATGTGGTGCAAGTTTATGTTTCCCACCAACTACACTATACGGTGTATATTAAATCTTTCAATTCGCTCATCCATATTTAGCCTTTTATGTCATTTTTGTCAGTCAGAAAACCCTCTTTTTGTCAATTACCTCCAAACAGATACATTTTAGTAGTTCTAAGTTCACATACTGGAGATCACAATTGTACACATGTGATATTTGTATTCTATTTTTAACCTATTTTTTTATTAATTATTTTAATCACTTATTCAATTGTTGTCATGACCTATTTATTTATTTGTATTACCCACTTTTTTACTTATACACTGTACCCCAAAATTGCTTTAAATGTATTTTATGTACTGTACTTTTTTCATTTATTAAACTGTATTTTATGTATACATATGGACTTTGTGTGAAATAAACATTATAAATAAATATATATATATATATATATATATATATATATAATATATATATATATATATATATATATATATATATATATATATATATATATATATATATATTATATATACTTAAAACACACAGAACACTTAAAAAGATACACAATTAATTTGTCACATCTGCATTCTACGTGACCCCTATGCGACCCCTATATGACCCCTACATGACCCCGTCACTGCCACGTACACTGTATCTTCTTGGTGAGTTGTTTGATCTGCATGGCCTGCTCATCATCACCAATCCGAGTCCCACTAAACACACAAACATTCCACGTGTCACGTCTAACATATCACACAACACTGGCGTCATCACCAGCAACATACTGTCTCCAAGGAAACAAAACAGTTATCTGACGGTGACATGAATATTTACGAACATATATCAAGTAGGAACTCAAAGATATCTCAAATGCACGCTGTGTGAATTATGAAGGGAGTGTTTTTATGGTAACTTTTCCCCAAATGCCGGATCTTTCAAATGTGAATATTTGTGCAGTTGCTCATAAATATATATAAGCTTGGCTGTATTTCCAGTCAGCAACTTGCCATCACCACAAACCATCCAAATCTATTTACGATTTACTGACACACAATCATAGTGGCAGTTGTCTGTCTGGTTGCAAGCAGGGCTGGGTCCAAATACACATGTTGTGATCAAATACAGATACAAATCTGCCAAAACAAATTTTAATACAAATACATTGCTTTCCAGATTTCAATTCAAATACAATTAGAAATACAAATTTCCAATTCAAATACAAATACCCTGCCATTTTTTATTTAAATACGATTCAATTACATTGCCGTTTGTGAAATTTGATTCAAATATGATTCAAAATTATAGTTCAAATGTATCATAGTGGGCGGAATTTTGTCATTGGCTTGATTGACTGCTGAAGACTAACTGGCAGGCAGGCTTACTAGACTGTCCTTATCTGTACTACTGTACCAACTAGTGGGTAGCTCTTCCCCTGCACTGGAGGAAACATGGGTTCCTTTGTCTTAGCCCAGGAGGTTTACACAGCAGGTGACAGCAGAATTCCTCCCTGTGAATACCTGCCTTCATGGCTATAGCTAAGCTTCACTGGCTTTCCATTAATTCATTGATGCTAATGTTTGACCAGCTTCACTGTAGGCCAATTTTCTCAGTGCTGCCTGCCCACTGTTGACCAGGTGTGAAACACATTCTGTCTTGACTCCTGAGCTAGTTTATATCAGGTAATGCTTTACCATTTTTTAAACGTTTACTTGATTGTATTTGAAATACTGTACAGACAAAATTTCAAATACATGCCCTTTTATGATTTTCAATTAAATTAAATATACAAATAGACAAAATGTCTGTATTCAAATACAATCACAAATATGTATTTAAACTCTACCCTGGTAGTAAGTCTCTTATTAAATCCATTAAATCGCATACCATGCTATTGATATTATTTTAGTTTAACTTATGTTAGGGGGACTACACAAGAACACAGGCATCTGTAAATAACATCTAACATGCCGTTCCACCTGTAGAATTAGGCAGTGAGGTCCAACCAGGTCAAGTGGTCAACCATGTTGAATCTGACCGCTGTCATTTTACAAGTCATTATACTGGGCTGGTTGACCTGTGTGCCCTTTGAAATAAACATGCCTTTTTAAATATGAAGAAACCTTTATGAAATAGACCCATATTGTTACATCCTACAAGTTATTTATTTTCAGAACAGAAAAAAACACTGCTATTGATGTGTATCATGTTAGGGTTTTATCCAGTGAAGAGACAGCCGTCATTGTAACGGCGTTTGGACATACACAGACGGCACTTACTGATTGCAAATCTTGTAACAATCATTCATAATAGTCATTGAGTGACAGTGAATGACCATTTGAGTATACGCATCACTCCAAATGTGAAGTCAGACACAATGCATTTGGGGGAACAGGGGTTGAAGTTTGATTTAATACAAATACGTATATTCTCACTTTGTGAACTTATTATGTGAGTGTCCTAAAACACCCAGACAGTACAGGAAGCCAGGCAGCAACACATACAGGCAGCAGTGAGCATGTTTAGTCAAAGCGTGTGCAGACTAGCAAACACGAAACAAAAACGTGACACACAAATGAACACTGGAAACACATCAAGCCCAACCAACACATGTACAGAGGAGTTTCAAGAACCAGGCTTCGAACACACTGTGCTTTTGCAGCAAACACATTGCAGAAAACACACAAAAGTAGTAGTGAGCATTCAGTCAGTTTACTTTGTTACACACAAAAGTGGTTATAGGTAAGCACACCAGTTGGCAATATTTAAAATACCAAACTCTGTTTGCTTCATTTAGTGTGGCTTCCAGGGGGAAAGCATTCTGTGTGCTTTGTTTGAACACATCTGAACACTGGGGATGTCATAACAAGTCTGCATGTGTTGTCTGAACTCATCTGAACACTGGGGATGTCATAACAAGTCTACAAGTATTGTTTGAACTCATCTGAACACTGGGGATGTCATAACAAGTCTACAAGTATTGTTTGAACTCATCTGAACACTGGGGATGTCATAACAAGTCTACAAGTATTGTTTGAACTCATCTGAACACTGGGGATGTCATAACAAGTCTACAAGTATTGTTTGAACTCATCTGAACACTGGGGATGTCATAACAAGTCTGCATGTGTTGTCTGAACTCATCTGAACACTGGGGATGTCATAACAAGTCTACAAGTGTTGTTTGAACTCATCTGAACACTGGGGATGTCATAACAAGTCTACAAGTATTGTTTGAACTCATCTGAACACTGGGGATGTTATAACAAGTCTACAAGTGTTGTCTGAACTCATCTGAACACTGGGGATGTCATAACAAGTCTACAAGTATTGTTTGAACTCATCTGAACACTGGGGATGTTATAACAAGTCTACAAGTGTTGTCTGAACTCATCTGAACACTGGGGATGTTATAACAAGTCTACAAGTGTTGTTTGAACTCATCTGAACACTGGGGATGTTATAACAAGTCTACAAGTGTTGTCTGAACTCATCTGAACACTGGGGGTGTTATAACAAGTCTACAAGTGTTGTCTGAACTCATCTGAACACTGGGGGTGTTATAACAAGTCTACAAGTGTTGTCTGAACTCATCTGAACACTGGGGATGTTATAACAAGTCTACAAGTGTTGTTTGAACTCATCTGAACACTGGGGATGTCATAACAAGTCTACAAGTGTTGTTTGAACTCATCTGAACACTGGGGATGTCATAACAAGTCTACATGTGTTGTTTGAACTCATCTGAACACTGGGGGTGTTATAACCAGTCTACAAGTGTTGTCTGAACACATCTGAACACTGGGGATGTCATAACAGGTCTACAAGTGTTGTTTGAACTCATCTGAACACTGGGGATGTCATAACAAGTCTACATGTTTTGTCTGAACTCATCTGAATACTGGGGATGTTATAACCAGTATACAAGTGTTGTTTGAACACATCTGAACACTGAGTCTACAAGTGTTGTTTGAACACATCTGAACACTGGGGATGTTATAACATGTCTACAAGTGTTGTCTGAACACATCTGAACACTGGGGATGTTATAACAAGTCTACAAGTGTTGTCTGAACTCATCTGAACACTGGGGATGTTATAACAAGTCTACAAGTGTTGTCTGAACTCATCTGAACACTGCAGATGTCATAACAAGTCTACAAGTGTTGTTTGAACTCATCTGAACACTGGGGATGTCATAACAAGTCTACAAGTGTTGTTTGAACTCATCTGAACACTGCGGATGTCATAACAAGTCTACAAGTGTTGTCTGAACTCATCTGAACACTGCGGATGTCATAACAAGTCTACAAGTGTTGTTTGAACTCATCTGAACACTGGGGATGTCATAACAAGTCTACAAGTGTTGTTTGAACTCATCTGAACACTGCGGATGTTATAACAAGTCTACAAGTGTTGTTTGAACTTATCTGTCCCCTGTTAGCCATGGCTGGTAGGTACAGTGTAATTGATACAGCTGCAGGAAACTGACTGTTCAGTGACCACTAACCAGACCCAGCACTGTTTGTTTCTACGTAAATAAACATCAACCACCACGGCATCAAGTGTCTTCAGACTGACCTGTTCATCACCTGGCATGTTGCCTAGCAACATGGCCACACGCCATAACAAAATGGATGATGGCATCTACATGAGTATAAGTCTGATTGTGACTTGGCTATACCGGGACACTTGTGGTTGAACAGTGTTTGTGCATTAAATGCAACATGGCTGAATGATTACCAGAGAAGTCTGCCTGGGAGGAGTGTCTAAGCACCTTCAGCACTGGATCCTGTGCCATATACAAACTTACCTTCAGCGTTGTACACTTACATACTGGATCCACCAACAACAACATAGCAAGTGATGTGCACTCAAGTTACTCAGCATCAAACATCATGCAGTCAAGCGACTTAACATTCAGAGACTTAACACAAAGTGACGATATCAAGTCTCTCAAACTTTAAAAAACACGACGTCAAGTCACACAACACAAAGTGACAACATGAAGTGACACCAAATGACATTGCACGAAGTGACCATCAAGTGACAGACAAAGTGACGTGCCTTGAGACGACACGGAAGCAGGCAGTGGGAATCGTGTGGGAATATGCGTCTACGTGTACGGTGCTGCGTCGGCTGGGAAGCAGGGAGCTAGGGGTGCAGACTACGGGAGCACGGGCAGGCGTACTAAGGCTGCGGGAAGGCGGGCTGGGGTGACACTAGGGCTGTCGGGCGGACATCCCGGGCTACAAACCTTTGGAAGACAATGAGGGACTGTTCGGTCGGTGGCGACGGTGGCATGTCGGTGTCGGTCTGACCGCTAGAACACAATCATTAGTGACGCGTCAGTCTGTGTCGCTTCCTGACAGTCCAGTTGCCTCGCTTGATACGTGAACACGGCTTAACTTGGCCACTGTTACTGGAGTGGGTGGAACTCAAGAGTACGACTTTAGTTTGTGCATCGCTCCAGCACAGCGAGAGAGTGACTCTTTCACACTAAATACGTGCTTTTTCGGGGGGAAACATCAATATCACACCAATGATTTCACATAGCACTGACATCATGGACAGCTGCAGAGTCTACAGCTGGGTGACTCAGCTATCAGTGCCACCTGGAGGTGACTAGTTTTGTCTGCCAGGCCATGTGTTGACTTGGACTCGATCCAGGGCTTTATGCAGGATAAAATTATTGCCAGTCACACACGTTTTAGTGGTCACATGGATGTTAACTGTTAAGCCAGTATCAAAATATGTCAGATGTGCCTGGTGACCTGAAATGAGCTACAAACACAAGTGAGAGTGATGTGACACCATCTACGCTCACTTTCAGGGCATAACTAACAATATCTATGGTTTGGGAATACCTTTTTTGTACCCGTCCAACCATATTTCTACCCATCCATTTTCGTTTCTACCCATCCAAATGACGGGTGGACGGGTCTGTGCATAAAGCTATGACTCTATCTATATCTGTATGAGGAGACTTAAGCAATCTATTCGGTGACAAGCGTCACAATCAGCACCCCAAAAGGGACTGGACAGAGGTCGGAGTGATCAGATCAGTGACTACTTCGATGTAGACGGTGACAACACAGTTACATGTATGGCAATTATTTCGCAATGCACTTTTAATAGGTTATGTTCGACATAAGCCTGACGGACTGTGAATTCCGGAGTCGATGCACTGTACGAGCAGAACTGGAGCAAATGCCTTATTAGTGCTGCACTATAGCAGACGATTAAAACAGTGCTGGAGCAGATGCATTGTTATAAGTGCCGGAGCTATTAGAAGTGCACTGAAATAGATACATCATTAATGCAATGCTGGAGCAGACACATTATCAGGACTGCACTGGAGTAGATGCACTGTTAGTGCAATGCTGGAGCAAATGCACTAACAGAAGTGCTGGAGCACTTGCACCATTAGAACAGTGCTAGAGCTGATGCTCCATTGGATTAGCGCTGGAGCAGATTAGATCAATGAAACACATGGGTTATGTGCCTTCAGAGACAGCACTATTTACATTAATGACAGTAAGCATTTACCTATTCAACACTAAGCCTGCTGAAATTTTTGCTATTTATCTTAATCAATGTTGCATGGTTTCTGGGCTCCATGTCTACATTTACATTTCGGTTCCCTGTGACCAGTTCAAAAATGTTCTGCACAATAAATGAAAGCCTACTGCTGCGTCTGGTCTCTGACTGAGAGATCTTTGCTCTCTTATTATTTATTTACATTCATGTACATTAAAAAAACAATGACAGTACTGATGAACCGAAATTCGATTTTGCTTCATTTACATGCACACATGTCAGTTTTCTGATGGCATTTACTTACTAAATTTGTCTGCCCCTACCTCCATCGAGACTGCCATCCCAACTCTTTATTTCACTCCCAACATGCATTCATTAAACCGACTCTTTCTGTTCCTCAATTACTGATATAATGGCATTAACATGACATTAAATCTGTCAAAACTAACTCGACAGCAAACCATGTTCGATAATCTAAATAAGCACCCGCAAAATTTTCAACATGTAAACGAAATAGTTAATTTGTAAACAGTCACTCTTACTGCAGAGTGACATGTGCTAAGCCAGAAGTGCCATTGAAGTTTCTTATTCCTACGCATCTGATCACAAAGTGGGGAAAAGTACCACTGATTAAGCACATGCTGTGCTAATGATTACCATCCTTGGCTGATTCCGGATAACAGAACATTCAATCTCACTTCAACGACCTACTAAATGTTGCATACAAAATACGACAAAACATACACCAATCCTGCTAAGCACCCTCGGTCCAGGTGTGAACATATCCGTCTAATATACTACTCAAAATTTGCTAAGGATCACACACTGTTTGTAATGGAACAATCTTGAAATGGCAGCCATCCAGAGACTCATTGGAAGCATGAAACGCCGTTGCCAGGTTGTGATTGTATCACGTGGGTCACACACAAGCTACTAACAGTTGTTGCTGCTGGTAATTGAACTGTTTGGGACATTTTTATGACTTGGAGTAATATTCTGAAACCTCCATGTCGGGGGTCTGCTTCTTTAATGACAAAACGCATGTTACCCTACATTTGCTATACAGCAATGAAATTCAGGAAATAAACCATTTTTAGTTGTGTGATACCCATGGCGAAAAATATAATACCGCCCTAGACATTGATCCCTAACAAATTGTGAGTAGTATATATACATTATCCCGAGAGAAGACGCGGCCACAGCCATGATGTCAGCTACTCACTTTGTCTTCTTGCGTAGTTTGGACATGCGGGGGGAGATGACGACGTCGTCTGACTCCCTGAGTGGGCGTGTCTTCTGCAGGCTCAGGGACTGGCCCTGGGCGGCGGGGATCGCATCTGTCACACACACGGGAAGGACACGACGTCAATGACTTGTTTCACTTACACAGGGTCTGTACACATCTGGACATTTGAAATTCTAGGCTATTCAAGACTTTTCAAGGCTATTTGAAAAATAAACTCAAGACTGTTTTAACAACAAATGTACTTATACGCACATTAAATTAAGCTAACATTAAAATTTTTACTCGACTAAGAAAACAATGGCGCTAACTTCAATGAAATGCTGATTGCCCAACGTGTACATGAGTTATTTTTGTGCGTAGGCTTCTCCTTTTCTGGCTGTTATTTGTCACAACATTTGAGTCAAAACAATATTTTATTGGCCACAATTAAATTCCAGACTTTTTAAGACTACTTTGTAAAATTCAAGGATTTCAAGACCTTGAATTTGGTCCAATAAAATTCAAGGCTTTTCAAGACTTTCAAGGCCCCGTACGGACCCTGCTTACATCCCCATGACTTCATATGGTTCAGTTCTGATTAGTTTAACCCCTCCTGCAACTTCTCTTTAACAGTGATCTTGTGTGTTGAAAACTCGCAACACCAGGACGCGCCACCGGGAAACTTTCACCTGTGTATCACCGAAATAGTGTCCTTGGCGATAAGGCAGCAGATTTTGGCATCTTGAAAAAAAGCCCCTTAAATTTACCAATGGATTCTGTTTAACGGTGGATTTTTTTTCATTTTCATATCGTAGTCAAATGGTCCTCTCAATAAAGACGTTTCCTTTTTCCTTTACTAAATACTTTTGTTATTAATAACTAACTTCTTTTGCTTTTTATACGGTGTTACTGACAAATTATACTAACTAATGACATACCAAAAAAGACTCATAAAATTCTGGAATGTGTTTATGTCAAAGATCATCTACGATGACGCTATGTTACTGTTACATTCACCGCACTGTGCAATGTGTGCATATAACACGTAACAACTGCACATGTTTAAATCTTTGACTTCACAGACAGAGAACGGACAAATTTAAATGAAAAACGCCCACAAAATCAGACCTACTCATTTTATATTAAACTTATTATTAAAAGATTAAGAATATTAACTGAACGAAGCGCCTGAGATAATAACCTAACAAAAGGCAAAAAGGCAAGTTCTTACATAGCGCAATATCCAGTCCTCAGGACCGTTCAAAGCGCTTTACACTTTACTTCCCTGACAGACCTGTTCACTCAGACACCATCTCGGCTTCTCTGGGAAGAGTCCAGCCATATGCTACAATTAATGCGCGAAGGCTGCTCGTACACATATCCACCACTGTCTATAGCCAGGTACTCATTTATTCAGCTGAGTGAACTGAAACAATGTAGAGTGAAAAAACTTGCCCAAGGTATTAACAGCGCAGCCAGGATTTGAACCCGGGTTCTCGTAGTTGAGAATCCGAAGCTCTACCCCTGAGCCATTGCGCTCTACAAACGGATGAGATATGAAAATACCAATCTTACCTCCGCCTTCTATGTGTTCGTGAAGGATGGACAGGTCCAGTGGAGGCACAAAGGGTTTGTTGGACGTCGACGACGCCGGCGAATGGTCGGGGGACTTGTTTGGCAGCTGTGGGTCTGTACAACTGTTGTTGCCGTGAATGTTTAGAAACCCAATACGAGGTTTGAGTCCTGGTGTTGTGTTTGCACTCACGTGACACACTCCATTCGTCGCCTGTTCACGTTCAGCTTCGTGTGATGCTGGATTTGTCGCTTGAAGGTCAATGACCTCAACTGAGCCGTTTTTCATTGCAGGAGCGTCTTCGCTGACGTCAGCGCGTGGCCGGCGGACTGATCGCGTTGGATTGCGGCGGTTCTTAGGGCCTGCTGCTCGCTTGAACTGAAACACAGCACATAACTCCCTGAGACGTTGTTAGCAAAACTACTGAAGGGATATCTGTGCATTAGGGCTCTAGGTGATTGTGTGAATTGTTTTGTCAGCGCAAATCAAATCAAGTTCTTCAATCTTATGTTAAGTACCACAGCCTCACGGGATTGTTTCATGACATATTCGAACCATTCGTGTGATGATGATTTAGTCATGTTTAACCATGACATCATCGTGTCCTAGAATCAGTCCAGGATACATAAACCATTCACTCACGTTTCTCAGGTGGATCCCTCCTAACAGCCCAAACTTGGGCTAATGCAGGAGTTGTCCTTCTCTAGCATTAGTGAGTCCACTACAGGTTACACATTTGCCCCTTGTGTGGGATCTTTTACTTCCCCTGGTATCACCAGATAGAAGGGACCACCGGCTTTTAGTGTCTCTTCCGAAAGACACAGGCAAATGTGCGATGAATGATATTGCCTAAGTTTCGAAACGGCGGTAGGTGGGATTGGACCACCGTCCCCTCAATTGACAGTCCGGCGCTCTACCGGGGCCTCCACCACCGCTGTGGAGTGGAGTGGAGACACTACACTGAATCACAAATGAACAGATCAACACCGCGCATGGCCAGGTGTTCATTTAGCTAACTGAACAGGGGCTGTGGAAATTTTTCAAAAACTTAAAAATGACCACATTTAGATGTGTATCCAAGATACGTATGTTGTCAAACAATTACCAAGACTGCTCCAGTGACACATTCTGTATCACAACAACAACACCGCAAGCACCAACGTCTACTATTACCAACACGACAAGTCGACCCACCGATCCTAGCGTGCCCTGGGACCTCTCAAGGGTGCCGAAGGTAGCCGTGTCTTGTGTCGACGTAACATTTCTGTCTTCTTGCTGGGAGAGTGCCTCTCTACAACGGTAAACCAGTCCATGTGATCTAGGACCAGGGCTCGACTACAACTGTAATGTACGTGATCACATCTGTAGTCGCCTACTCAACTGGTCCGACCTGTCACATCGCTCATTCTTTTGGGTCTAAATAAACACTGCATAAGTTGTCTACATAATATCTGCTGTATTAAAATAAGACATTTTATGAGGAATGTGACTTCTTAGTTAGCCAACTGCTGGGCCTGGAATTAACCTCTGACCCTCTGAATCTGTCGGTGACTCCGTGTTTTAGAAAAGAGTATGGAAAGTCAACATCATCATATAAATACAGGCATGTATGGATATTATTTCACGTTACACGCATATATATAGCATATACTACTCACATTTTGCTATGGATCACTATTTACGGCGGTATTATATTTTACGGCATGTGTATCACACAAAAACTAAAAACGGCATGTATTCGAGGACATGTTTATTTCCTGAATTTCATTGCTATATGCCAAATGTGAACAATAGGTAACATGCTTTCTGTCATCAAAGAAGCAGACCCCCAAAAATGGAGGTTTTCCCCAGACCCCCCAAAATGGAGGTTTCAGAATGTTACTCCAAGTCATGAAAATGTCCCAATCAGTTCAATTACCAGCAGCAACAACTGTCAGTAGCTTGTGTGTGACCCACGTGATGCAATCACAGCCTGGCAACGGCGTCTCATGCTTCCAATGAGTCTCTGGATGGCTGCCATTTCAAGATTGTTCCATTACAAACATTATGTGATCCATAGCAAATTTTGAGTAGTATATGACACAAGACTTTGATGACTAGCTGGAAAATTGAAAATACCAGTCACTTACCTGGTGGAGGAATTATTGGTGCTGGGGATGTCGTTGTTTCTTCCATCGTCTACGTCCATATCTGACGCGCCCTGACTGGCCTCAGGTGAGGCTGCAGCCACTTTGGGGGGTGGCGCACCCTAGTGGACACAAATACACATGACGGAGTTCTACAAGACCGATTTTGGCTTCGAATAACGAAGACACCCAATTTATTAACATGACAGATTTGTATTTAAGAAAATTATTTAAAAGTGTTTTGCACAAGTGGATCCAGATACGATTCACCAAAAGCATTTTTTCATCAAAGTGAATTTTTACCACAACTAAACGTATCTAAACAAGACGCAACATTTGAACGTGTAAAATGTGTCCATTTCATGATCCACATATCCCCTTAATAAATGAGGAAGTTATAAGTCTCAAGGATGGCCACAACACTGTAACCTATACGATTCTACACGACACGTGCCATGTTGTTGTATCTGGTCTGGCAGTCTCACCATGCCTATGATGAGGCCTTGTTTCTCAAACAGTTCGAAGGCAGAAGACTTGGGTCGCTGTCGAGGCATCTTGGCCGGGTCTCGGGGTGCGACGGTGGGCGTCTGGTCGGACGTCAGCTTCTGAATCCTCTCCTTCACCGACATCACTGGCTCCTCCTCCTCCACTCTACATCATCAGTGACAACATCAACAACAACACTCAATCTCACATGGTGCTACATCATACATGTTAAGTCTCCCGCATTCGGCGGGAGACTCCCGCAATTACAGGAAGTTTCCCCGATCTCCCACGCGGAAGAACCAATCTCCCGCAATTTCATCGAAACGAAGTGAACAAATTTGCGGGAGTATCCGGGTTTTTCTGGTTTTCAGTCCACCCAAAACAAATAAATTGTACGTAATTTACCTTATTGGGTGCGGATAATTGGTTTATTTCTGGCTGGGCATTGTCTCAAATGTTGTTCAGAGTCACCTCACAATGAATAGAAATGCCAGTTAACTAATTGCAATCGAGTATGAGACTGAGCTAATGCTCACAGTCACAGACACAGACACCGCAGGGCGCTCAGCGGCGCGGACAATGATTTGAACAATGACCTCAATTTGAATTATTTAAATCACATCTTACTGTCATGACTGAACATTAAAAACAGTCTAATAAATATCTAAGTACAAGGCCTACACCTTGCCTGTCGCTGACATTGTTTATAGAATCGCCGCGAGCCGCTTCGATACCGTATTATCGCCCAGTGTGTACGTTCCAGTCTTGTAGAACAAAGTGAAAACCATTTACATCTTTACAAATAATGTCCATCCATACATCTACACCACATGTGCATGTTTGTAAATGTATGTACTTTATCTAAGCGCTTTATTATTTGAGTACATTTGACATGTAAATGAAAAACATCCTTAACAGACTGAAAGCATGGTTATTTAAATAGCTCCAGTCGTGCCTACGTTACCATGGCTCAGTTCAGCTAATAAAATAATGAATTCCATATTCAAGTTTTACATGTAAAGCTTATGTTGTGTAATCAAATATCATGTAGATGCTGTGCTTTTCATGCAAGGGATTCTTTGCAACCTATGATACATATCAGAAGTTGAACAAATATGCCTATGTTAGGCCTATACATAGTCATAGAACACAAGAAGTAAATTACTGAACATGATAATATTTATTGTTCTATAACCTAGCCTTCGTTTTAATTCACGAGGGCCAAACAGCAACACATAATTTTGTATGAGATTAGCAGGGAATTATATTATATTTGTGGTATTATGACTAGTAATAATAAAACATCTATGTTAATATTTAATATTGTTCATGGCTCCAAGAATAGTTTTGCTCCAGAGTAAGTTAATTCATATAACAAAATCTATGTCAATATCTTGATAAGTGGAATGTATTCCTTTTTGTATTATATTCTTTGCATTTATGATTAAAAACCTAATTTACGTACAGTAGCCCCCTTTTCCAAGAGCCTCCGATTTACGTATAAAATACCGTTTTTCCCCGAGACCCTCCGATTTACGTATAAATCTCCCACATTGGCATTTCCAAAACTTAACATGTATGTGCTACATACAGGCAGAAGAAGTATTCAGTTAAGCCGTCTGCTATGACGTAAATTTTAGCGGTTTTCACCACGCGTTCAGTGTTTCTATGATTCCTGCAAGTTACAGTTTGATGTCCTCCTAATATTACATTCATAAAAACCATTAAAACCTGTTAATTCGCAGTGTGCTACAGTCGTACACACTTACACAGACGCAGTGTACTTCTGTGGCACAGTACGTCACAAAGAGTAATGGTGAAGTCACTGTAAGTATGATGTATAATGACATGGTAAATGGGTACAATGACCATTTCAGTAAAGCAGCAGACTGTTGGGTTCTGACAACTGTTTCTGTAGTTTCTTTTTGCTGCTCAACACAAAAACTTATGCAAAATCTCCACACCACACCTGGCATCTAGCGACAACAACTGAAATATCCCTTTAGGTGACAAATGTTTCAAGATTAACACTACCGATACAATAAAAATTTCTGACTGTACATGTCCACTCACAAAACAAGCAAATGTACCGACTGGTCAACAAACTGTGTACTTTAAATAAATGACCACCACACGGTGCAATCTGAACGAGTCATACGTGGCGACACCTGTGTGCAGTATACAGCAACTAACAAATTGCGAGTGGACAAAATTACAACGAACACAACGTACCCGTTGTCTGCGCACGCCTCAGGGAGCGCTCCTGTCGTCTCCTCTTTCCGTTTTCGTCTGGGGGGAGGGATTGGGGGGTCTGTCCAAATAGCACACCAAAAATTATTTACCTTCAATTGTTCGAAAGCCACAAAATAGAAATGCTAAATCCACTGTGAGAAAACATTAATTTGGAAGCACTGTGAAATTCAAAGTGACACAGAATTCAACGCAGACTATATCAGTTGTATATCAATTTTATGTGGTGATAGTAATTTATAGATGCATTATGCACTGGTTGCCTAGCAACTAAATCTGTCAACTAGACAATGGATGCTGGATATGTGAAGCTGGTGGATACCCTATCATGTATTTTGTTAAAATTTTGAACAACATTTTTTTCTCAATGATAGAAATGAATGACAATTTTTTTTAATAAGTGTTTGTGTGGAAAGATTTATGTGGCAGATTTCAAGTTCCACGAGTAGTGATGTAATGTATATCATGGACATCATGTTTTCCAACACATCAAAAATCTACAGAATTCATTATTTTAATGCACCTTTTGTTTTCAGCTATGTCTGAAGAATTATGTTCCTCAGACAACCTTCTGGCCATAATGCCATGTTAACAGCATCTCTAGTCAAACAACGTAACTGCTTGTTCGTGTTTGTCAACTTTTGAACAGCATGTGTGTGACATTTTTTTCTATATCTTCTATTTCAATTTTTATTTTTTTATATTTTATTATTTAAAAATTCCACACAGTAAAACGGTAGGACACTGGTCGGGAATTGGATTTTTATGATATCTCCACAACCAGAGAAGCAATCTTTATAAAACTTTCAGGATGTGTTTCTGGTGGGAAAAGACGACCAATTGTATAATTTCATCTAATTTGCATAACCATAACCATGGCAACCGGCTTTTCTGTGAAAATAGGTACGCATGATTTTGCGGGAGGTCTTGCAGTAAAACTATGCATATGTTTCTTTCTTTTTTGTTTGTTATGATCCACTGAAGTGTTGTAGAGTGCAATGAAGCTTTTTTGTTCAACTCCTTACAATATTTATTATCAAAAAGAACACACAACAAGCAATATGACACAGTCCAAGAGTAGTGTCAATGATACAGTACCTGACCGTATGACGGCGTCGTCTCGTGTCACTGGTGTCGCGTCATCGTCAGAGCTTGAGTCACCAAACAGGTGCTCCACCACGACACTGGTGATGACATGGTCCACCTCCCTGTAACAGTGGCCAGTGTGAACTAATAGGAAACACAATACTTAATAGTTTGTGGCCCAATATTGAACCCTGTGGGATGCCACATGAAATATTTCACATATCAGAGTTACATTTGTATATGTAAAATATATATATATATATGTATAGCATGCACATACATACAAGCCAAGTTAAGTGTAATTATTTTGATAATTCTTGAGGCCAGAATGTAGTTATGTATGGAGGGGGTTTTGTACAAAGGGGTTTTGTCCGGAGGGGGTTTTGTCCCGGATTTTTGTGTGTGACAATTCTGTGTGTGTGTGTGTGTGTGTGTGTGTGTGTGTGTGTGTGTGTGTGTGTGTGTGTGTGTGTGTGGTGTGTGTATGTGTGTGTGGTGTGTGGTGTGTGTGTGTGTATGTGTGTGTACGTGTGTACATGTGTGTGTATGTGTGTACGTGTGTACATGTGTGTGTATACATGTGTGTGTATGTGTGTGTGTACGTGTGCGTGTCTGTGTGCGTGTCTGTGTGCGTGTCTGTGTGTGTGTCTGTGTGTGTATGTATGTGTATGTGTGTGTGCGTGCACGTGCGCGTGTCTGCGCCATGAGCACCGCCATGTGGCGGATACCAGCGCTATATAAATTGCCATTATTATTATTGTTGTATGTGTGTATGTGCATGTGTGTGTGTGCATCTACTCACTCCATGTTGGAAGATGACAGTCGAGGTGTGAGTATTGATTCACTACGGTCTCTACAACAAAGACGACTCGTCGAGTTATGTAGAACCATAATTGACTTAGACGGCACACTTTTTGCATGACAAACTTTCAGGGAATAATTTCTGCCTCTGTGGAAGAAACACAACACTTTTTTAATTCACAGGGTGTTGCCAGTTGCCCCAAGGTCTTCCAGCCACCTGGGAACATAAACATCTTACAACTTATGTCTTAACAAAAATCATTACCGAATACTCCAGGCAACTGTTTACTATGTACATGTCCAGTGGGAAGGGAGAGACTGACCAGTACTCACATGTCCAGTGGGAAAAGACAGAATGACGTGTATCAATGGGAAGGGAGAGGCTGACCATTACTTACGTGTCCAGTGGGAAGGGAGAGACTGACCAGTACTTACGTGTCCAGTGGGAAGGGAGAGACTGACCAGTACTTACGTGTCCAGTGGGAAGGGAGAGACTGACCAGTACTTACGTGTCCAGTGGGAAGGGCGAGGCTGACCGGTACTTACGTGTCCAGTGGGAAGGGAGAGGCTGACCGGTACTTACGTGTCCAGTGGGAAGGGAGAGGCTGACCAGTACTTACGTGTCCAGTGGGAAGGGAGAGGCTGACCAGTACTTACGTGTCCAGTGGGAAGGGAGAGGCTGACCGGTAGGTGTCCAGAGATTCGTCGTCCCTGAGAGGGCTGGAGATGCTGCCGGAGGCTGACTTGGCTGGACTGCCGCCGGCACTGCCTGACCTCTCCTCCGCGGCCTGTGGCACCAGTGGGGCCGGCCTCTGGGGACAGCAACCACAGGGAATGGGAGGAAGCGATAGATTTTTTTTATTTATTTTTTTATTATTTAACATTTTTTATGGATGGTCTGATTTGCAGGCAATTTTTTTTAAATAATAATAATAAGACTTCTATCGCATCTACATTTTTTTGAAACGTGGACGTGTTTTAACTTGAATGTAAAAGAAAAACCAAAGGATTGATGTCATTCCCTACAGATGCACCTACCTTGGGTATCCGGGCGCCGTCTGTGGTGTCTGGGGGCGGGGGGGCTGCACGGTGGGGGGGCGTCACACCCACCTTCATCGTCTCCTGCGGCAAACAGACCAATGAAACATCTGTATATTTCTACTTCAAAACCTGTAATACAGTATACAAAATTACACGCAAAGTTGATATAATTCATTATATATACAGTGTATATACATACCGCATATATATATCTATATATCTACACATACATATATTATATATATTTACGTGTATACATATATATATATATATATGTATATATATATATATATGCATACATACATACATACATATATTACATATATTTACGTGTATACATATACATACATATTATATATATTTACATGTATACACATATATATATATATATATATATATATATAGTGAATTATATTGGCTTTGTGTGTAACTTTGTAAATATATATATATATATACATATATATATATATGTATATTTACATATATACCTATGTATTACATATATACACGTATATATACAAAATATTATGCATATATATTATAATTCTTTGTGATAACTTTTAAACTAAGTTAGCTACTTTGACGTCAGTCCTATGACTCTCATGTTGTAAAGTTACCTTTTCACATCATGCAACAACGATACATGGATCTGTCTCGTATTCAACTAACCAAACTAATCTTCTCTTAGCCACCATTTGAGAGGATTCACCAATGCTTTACTTCTACATCCCACTTCAATCAGTGTTTCAGTTAACTCTTCCCTGGGTGCTGGAAATGCAACAAAACTTGGCAAATCCAACTCTCCCCAGCAATCACTCTCACCCTCACTAGTGTGCAGGGCTTTATGCAGGATAACAGTATTGCCAGTCACACATATTTTGGTGGAGACATGGATGTCATGGATGTTAACTGTTAAGCCAGTTTACAAACTTTAAAATGTTTCTGATGACCTGAAATGGGCTACAAACACCCACATGACACCATTTGCACTCACTTTCAAGGCATAACTAACAATATCTATGGTTTTGGAAGACCTTTTTGTTCCTTCATTTTTTTACCCGTCCACCCATATTTTTGCCCGTCCATATTCGTTTTTACCCGTCCAAATGACGGGTGGACGGGTCTCTACATAAAGCTATGCTAGTGTGTGGCTGAGCCTGACCTGGCCGCGCGGGACGTCGTAGGGCGACACCTCGTTCTCCTCGAGAAAGAGGCTGTCGTACTCGGTGATGAACTTGAGCACGATGAAGTTGGTGATTCCCTGATCCTTCAGCCCACTGAACCCACTTCCGCACCTAGGGGAAGAGGGATACACGGGAGATGTAGGCTGCAGTGCTGGCACTGTTGTAAGGTATTAAACAACAAACAAGACTATCAGATTAATCATCCTTGCGCTCACTGTCTGATATGACAGTTGTCCACTAAAAGGCTTTTGCTGGGTAAATTTTGTATTGATAATTTAAATATGCATTGCAGCAATCGGTTTCCTAAAAACTACACTCATATGTTGATATATTTCTTAATCAGTATTTTAATAAATCATCCTACACTGGTAATTTACTGCACAGCCACTTTGGTGGTGGTGACACCTGGCGAGTATCAATGGCATCACCACCACCAGTGGTGCCATCTGTCGGATAAGAGGTGCAATGATGTTAGCAAGTGCATGGCCTATTCTGTTTGTCTTCCCACGTGTGACTCAGGCAGAAGTAGAGGCTGCGCTCGGCAGAGGTACACAAGGAACGGAACCAGAGGTATGAGAACACATTCGCTGTCGTGCCTTTGCTGTGAGATATTTTTGTGTATCATACGAAGGCATTCCCTATTCACGTTGCATAATCGCAAGGGAAAATTAAAATAGAACGTGGAAGTCAGATTAATAGACTGGCCGAGTTTTGAACACACAGACAAAGAGATTGGAGTTGCGCTGGTGTGTCCTGTGTGTCCAGTGAGAGATCTAGCAGCTCTCTCTCGCACAAAGACACAAGGGAGAACTGAGAGGCAAACAGAATAGACACAATGTTTAGTAACCACAGTGAGACTCATTCGTTACACACCCCTGCTACCACCACTCAAATGTCAGATGGTTACTAGACTACGACGTGCAATGGCTTGATCTAGTAACACAAACACATACACATTAGTTAGGCGCATCAGTGCAGCAGCACAGACAACACAACTAAACACCAGCACAGACAACACAACTAAACACCAGCACAGACAACACAACTAAACACCAGCACAGACAACACAACTAAACACCAGCACAGACAACACAACTAAACACCAGCACAGACAACACAACTAAACACCAGCACAGACAACACAACTAAACACCAGCACAGACAACACAACTAAACACCATAGGCCACAGAAAGAATAACACCAACCTCCTATCCCCTCCCCGAAGTTTGTTTAGTTCATCCCCAATAGCAGTGAATACAACAGACTTTGACATGTCTATGAGCACGCCTTTTTTCCATTGTTACGCTGCTGATGAAACATACGTCATTTCTATCACATTAACCCCAGGAACATCTCACGTGTCTCCTGGTTCACAACTACTTTGTCAAACAGTCAATGCTCTTAAAATATCTTTACTACATGTATACATTAATGTCTTACAAAATTACTTCAATTTTAGTCCTACTGTGGTTAACTGTATATTTTGTTTTAAGGAAAAAAATACTATAATATTTAATCATCATACATTTTAGGCATTCAGAACTTTAATGTGTGCTATGTGTGAAATACTTGTCAGTCCTCTGGTTTTCCCTTTTTGTGTTTTAGTTATTCATTTTAATGCTACCATGACAACATCATACCTACTGAAACTAACACAAACTATCTGACTGAGGGTTCTACATACACATGCTGTCATGCACCCAGGACATTTCTTAGTCCAGACTTCCTTCAATGTATCCTACCATATGCATCCATCACTGTTCAACTACAGCGCAGTCAACTCTATTCACTCACATTCACTCTACAAAACAGCTACACACTGATTCTAAGCACCACAAGTGTACAACACAACACCAAAAGGTCTCATGCTTCCTTGTGGAGGTTCGGTAAGACACTAGCTCCACTGTTTACCCAGTATGGCAGATGAAAGAAACCGGGAGACTTCCTTATAAAATAACAATTCATGCTTTGCAGTATGTGTGCAAAATCAACAGGCAAGATTTGATAGTCACTAACACTGACAACGTATTCAATTACAGTGCTTTGAATTACCAATATTTAATTACCTAAAACATCAGGCAAGCTTATGGCGTTAAAGTTGCATCATAATAAGCAGGCATGCAGACTGCTAGTTAAGAGCTATGAACATATCTTGAACATTCGCATTCATGCCCGCATGCCTACATGCACATAGTCGCACATACATACACATGCAAGTCCACTTACATTTATACAAAAATATACTGTCTATTCAAACAAAAATGCCCACACACCAGTAGATTTACACAAACCAACCATTTATGTAGCATATGTATGGACTGATACAAATATCTAGTGTACAGCCTCTAGTATTGGAGCACAACCACCTCACAAACAGGGCTGAAGTCAATAAACTGTACAAAACTATCTGTATAGTTGTTTAAACTACATAACCGAAAGTTGCCCAAATACGAAATCGATTGTTCCTCTATTCGAAAAACAAAATAAAGTATTTAGTAAATGATTTATCTCGCAAGAAACGTTTTGCTGTTTTTCTACATTCAAGGACAAAAAATAGAAAGCGGTTTAAATGTTTAAAATACTATTTTATTAGATTTGTTTACAAATCTAATAGTAAATATATGTAACGACAGTTCTTCAAATGTGTTGTTACCTGCCCACTGCAATGTGTACATCAAATCCGGTTTAAATTTGGGTAGTAGTTGAATATCAAATGACACACGTTTGCAGCTGTAACCGACCCCAGCCCGGACCCCCCTAAATACCCTCAATGTCTACGGAGAGAGAGAGAGCTCTAGAGACCACAGACAGGACATACACCCACTACCACCACTTGGAGCAGTAAGCACAAAAAGCCAGTTACCTTTTACCAATTTCTGGCAGCCTAAAATATAACAACAAATCCGGTGCAACACGAACGGCAATTCAAAACAAACAACATAACGTAGTGCTAGCCGCAAACCACTGAGACTACTAATGACATCTGGTGGCATATTGTTTACTTTCAATGTAGGTGGACGTGGCAAGTGTGCCACACAGATAACAATAATAAACTTTATTTATTCACGATAACCTTCGTTAGGGTCGTGATTGTAAAACATAATATACATGCACTAAACAATTTGATCGACTACCTTATACATGGCGTAATGTGTTGAAATATAGTGAATAAAAAAATAGAATAACAATAAAAAATAAATATACTGAATAAATATTTTAAAAACTAGATTTCCATAAAAAAAAGATAAATTATAAAACAAGATGAATAGCATTAGACATGTATATAGATATATATATTTATATATATTTATATATATATATATATATATATATATATATATAATAAAACACTTAGTAAAAGTGTTCACTGTAACGTGCGTCACTGTTTGCTAGTTAAAAACATGATGCATATATGTCGTCTGAAAGGCAGAGAGAGTTCTAATTTCTAATTATTGGGTCTAGTTCATTCCATATGTGTGCACCATTTACAGCAATGGAGTCTACTCGATGCATTTCTAAATACTCGTAAAATAATATTACATCATTCGTACTGAGCACATAGGTTAGATAATGATTCAGCATTCCACAAAAAGAACAACTAAGAACATTGTTGACTACTTCATATATAAAAACGGCATCATATAATATGGAAGCAACGTCTGTACGCAGCCCCAGGGCAGATGGTGGCTGAGGTAAATGAAGGGTAGAAACTGATTGGTTGGCAATCTATAAGTTTAACAAGGTTTAACAAGTTGCCGCCCAGAGCCAAGCTCCAGACGGCAAGCGAACAAGGAACCCTTTGGCTTATCGAGAGTTCACTAAAATATAATATTATTTCTCATAAGATTATACATGAATTAGTATTGTACATAACATTTTAAAACAACAACAAAAACCTAAAAATACTACTAATTAAAATACATGGTCTCTATAAATACATAAGTACAATAAAAATCACATAAAATGTCCTACAACAATAACAATTCATTATAATAATAAATAAATTAAAATTACTATATGAATAGATAATGTATTTAATATTTGGAATAATTTAAAAAAATAATAAAAAGTTAATCCTAGGTATAACCCACCCTTGCCAGATAACTATCAATTTTATTTTTATTTTCAAAATCAAAACTCACTGCCCGTGCGGCTGTTGTCTTACTTGTGGCATATTTTATGGGATGCATGCATGTAGATCCACAACATACCTACATGCGTGACAGGAATTTTAATTCCTATTAAGTGTTTTGAAACATTAGCAAAGAACTACAATAAAGCCAATATTCTTAAATTTAAAAATACAACTGATTTTTTATGTAGTCTGCTTAGCCTTCTGGGAAGGTTATCCTTGGACCAATGTGTAAAGAGCCCCTCCTACCTCCCGTGTTCTACACAATCCCTCGCCCTCACCTGAATAGATTTGGCCCGAACACAATCGCCAGGGCCTGTGGGCTCATCTTATTCTCACACTCGTGTCGCGTGACGAAAACAAGGAATTGGCACAGGAACTTGAGAAGGTCGTAGTTGGCATTCGGTAGCGTCAATATCAGTGATCGCAGTTTCCGTAACGCTTCTGTTTTGTCCTTCTCGTTTTCTGCAGATATCGCAAAATATTTGTCAACCAACTGTATGATTTATACTCGGACTGACAAAAGAAATATCATCAACATCAAATATCATAAAACTAACACATAATATGACTATATCCTAGCAAAAGGTCCATCAAGTCATCAGAAAATGGCTGCCAAACATGTGAAATGTTCAGACATTTTGTGTGTGTTTTGTTGAAGACAAAAAATAAGGTAAAATTTTAAAGTGACAACTACATGCAGCAATGTTCATTGTCGTGTTCATTGTCGTGTTCATTGTCGTGTTCATTGTCGTGTTCATTGTCGTGTTCATTGTCGTGTTCATTGTCGTGTTCATTGTCGTGTTCATTGTCTTGTTCATTGTCGTGTTCATTGTCATGTTCATTGTCATGGCATGGCATGGCATCTGTCCCCAACAACACTACGTCTGTCCCTAGCGACTCAAAGTATCAGATCCTACCTTGCTGTGCAGTCACAAACCGCTGCGTTGCATCCTCTGACACAGCGCCATCTGGCAGTTCGCGCAGGAACGACTTGAGCACGCTGGCGATGGCGATGACGTCGGCGATCTCGTCGAGGTCTGCGTCGCCGGTCTTGTCGAACATGACGCGGATCTTGTCGACGGTGCGGGCGCTGCCACTGACGCGGAACACCCCCTCCACCTCCAGACCTGACAAACACAACATTTGTACCACAAACATCCTACATGTACCACAAACATCCCACTTGTACCATGGTCGTTTGATTTAAGTTATTTGATTTAAATCAACTGACTTAAAGCATTATTTAAATCACTCCAAAAAATAAGTGATTGGTGATTCAGCGGAATCCACTGAACAAGGGCCAGAGGTACAGACTGACCTAGGGAAGACTGGGTATGAAGCCAAGTGAGGAGCGTTTATTAACACTACGCAAGGATTGGTTTTACACATGAAACAGTACAAAGATTTTGTCAGAGGTGGCTAAGCCTCGAGCAGATGCTCGAGGCTTAGTGCCTATGTCTGGCCAATGGTATTTGATGTATCCACTACGTCGCGGATTGCTTCCGTCACAATCACAATTATTAGCAAAAAGATTCCTTGCCTTTTTAACAATGCGCCAGTGACGTAAACGATTTGGCTTACGTCACTGGCGCATAAGTCTCAAGATGGCAGCGCCCTGAATCAAAGATAGCATGTGTTTAATACCGTTAAACTATAACTAATTGTTATTAACGATCTTTGTGCACAACTACTAGGCACAACCAATACAGTATACATATGTGAGTTAATACTGTGAACCACTCACTCACTGGGGTATCCCTTTAAGCTCCCAAACACGAGACACGACCGCACACATGCACAGAAATGTCAGAAACATACCATTTGTGAGTACATAGTCGCATATCTTGCTGACGAGGTGGGGTATCCGGCCGTCCTCTCGCCTCAGCAGGGCGTCCAGCGGCGTCCCAAAGTACTGCGTCTGTTGCGGGGCTGACTTCTTGCGACTGCCGAGGGGGGAGCCCAGGATCTTCTTCATCCTCTCCAGGGATGTAGTCACGCCCACCTCATGTTTCTGCAAGTGACAACCAAGTCGCTGTGAAACAAGCAGGGCCCGTACACATCTGGACATTTGAAATTTTCAAGGCTATTCAAGACTTTTCAAGGCTATTTGAAAAATAAATTCAAGACTGTTTTAATGACATATGTACTTTTAAGCACAGTAAAATAGGTTAACATTAAAAATGGCAGTAAAATAAGTTAACATTTTTTTTTACTAGACTAAGAAAACAATGGCGCCGACCACAATGAAATGCCCATTGCCCAATGTGCACGAGTAATTTTTGTGCGTCGGCTTTTCCTTTTCTGGCTGTTATTCATCACAACAATTGAGTCAAAACAATATTTTATTGACCACAATTAAATTCAAAACTTTTCAAGACTACTTCATAAAATTCAAGGATTTCAAGGCCCTGAATTTGGTCCAATCAAATTCAAGGCTTTTCAAGACTTTCAAGGCCCTGTATGGACCCTGAACAAGGTAAGTAACTTTTATTTCACAACACAACATGTACAAGAACAAAACTATAGAAGTATATATTAAATTGTCAGCGTGTTGCATTGCATGGATGTCACTTGGCTAAAAGCCATATTCCAGTGACACCATCACCATTTAAAATAACCATTATTACTATAGACATATATACATTTGTAGTTTTACAACAAAACACAACAAATTACTGGCATTGTGTCAAAGGAAACATGTTTACTAGAAGGTATTCAGTTCAACCAAACTATTTTCAATACTCACCCTAGTTATCTGTGAAAGACGTTTACAGAATAGGCAATTTCACACACATCACATAATATTAGACTGAATACGCTTTATGCCAAAATAAGGTGTTTCCTGCAGCTTAATGCCATTAAAACTTGTGAAACACATCCAACAATCCTGGCAGTTCTTCAATGATTCAAAGGTGATGCAAACACAAATTAATTAACACAGTTCATTTGTAGTAATGATGAACAGGTAAACATTAATGATATTTTGCTCCGTTTTGCATTAAGTATATTAATTTATTACGAGAACAACAACAGTTGGCAAGTGTTATAGATGTATTCCGTTCCCTTCATTTATTGGCAAGTTCCCAAACTAGTTAGGGCCAGGCAAGGGTCGTAGCCTTAGTTCAACTTCCGAGCATGGAGACTTCAGATGTCAATATTTGCTTAATGCCAAAGTTCCCGCTTTCGTTAATTCCTACGGGATCTTTCCTGCCAGAATATTCATCCATTCCCCGAAGGTATATTCTCTCACAACATACAATCATAGCAGAAAGTTATTTAAAACGAACTTCATCAAGATAAGTTTTCCCACAAGTGGCTATACTTCCTGCCATTGCTTTGGGGGTATAATGACCCCCGGGTCACTTTTCCATAGATTTTCAGTTATAGAAAAATGACCCGCCCAATAGAAAAATGACCCGCCCCATATTTTATGGATATATATTTTAAATAATGGTTTTAATCATAATATTAAATGTAGATTTATTATACAAACTTCACAGAGAAATGTCTACTTGGTAATAGCAACCAGTTTTTTTTTGGGGTGGGGAGTCACATTTCTATGGTATAGTATATTGACCCGTGGCTTGTTATACATAGAAAACTAAAAAAAATTGCCTATTTGGATGTTTACGTGCTTGTAGATTTATTATACAAACTTCACAGAGAAATGTCTACTTGGTAATACCAACCAGTATTTTTTGGGTGGGGGAGTCACATTTCTATGGTATAGTATATTGACCCGTGGCTTGTTATACATAGAAAACTATAAAAATGTGCCTATTTGGATGTTTACGGGCTTGTAGATTTATTATACAAACAGTTGAAACTTCATAGAGAAATGTCTACTTGGTAATAGCAACCAGTTTTTTTTGGGTGGGGGGGTCACATTTCTATGGTATAGTATATTGACCTGGGTCAATATACTATACCATAGAAATATGACCCCCCCCACTGCAAAACATTTATTCGGTAATTATCAAATGGATATTTACTATGATGCTTGTATGAATCATACACCATCACATAACCTTATAAATTGTCAAATATTTTTTATAACATTGACTATTATGAGCTCCGGGTCAATATACTATACCATAGAAATATGACCCCCCCCCCCCCACCTCATTTGCCTAAGGCAGTTAGCAGAATGTGGCCCAAGCAAAATATTTTCCATGAAATTGGACACAAAATAAAACACTGGTGTTGTTGGTGCAAGTGTCAAAACAATATGCCAACTGAGCATTGTCAGTTTGAAAAGGAGATCTTTCACTGGAAAAAAGTATTATGGCATAACAATAATATTATTAATGTATCAAAGTGCAATGTTGTATAAATATAAACAAAACATTACCTTCAATGTAATTAATACTCAAATACATCCAAAAAAAATAAATCCATGAAGAAACAAGGGGCGGGTCACTTTTCCATACGGCGGGTCAATTTTCTATTATAGTATTTTGACCCCCGGGTCACTTTTCTACGCGGGTCAATATTCTATCTGACACCGGTATATGACGATTACCAGATTTCGCAACTAAGTAGTCCTGCTGACTACTAGAAATTTGGGGTTATTTTACCCCTGTAAAGCATTACTAAATGTATTAGTATAAGATGGCACGGTGACCACAACATACAGCATGGGAAATAAATAACTACCATGCATGAACAGGTAATACAATAATAATAATGTCAATTGTTATAGCGCCTGTATCCGCTACATTATTATGTTCATCAAACACATATAAAACATCATGCTAAAACAATAATATTAATGTAAATAAAGCAACATTTTAGATTAAAAAATAATAATACAATTACCGTTCATTAAGGAATTAATAAAAACGGTGACATCATTATCAGAGTAAAATTTCTAAAAATGTATAATTTATAATAAAAATGTATACATACAAAAGCATACAAAAAAACGGATTGCACCAAATCTGAAGTGCATATCGCAAACTGACCTGGCAGTCAGTAGACCATTGTAAAACACTAATTTTACTTTGAAAATAACTGACACCACCTGTAAGTGAATTTGACAGATACAAACCTTGACTGGTGAGTGGACAACATGATTAACCCTTCACCCACTAGCTGGGAGTCAGCATGGCCTTAGCTGGGGACAAACAGGCAGCCAGCTGCATAGGGCAAACAGCAGAGAATGGGGTTGGCTGAGGGTGTAACAGAGGGAACGGGTGCCTTGTGGAACTGGGCCATGTCAACAGTCACCTCAAAGTGCTCCCTAGGGACATGGTGGGAGCAGCCATTGGGGAGAGGGAAGATCTGTCAGCAGGAAGAAGACCCTAAATTGGGGTTGGCATCTGACAACAATGAAGTTGAACTGAGTTTATAAATGGCTGACCTTGCCAGTTGAAAGCCCCAGTAAATCACACCCTTTTTTACTCACACTTGTGGTCCCTCACAAACAAAAAGTAACAACTGTTTTTGTTTTGAATATTTCAGTTCATAAACTGATTTTCAAGTTTTATTTAGATGTGATTTTACAGTATAATTTAATGAACGAGTTGTAACTGTAACTAAACTACCTGGTTAACCTTGGTAAAGCCAAACAGTGGGCGGGCTGGATGGACATGACATCAGACTACTGTTGAATTTGTGCACAATCTGGGTAAAAACATATTTGGTAAAACCTTCCATTTACTGTTCAGTTGTGAGTTTTTCCAAAGCAAACCTTTGCAAGTCATGTATTAAAATGTTGCTATCCTCGCAAACATCCCTGCAGAGGAATAAATCTGTTCGTTTTCTTTCATACCAATTTTTATTTTTATTATGCACACAAAAGCAACAAAGCTGTGGGTCAGTGACACCTGACACCAGGCATAACCCAGTTACCTGCGTTCAGTTGACCTGATTACAGGTGTTGTGCTAGGCGTTTTTCACCTGGTCAGTCCAATATCAACATTTCGACAGCTGGCAACAGCCGGTCAGAGACAAACTATCACACGCAAGGTGCAAACTATTTGGCTTCCACTGATGCTGCGTCGAACGTTTGACCAACAAAGAAGTCTTCATTTCTGATTCACATACTCCTTCGCATACTAGGCAGCCCTGGTTACGGTCAACACGACCCGTGTACTTTTATTTTACCTGGTATAAACAGCTACATCCATATTTCTTTATTGGTGGGGATACATCAGTTGGTGCCCGGCCAGTCATTGATCACCCAGCTTTTATTATATTTGAACAGTGTACATGTACTCCCACATGTAAAGCAGTCAATTTGTCACTGAAAAAAGTACACACCAAATATTCATGGTCTTTGTGCATTGTTAATATATTGCCATTTGGTCGGTCAGTAGCCAATGGTCTAAGGACGAGAGTGGACAAATAAAGAGGCAACTGGACTTCAGCACCAGGGTGGAGATTCATTTACAGTGCCCCCAAGTTTGTATCTTATTTAGTTACCTGTTTAAGCTCGGTTTGTCAATAATGTGCTACTGAACTAACGACAGTTTCATGTTACACTCATTAACCATCCACCGTGGTGTCATGTTCCCGCACGTCTTCATCATACGTTCATAACTAAGGACATTACAAGTTCATAAAGTCCACAACTTGTACACATGTTGCTTCAAGGCACCACCAACACCTGCAATGTGTGGTCAGACTTCACTTAGCTCTCCAGAATGGTTTCCAAACCACTGTCAACCATCAGTTCCAACTGACTTGACCACATGGTTGTGAGTGACCTAGTACACTTCCCACCAGCAGGAACTGTAACGTCTATGTGCATTAATATCTGTGCCACAAGATAGATGGAGCCAGCATAGCAATTTATTTTCTTATCATAACATGGTGACGTCCAAAACACCACTTGTCAACTATGTGAATGAATGTCTAAACAAACTGTACAGAAAATGTAAAAACAAAACTTTCGCTCCCTCCCTCCCTCACTTAAATCAGCTTCAAATGTCACATTATTCCAATCCACAACCAAAAGAATAAGATGACTTAGAAATGTATTGTTTAAACCCTAGGTGACATTATAAAGTATCCCAATCCTGGATGGATAATTTAACTAAAGGTTCTCTTTAAATTATCTCAGCACGTGAAACAGTAATTAACTTATGCCATTTTTTAAAATCTGTGAACCTCATTTCCAGAAAAATCCACCTATACCTCACAGCCCTATTTTTTTCTTCAAATTTGCAAAAATTACAAAAGAATTCACTTACATATCACATCAAAGAAGGCTTTCTCATTGGGACTCATTGAATACGTAGTAGAGGACAGATCCAAATAATTTTGGTTTACAGCCAAAAATGAACAGAGCAAAGTCAACAGATAAAACTGAATTACTGAGATCACAACAGCACTCTCCAGTCTCTACGGCACTGTCCAGTCTCTACGGCACTGTCCAGTCTCTACGGCACTGTCCAGTCTCTACGGCACTGTCCAGTCTCTACGGCACTGTCCAGTCTCTACGGCACTGTCCTACGGCACAGTCCAGTCTCTATGGCACTGTCCAGTCTCTACGGCACTGTCCAGTCTCTACGGCACTGTCCGGTCTCTACCGCACTGTCCAGTCTCTACGGCACTGTCCAGTCTCTACGGCACTGTCCGGGCACTGTCCAGTCTCTACGGCACTGTCCGGTCTCTACCGCACTGTCCAATCTCTACGGCACTGTCCAGTCTCTACGGCACTGTCCAGTCTCTACTGCACTGTCCAGTCTCTACAGCACTGTCCAGTCTCTACAGCACTGTCCAGTCTCTATAGCACTGTCCAGTCTCTACAGCACTGTCCAGTCTCTACTGCACTGTCCAGTCTCTCCAGCACTGTCCAGTCTCTCCAGCACTGTCCAGTCTCTACAACACTGTCCAGTCTCTATAGCACTGTCCAGTCTCTACTGCACTGTCCAGTCTCTACAGCACTGTCCAGTCTCTACTGCACTGTCCAGTCTCTACTGCACTGTCCAGTCTCTACAGCACTGTCCGGTCTCTACAGCACTGTCCGGTCTCTACGGCACTGTCCAGTCTCTACAGCACTGTCCAGTCTCTACGGCATTGTCCAGTCTCTACAGCAGACATGGGTGACCCCAGGTCAGCTGATCTCCTGAGATTTACTGGACACTTATTCCCTGACCAAAGCCCAGCTTCGTGAGGTGACCACTGACCAGTGTAGCGAGGTGTTTGCAGGAAGCTGGTCAGTTGGGGTCAGATCGCTATTTTATTTCCAGGTTCACGACAGACAAGTAATGTTCTGATAAGATGATAACCCAAATCTAGCATTTTATACCCCTGGGAAAATAGCTGCAGTGGGAAATAGACACATTTCAAGTTTACACCAGTTGTACTGGTCAGTGGCTTCATTTCTTGTGGTTGACCGACAGCACAGACGATGCTGCTGGATACCTTCTTGTTACTGGCATCATCTGGCAGGGAGCATTTTCAAAGTTGATCTCATCAACAACAATAAAATGTTGTGGGAGTTGACCAAAGGTCTAGAGTAGATCAAGCGATGGCCAGACAGGTGACAACTCAAGCTGCTGTGATATTATCATAATTGATTATATATTATTTTATTTCATATTTTACATTTTAAGCTAATATATTTCTACTAGATCGTATCAATTATTTATTGACGTTATATACAGAAAAAAATTGTATTTGGACCTTTCTATGTGATTATTCTTATTTATTTATTTTGTGATGATGATATATTTTATCATCATCGTTTGGTGCATGTGAATGTATTGTCATGTGAATGTACTAGTACGAGGACCAATATCATTACACATTCCAATATTTTATTGTAACTACAATGTGAACGAACACATGACAATAAAGCTATCTTATCTTATACATTCAAACCATTTTTTTTATAATCTAAAAACAACACAGCAAGAAAGCACATGGAAACATTGTGATTTGTCCCCAGTTGCATACCAAAGTGCCGTAAGCTGTAGAGAGGCAGGTCATGTGAGAAAGAAGCATCAAGGTGACTATCCAGCCACAATACCCACTGATCGTGACAAATGCAGAATGTAACTTATGTAGCAAAATGCCTTTCAAAACATCAAAGAATGACTGATTGGTGACCACATCACATTAAGTCATTAGTATGTAGTGTGGTGTGCAAGCACACCTGGGCAGGTGTCCAGTTTGTCTACCTTGGCATATTGCCCTGCGTGAAATTGTGTTGTCTGGCATCCTGCCAACAAACAGATGCTGGCCGATAATCCAGGATAAGATGCCACAGAATCACCCATTTTCTGCAGGAGGGTGAAGGAAACATTTTATTTCACGAATGTTATAGTATGCCATATAACAAAATACACTAAATCTAAGTTGTGCAAACTACTACTACATCCCACATTTGCCTGTGTCTTTCGGAAGAGACACTAAAAGCCGGTGGTCCCTTCTATCTGGTGTCTATGTCAGGGGAAGTAAAAGATCCCACACAGGGGGTAAATGTAGTGGACTCACTAATTCTAGAGAAGGACAACTCCTGCGTTAGCACAAGTTTGGGCTGTTTGGAGGAAACCACCTGAGACCCCCCCCCCATGGTAAAGGTGCTCATCACGGTAAACGGAACATGGCACCCATCACGGTAAATGGTGCCCACTATGGTAAAGGGTAAATGGTGCCCATCATGGTACAGGGTAAATGGTGCCCACCACGGCAAAGGGTAAATGGTGCCCACCATGGTAAAGGATAAATGGTGCCCACCAGGGTAAAGGGTAAATGGTGCCCACCACGGTAAAGGGTAAATGATGCCCACCATGGTAAAGGGTAAATGGTGCCCACCATGGTGAAGTGTAAATGGTGCCCACCATGGTAAAGTGTAACTGGTGCCCACCATGGTAAATGGTGCCCACCATGGTAAAGTGTAAATGGTGCCCACCATGGTAAAGTGTAAATGGTGCCCACCATGGTAACGGGTAAATGGTGCCTACCATGGTAAAGGGTAAATGGTGCCTACCATGGTAAATGGTGCCTAATATGGTAAATGGTGCCTAATATGGTAAATGGTGCCCACCATAGTAAATGGTGCCCACCATGGTAAATGGTAAATGGTGCCCACCATGGTAAATGGTGCCCACCATGGTGAAGGTAATCCTCCTCCAACACATACTGCTCTATGCTGTAAGGGCTTCACAAACTGTTTTGACCAACCCTATCATACCCCTAACAACCCACAGATCTCCACTGTAAGTGACTAATCACACATACATTAAGCACTCTTTCTTTGCAAATGTTACTTCCACGTAACAGTAAGACACATTAAATTTGCAAATGAATGAAAGTGGTCTTGCCATGTTGCCAAGAACCTGAGGCTTTTCCAGAGAAGGCCGTCAAATCTAATCTCGGGAGAGCCGAGAATAAACAGAACCAATGTTAGTGGTAAAGAGCGTCTCGCCAGCACATAACATGTCAATGTTCATCACAGAAATACACCTTCGGATGTTCGGTACTCTAGTAAAAAAAGAATATCGAGTAATGCAGACGATAAGTTGCTAGATTATAACTAACTCTGGCCACAAATGTCAGGCATGTGTCACAACGTCCGACACGCAGTACCCTGTGTACAGGTCTATGTACATTACATAAGTATAATTATAGTAGTCCTACAAGAATAAAGGTACTAAAAGTAAAAATAGTACTAAAAGTACAATAATATGAAATGTAAATTGTAGTCTATGGAAAGTCTAGTAACTGTTCGTAACTTGGTCTGAATTTCGCACAGTTGTGATCACAGAAGACACAATGAAAGGTTTGTACATACTAGATAGCACAATCCTTAATGGCAACTGAATACGAAAAAGAAAAGCCAGACTTGGGCTATACAACCTGACACGCAACAATTCATTCACCAACTGTGGATGTACACAATATACAACTACACATATCATACTACACAGTCTACTCAGGAAGTCGTCTTGATTTATATGCAATAGTCAGCAATATCACCAGCACTAAATCTTGCCTCACAGCTACAGCAATGTTACGTTACTTCAGGCCATCTTATGGCCCCAGTGGTTTAATCCATCATCCATGCCAGAAAGAGCGAGTCAAACATCACACAGTATTTACGGGAAAACCAAAAATGTTCTACCAACTGGACCAAATTACGTCACACATGAAATTATCATGCCTTACACTGAAAAAGAACATGTACAGTACCACACATGCTCGAATAAAGAGAAAGCTACTTACACTGCAGCAATCCTGATGTCCTTGTCCGAGAGATTCTATTACAACACACAACACAGACTAATGACACCACAAACAGTAACAACAAAGGCGTTGTGAATGAGACAGGCTGAGCAAGTCTGAGTCACCTGGCATCTAGGTGGTCTATCACACAGACCGACCTCTCTGTGCCTGCTACATATGGATGTAGGCCCGGTCTCTATCTGTCTGCATTCTATCACAGAAACACACAGCGGTATTACATCCCGTTACACAACAGTCCGATTGATATAGACGTCTAATTCTGTCCTGCTGCATATGGTTAGCAGTGATGATTCATAGTTTGTGACGCATCTACCTGTACTGTACAAGCCTTTATCTCACTCACATAAGCTAATAAATACCATCCGTAGAAACACAAGTGTCGTATGTAATACTGACTTGTCATCCGGCTAAATTAACTCAAAACTGAAGTTAGGCAGCTACATTGCTTGGTGCTGTTTCTCCTACGGCTTGCATTGTGTACAAGGTTACGGCATGGATCAATGAACCGAGGCAGTCACGCTCCAGTTAACACGAGTACACACACAAGGTGTCATTTCTATCACGGTTGAATTACTGCCAAAAACAAATAACAATCTGTACTTATCACACGTACAGCACAGTGAGCACATGTTATCAGTTTTTAAATTGTATCTTGCTAACTAATCTTCTGCCTGCACTTTTCAGTAAAGTTTCATGCAGCTACATAAGTATCAAAATGCTAAAACAATAAGGTCTCATTCATTTATTTACTAGTTACCAGTCAAGTAAAATAAACCACAAGTGAACACATTCAGACAAAAAACAATGCACACATCAATGAAGTATAGAATACCATGAAATTAGCGAGTGACGGGTCTGTAGAATAGGTAGGTATCTCTTACTGATGCTCCAATTTGAAAAGCTAAGAATGAGAATGCTGCGATGGATACTCGTGTTAAACCGATCATAAAAAATTACGAATCAAGTTAGTTGTTGCCAGTTCCTTGATATGCAACCATTAAATATAGAAATAATTTCAACAACACTGTCAACCAATATTTTTCCAAATTATACTTGTCATTAAAGATCATAATATATGATCACAACTCACGAGGGCACATCAATTAACACTGCTTCCAGTGCTGTACAAAACACACCCACATCTCTATTACGACTCTATTTACACCGAGATAATTTGCTAAGAATGATTACATGGTTATAACTGATCATACAGATGCTTGTCGAGAAATTGGACTGTCATTAACTCATGTCAGCCATTCAATAAGGCTCTACAACTCTTGCCATTGTGTTCAGTGTCCACTGCTACAGTGACAGATGCAGCAAACACTAGCACGGAGGGCTGCGTCAGAGGCCAGTCACACCAAACGGCTGTGTTTAAAATAGTTGGTTTGCCGGGAATTCCAGTGCATAGAGACTCGACCAGATCTGGACTCAACACCTGACCACATTCACACCTGGTAACTACATTTTCTCGATTATATGATCCTCCATTCCATATCTAACGACTACTTGTAATCGTTTCATCCAGTAGTCGACTGTGGATCGCCCAGTCAGCATCATTACTAGTCTTTTTACTAGCCTGCAGATACATTTTTACTAGCTTGCAGATACCAGTCTGGAGCAATTGTAGAAGTCAAGAACACTGCAAATGGCAACCAAAATCTTATCTGACCCCACCCACTTCTTACACGACCATTACGACGTTCTCCCCTCTGGAAGGAGGTACAGAATGCCAACAGTAAAAACCCAGCGAGCCCTTAAATCCTTCATTCCATCCTCCATCAAGTATCTGAATCAGCCACAAAAAATTTATCGTTGACCTATCACAGTCTCTACCGCTGCCAATTCAATGGTGTTTATTCATCTTAATTAATTAATTTATCTTACTGTAATATTGTCATATTGTTTTAGTATATTTATTTATTCGAATATATATTATATATATATATATAGTAAGTAATATATATATATATATATGTATGTATATATATATGCTACCGTTTACATATTTACATGCTTGATTTTACTGTATACATGCATACATACTAAAATCGTTTATTTAAAAAGACAAACTGTTTGGATTTACAAAAGATTATTATTATTTTTTTAAACATTCCTCCAGTCCGTTTTCAAGTCTGTTGTCAAATAAATTATATTGTCAAATAAATTATATTGAGAACAGCGATTTCGTGATTCTACGTGTATCTGTACTTTATGTTTATGTTTTGGGGTCACAGGAAGACGGCACATTATGTGCCATGTGACCACCACGTAAAAATACTTTTTTGTTTTGATTGCTAATGCACATGTATTCTTGTTGTTGTTACGAAATAAAATTTGATTTGATTTGATTACTATGTGACTTAATTCCATTATTCAAGCAAGACAGTAACAGCCTGCACCTTAGCACAGCATGGGTTAATGGATGCAGGAAGAATTCAAATTCAAGAAGGGTCGGTCATCCTAGAAATGCTCTACTGTACACATACTAAAAGTATACATTGTGTATATTTACACATTATTACATAATTATCAATCATTACAAGCTTTAAATGCTACTACAAATACAATAACAATTACCTGTGTGAACACTTACAACTTAGGCATTCTGTCAGTCCTATCGTTTTGTCACTACCGGTATTGTTAAACTGCTGGCACTCATCCAAGTCTTCTTATAAATATCTGCCCAGCTGCCAGCCTGAAGCTCACATCCCGTGAATACTTCCTAACACTGATAACCAACAGAGAAGCTAGATGTCTGCACCTGTTTGTTAGCCTGCTGACAACACAGAGCACCTCAGCTGACGTCTGACCTTACTAGGGTGGCCTCTGACCTTACTAGGGGAGCCTGAAAGCACTGAAACATCTCGTTGAATCCACTCCAGTTACGTTGTCACTGGCAGCGACCCAGGACAGGCACAACTAATGTCTCCTAAACGTAATGGTTTAATATCTCCTAAAAATCATGGTTTAATGTCTCCTAAAAGTCACGGTTTGACATGTTTTGATTTCTACTATGATGTAGAGAGAATATGACGGCCATGTCATCTGCCAAAATTCTCCACAGTGTTCCGGGGAAGAGGGAATACACCAGAATTAAAATAGGACAATTCTCTGTATATAGTTAATAAAAATTATGTTTTATTGATGTGCATTTCAACATTCGTGAAAATGTCCATCGGGTTGGTAGACTACCATGTTAAAACAAGAATCCTGATTACACAACTAATCAATTTTGAATCAAGGCGATGTTCGACCTCCATGAAGGCCACCCATGGCGGTCGAAAAGTCAGTGTGAGTAAAAACTTAAGAGTCATATAGTCAGGACAGGAATATTGTTTTAATATCACATTTCAATGGTTTATTTATTTGGTGTAAGTTCTTGTGTCTCATAACAAAGGGAGAAAAATATAAAGTGGATTATCATCCCAACGATGACTCTATTTCCATTTTGTTATGACGAAGCTGAACAGACAAGACAGGGCTGACCACTTGCTAAGAATGGATGTGGACGGAGTCTTGAAGCAAGCTGAGGCAGAGAAACATCATAGCCACAGGAAAGGGGAGTCTATGTACAGCTGAAGGGGGAACTGCTGAACAGGGTTGATAGGGTGCAATGTAGAGAGCTAGAGGTAGGATACATTGTAAAAAATATGGAAAGTACTGTATGTACAACAGAACATACATATCCACTCCTGTAGTTTGAAACTGTACATCGGTAGACAGATTTGGAGCAGTTTTCAATCAATATTACTTGTGATACTTATGTTATTAATAACCAAGAGAAAATCCAATAGTGTATTATATTTCTCACTAACTATCCAATTTCCATTCACCATTAATTACAACGCGACACAAAAAGGGTACATATTTTGTATCATTATCATATCATGCCAAGTTCAAACGATACCTCTGCCCTATTAAACACTGCTGTCACAGCAATAGATTGTGTGTGCCTGTGTATATACATGTGATGTGTGCATGTGACGTGCATTTTCACACTGTGACAGTGGTGCTCCAGGGAGGTCCCCTTAATGCAGTTGTGAAATAATGAACACTCAAATGAAGATCCAGTGAGCATTTTGCAGTAAAATGCGAGATGTGGAGAGATGGTGAACAGTGAAAGACACCCCGCCCCGCCGGAAGGGGTTTCAGTCAACACGCAGTGCGGAAGCGTAGGTTAGGCTGTGTTACCTGTAAGCTCGTCTGACTGGTACAGTCGACTGGTGGGGCAACAGTAGTGACAAAGGGACCGAGGTCCTGACTCGTCTTCACCACACCATTGCCCATCAGAGGTGAGCCGCTGAGACCACGGCTGAGGTTAGCAGGTTATACGATGCACGCCCTTCGGTCCTGTCATCATAGAACCAGCGGCGAGCACACACCGCACACACCGCCAGGTTAGTACAACGCTACAAGCACGTGTGTGTGTGTGTGTGTGTGTATGTGTGTGTATGTGTGTGTATGTGTGTGTATGTGTGGCTGTGTGAGTGCGTGTGCGTGTGCGTGTGCGTGTGCGTGTGCGTGTGCGTGTGCGTATGCGTATGCGTATGCGTATGCGTATGCGTATGTGTGTGTGTATGTACTGTTTGTATGTTAATGCAAGTATCAGGGATTTATGCAGGATAAAATTATTGCCAGTCACACATGTTTTGGTGGACACATGGATGTTAACTTTTAAGCCAGTTTACACACTTTCAAATGTGCCTGATGACCTGAAAAAGGCTACAAGTACAAACACACATATGGCACCATTTACACTCACTTTCAAGGCATATCTAACAATATCTATGTTTTTGGAAGACCGTTTTCTCTCCTTCAGTTTTTTTACCCGTCCCCCCATATTTCTACCCGTCCATGTTCGTTTTTACCTGTCCAAATGATGGGTGGACGGTTCTACATAAAGCTATGGCAGATGAAGTATGCAACACCATAAATTCCTAGAGCACATTTTTAACATTACCCAACACTAAACTGTCAGAACTGATATGTACTGCCACTCTTACATGTTTGGAGTTTTACTACCTGTTGGATCAGACAACCCTATTTCTTCTACACCGCCCAAACAGACGCTTTACATGTCATTCTCAGGGTCATCGTGTTTCGTCAACAATTGTTCCAATTAATGTTATAATTCTAAGTGAAATGTCCCCATTTAAGGTCAACTGTAAGAAGATCTGTACATGTGCAAATGCTTTGTGAAACAGTTCTTGACAATGTCTTCTCAAAAGTCCACTGTTCGATTTACTGACCTGACAACAATATAAAGTTCTACCTTTTGACAGGGATAGATATGGTGAAGTCTATAGTGGAGTCACAACAACAATTACGGTGATTGGGAAATGGCAGTCTCATTTGTAATATGCATTCCGTATAACAATACACAAGTGTATTCAGTTCATTACAAGTTCAGTCACTGTCAAGGTCTATAAGCAGTTAAACACTTTCAGTAGGTTAGTACTCATCTCATTTCAGGCAGAAAGCTGCTCTAGTTGTTCCATTAATATTTAAACATACAGTCATTCATTTAGTAAATTCCAATAAGTTTACACACATTTTCTTTGGTTCCTCAGTACATATCTCACAGCACCAGACATGTCAATAATGTGTTTCACAGATGAGCTACAAGATACCAGAACTCAACGGGGGGGGGGGGGGGGGGGGGTCTCAAATGACAGTGACCTCAGTTAACAGGTCTCTGCATTAATCTATGATGTCATGAAGCCAGTCATGTCACACATGCCAACAAGGGGATGTATGCTTATTAGGGCTATGATATAGCGTATGCTAACTTGTTCTACACATTTGTCTTACTACAAGGTGTGCTAAGAATGATAACATTAGACATAATTGAAAAATGAAGTGAACCATATCTGAACTGTTTCAACCAATTGTAATTATTTTTAAATGTCAGGTCGTCTGTAACATCAATTCCACGATTGACAATTTCACTTTGAATTACAATGTAATCGTTATTTAGCCAATCTCAAATTTGACATCATATACTCTGTCACATCAAACAAGTTAAGTACCAAATTTTAGCCAGGCACCTAAAATTCAACTACCCGGTAGCTATTCTCTGACAGCCAGTGTTTAAGTTAATATTTTATGTCACTCTGGGCAATCATAGAGATTGAAATGGGCCAGTAAGTCAAAACAGTGACAGTACCAGTGACATAATGTTTGTCAACAGCATACTATTTCCAACAACAAACTTTTTCATTATGAAAATGAAATATAACTACAATGGTTGCTGCATAGATAACTTTTAGAATTAACGTTTATGGCCCTCTGGTCCTCAAGCTTATGAGAACCTTACACTATTGACTCTCTTCTTCAACATTGATCAGCGTGGAAAAACTACATGGAACAGGCTTTTATGCAGGATGACATGTTTGCCAGTGTGGTGCACATGAAAACTGACATACAAGCCGGTTGAGATGTGAATCATGAGTTCATGACCTAAAATACACATGTATGACACCCATTTTTAAAGCATAATTGACAATATACATGATTTTTGAAGGCGTTTTTTCCATCTTCTTTTTTACCCGTCCATCCCCTTTTCTTAGGGTCAAGCGATATTCTATCCTTCCAAAACAAGTCTTACCCATCCAAATGATGAGTGGTGGACAGGTCTCTAAATAAAACTACGACACAGAATGATAATATGTATTGATCTTGAACATGCCTACCCTGGTACATGTTATATCAATATGCTAACTTAGGGGCACTGTAATTGCATCTCCTCCCACATGCTCGGGTTCATTCACCTTCATTCACGTATACACAAACTGTAGTTATCCTGGGTACTTGGAATGATTTACTTTGTTCAGTGGATAAACTGAATGCCCAGCCATTATCTAGGGAGCTCCATAGCTTAATTCTGTGGTTTATACAATCCAGATGTAATTTATGTGCATAAAGAAACCTTTGACTTCCTAAGTTAACTCCTATAAATCTGCTTTCAACTCAAGATTTAAATTTCATCCATTTGATGAAATACATTTACATTACGTTTTCGCATGACCTTAAAAGGCTGCAAGTAACACACAAGACCACCAAATTGGTTTAAAAAAATTGTACAGTGTAATTTTGAACTGTTATCTTCACCTGTGAGTGATAAACAACAATTGCAACATTAAATACGATAATAAATAAATAACTATCATAGTCTATGGCTGTACACTCTGTGCAGTAAAGCAATGATAGAGCAGCGACCCATAATCATTAATTAGTGTAAAGCATTTGGATTTTATTTGGTTTATATTTTGTCACCACTCATAAGGATAGTTATGCAAACAAACTAATATCTTGAATTAGCATGATGTTATATAATTATCTATATTGTACTCGTCTACTGTATTTTATAACAGAGAGTTGTCTTCCAGCATAAGCTGCCAAACAAGTCATACAAAAATTTTACTATTATTTATATCTTTGAGTGAAGTTATAAATACAGTCTGCCAGGTATTTGACTGTTTACTCTGCGTGGCGACACTGCCAAAATACTCACACATAATTTATTGTAGTCACACGTTCCAGTGATCAATAATTCAATCAATTTTGAATTTAATAAAAAATATTATGACGCATTTACAACATCCATTTTAATACAACTAACGTCTCATCAGATTTTTATATTAACACCAACCCGACATAACAGAAGGGAATCATGACAACAAGCCCGCTAAGAAACGCAAAATTATGAAGGGACAGTACTGGAATTTGGAAATGGAATGCAGTTCCAAGTTAGATTCTTAGTCATAATCCTACCGACTACACGGGCAGTGGAACGGCGGTCAAGCAGTTGATATTGACATATACATCCCAATCTCGCTGCTGTTAACAATGCTATTATATTCCAACTATCTGACCACTACTTAATACTACATCCACACACTGTACTTACCAAGGAAATCGACGAAATTGTATTATAAAGTTCTAGGCTCTCGATTTGTTTGCCTGGGTTGACCGGAAGCTTCCCTAACCAACCAGACGCAAGATTACATTAGTTTACGCCATATGCTTTTTAATGAGGTTAATAAAGTTAAATAAATTCAAATGTCCTAAGTATGATTTGTTTTATTTAATATTACACACCATTCAATATAATGCTTACTGTATCTGGACAATGTTAATATTTAATATATAAATATATTTCATATATATAGCCAATGACGTTGGAGGTAGCACGTTTCGTCCTACAGGTAAACAAGGCGTGGTCGATAATAGGGATGTTGTGGCGTTTTAAATACAATGAGTGTTTTATTTGTGATCATATCATGCCACCCACTTTAAGTAAGTGATAATCCAAAGCCATATCATTAAATTGAATACATTTAAAATTGTGTTAAGAAACAATAATTAAACTATAGGTTTGAACTTAGTGAAGAAATTACAGAAATTGACTAGTCATTTGATTTGTGCTTTTTTTGGGCTTGCCAACGCCACGGTAGCGCGACCACTGCCACTCCCCCTCCCAGGCATTATAAACTGTGATTAGTCATACGCTGTATTTCTAACCATGTGACAATAAATCATAGGTTTTTGTATATACAGTGTGGCTGCGTGTGCCATCGTCAATTACTGAATCTATGACCAAAATTGGCATAAAGACAAAGGTAAAAAAGGTAGGCCTACATTGCCTACAGGCTACACTAATTAATTACCTTGACTACAGTTGTTTTCTATTCGTGGTTGTTTCCAGTATTTGGCAACATTGTGTTAATAGACTAATCTATACCTAGTATAGTCTATAGATTATAGCTAGAAGGTTATGGCAAAACTAGTCAGTGACAGTGGAAATTAAGAGGTGCACAGGACAGGCCACATTGATTTGCAGAACTAGCTGTCCAATAAACAGTATACACGTATTCTGTCTGGGACACGCATGTGGCATATGGACTATGCTGTATGTAGCTGTGCTGTGAGTTGGGTGGCCTTGTGTTGTTTCTACAGTCTCTCAATCTGGCACAGATTATTTTCCCCGTATGCATCAGTAATTGTCACATGGACATTAATGGAAACAGACAAAACTTTTTCCAGAACAGTTCTTTACTGACAATTTTGATGCATGGTTTTGTGCTTGTCATCCTCAGTGGTGTATTTATGTCCAAAGTTGAAACAGAACCAATATTAATGGAATTCTCAATATTGCGAGTCAGGTTTTATGCCAAATGCACTGCACCCAGCAAACAAGGAACCATTTCTGAACTAGTCGGCACATATCATACAGGTTTATAAATGGTACCGCTCCACCAGTACATGTTTCATGTGAATACACGTGTTCCGCCTGTTGTCACGAGTTTTGAATGAGTTTGACACGAGTCGTACTGATTCAGAACTGGTACGGTTTCACTGGTACGTACATGTCATCACGTAAAAAACTTGTGATTTCACGGTAAACACATGTCGACACACAAACTTTGATCACAGAATCTGATGAATTCACATGCGGAAACACGTGAATTGAGCCAGTTGAACTCGTTAATTCACTTACAGAACGTGAATTCACGGGTCGCTGTTTGCTGAGACATGTACATGTGGTCATAATCTGAAACTTATTATTCTGCTCTCAACATATGACATCTGGTCATGATCTTAACTTAAGAAGAACAATGAAAGGGTTAGAGCACCGATTGTTGATCACGAAGGCTAATGTTTACCTTCACCCACTACTATTTTAAAAACTGAAGTAGTCGACATTTTTGCTAAATGTGTAACGTATCATAGACTTGCATAGGAGGCATGTCAGATTGTCAGTCTTAAAAATCTTTGTATTCGCATCAATACCATTAAGCCAGCCAGTTCTCTTGGATATTCTAGGAACTTCCTGGATTTGTTCTGTGACTGCACTGTGTGTAACTGCATGTAATGGATCATTGAAGTTGTGGTATGTAATGTGTATTGGCACATCACAATATCTCCTCCTATAACTGCACTTTCCTTTAGAAAATGTGAAAGACTCTATTTTTCAATATTTTACTATTCAATTATCCATTTTTTTTACAACATGCATGTCTACAAACATTTGTCGGAAAATAGCTCAGATGAGCTAATGTTATCAAATTCACATGTAGACCAACGTTAAATAAAGCTTCTTGTACATTGATCTCACCATAACAAGTGACCACATGCAATACATCATGTTATTTGCCTTTATATGCGGCACAACAACTATCACTACCCATAAATTTGGCACTTCATACATTATTAATGATCACTAAATATTAATAAATAATAATAAAATACAATATTTATATAGCGCCATAATCACACGGTGCTCTATGGCGCTTTACAGTACAATAATAATAATAAATCTACAGAGAAATTAAACATTATATTATTCAGTTAAATAATTTAAAAGCTAAACAACAAATAGTCGTAAATTGAATTAAAGAGTAAAAATACAATTCTATATAAGGATAGTAAACCTTAAAGGTATAGGGACAATAAATAATTAATATTACGTTTTAACCATTTCTTAAACATAATGTTTGCCTTTTACTTTCCTTCTTCTAGAGTGATGTTTGAGGACGTGCGTGACCCGGCGGCCCGGGTGCGGGCCGTCTGTGACTACGGATGCGCTGTTGAGATTGATCCACTGATCCCACCTAAACGATACTTCCGCTCTGGACGTGAGATGATTCGCATGGCAGACGTCTACTATGAGGAGGACAATCTTGAATCGGCATTTGTTCTCTACTCAAAGTTTATCGCGTGCGTTTATTTCATCATTTTGTTTAATTTTTCTTTAAATCATATACTTTTGGGGAACTACTGAGGAATATTAAGTTATGTACCTGGTAATGACTGCTATTTTATTTTACTGTTTCATCTATAGCCTTATATTTATAATGTTTATATATATATATATGTTTATTTATTTTAATAATACTTTATCATCCATATATACATATATCTATTTTAATAATAATTTATCATCCAATTTTAGCTACTATTTGTACATTTATGTAAAGCACATGAGAGCAATACTATTGATTCGGGCGCTATGCAAATAAATTGTATTATCATTATTAGTAATATATTAAGACCTTAAAGACATGTATCTCTAGTTATTCATTTAAAACAATATGTTTTGCCATATGAATGACTAGCATGATGGCATACATTTCCCTGTTTTCCTTTCACTTACTAACACAAAGTGACACTGTATATGGTATATTGAATGTGTATTTATTTAATTAATCTCATTGTGTCTGTTTTAATATATAAATAAATACTAGTTTTATTTAATCTTTTGCATTACAGTACCCATGAACTTTTCTTTTTAGAATGTATGAGAACTGCATACATTTTGATTATTATTATTAAACTAAATCTTGATGAATCCTATCAGTTATGTGTGTAAAAAAAAAAAAAACACTGAAATACCAATACTTAAAGTCCACCCATGTACAGTTTCTAGAAACCGAACAACAGCAACTTTGTTATTTCAGGTTGTTTGTTGAAAAATTGCCAGCGCACCCTGACTATAAAAGCATAGGTGCCTCTACAGAGAAAACAAACAACAAACAAGTATGTATAAATGTTGTTTTCCTTTAAAAAGCATATATCAAATGAATCTGTATTGTTTTATGATTTGACTGTATGCATGTTGTTTTATTAGAATACTGTGTGTGTATCTACACTCCCAAACACTCACACATCCATCTGTGAAAATCACACATGTGTTTGCCATTTCAAAAAAGTACTGATACAAACGGACTCATCTTAATGCACATGTTGATATCATTATTCATATGTCTCAGGGCTTGACATTAAGGTTTTTTATCCACTAGCCCAGTACCAATTTTGTGCGAAAATGTATTTATTTTGACAAAAAGTCACGTCACAAGAAGTCCACAAGGCGTATACACAAGGATGTCACGCAGACGCATCCAGCTCTTATCTGTGTATGTTTGTTTTCTATAGATGCTGAAAGATGTATTTGCGAAGGCAGAAGAAGTAAAAAAGAAGCTCAAAGAGAAATTTGAGCATGAAGAGAAACTTCGCAGAGAAGAGGAGGTGGGTATTTATTTAGAAGCAAACCTAAAGCAAGCAGCACACCTCTTTATCATTCTTCCAGAACATGACATGGTTTGTTAACTATCAGGTTCTTTGCAATGTACTTAATTCTCTACTTATTAGACATTTCTTCAAAGAACGCAAAGGCTCAGAGATAGAGTTTCAGACTCTCGACTAAGAGAACCTGGCATCGAATCCTGTGCTGTGGCGTTAAAACCTTGCGCTAGTTTTTTCACTCTACATTGCTCCAGTTCACTCAGCTGTAAAAATGAGTACCTGGCTATAGACAGTGGTGGGTGTGTGTCCGAGCAGCCTTTGTGCATTAATTGTAGCATATGGCTGGATGCTTCTCTTATGCCTCAACCCTTGAAACAACCACAGGATGGCACCAAGACAGATGATTAGTCTAGTCTCATGCACAGTCAACTAGCAATATTCCAGTTGTCAACAGTTGTCAGACAGGGAACTGCGGTGGATAGACAAGGTTGTGGAGATACTGACGACAGACCTTTGTGTTATTTTCATCTGGTGTACACTAAGTGGGGGGCTTATTCCAAAGAGTTGGTGCAGCGATAGAAAAAGCCCCAAGTTCCTATGTCAGCGTTGACTCTAGGAACAAACAGTAGGTCAGAATTAGATTAATTTATGGAGTACATTGTGTATAATATTATGTTTGTTGAACACAATTCAGTCACAGCTGTGTAGGCCTTTCTTGCAGGAGTAAGCAGTAGATGTAAATAAGATGATTACAAACTAGACAGTTTCTGTAGTGAGATGGTACAGGTCTTAAATACGATACGATACGATACGATACGATACGATACGATACGATACGATACGATACGATACGATACGATACGATACGATACGATACGATACGATACGATACGATACGATACGATATATGGGAAGCCAATGCAAAGAGCAAACAGTACAGAGTGAGAAAAACAAGATCTTATACCAACTTTTCCTGGACAATTTTGGATATGTTTGAGTTTTCTAATATCCTTGCTATTAATACTATAAAGGAGGGAAGGGCAATAGTCACGTCTGCTGCTAATACATGCTGTTGCAGTAGTTCTAGCACATAAAATGGCACGAATCGGTGAATACGGTGAATATCATGAATATGTTAAGACTTTTTTGCAGTAATCACAGTGTCGCTGAAACTTCCCAGAGAAGTCATCTGAATAACTAACTTATTGTTATACATTTTGCAGCATATAGTTCTACACTTGTTAGAGAATTACTTACACAATGCTGGATGTTTGTACTTAAATTATATATATATTTTTTATTTAATATCTTTTATTTGTATTATATATTAAAATTAATAATTTGTTTATCTATTTGTTTATCAAATTTATTGTACCCTTTTACATTATGTCAGCATATGTGTATTACGTTGAATGTTTATATCAACTTCCACTGTATGTTTCCTGTATTATACACCATATAATATCATTATATAATTCTGGTGCTACATAAATCAATAAACAGTTACAGACATTTACAATAAATCACTTTGAGCAAACCAAAGCATACCTTGTTATATTAGTACCCACCTTTGCCCTTTCTTTGTGCCCACAGAAAAAGAAGGAAGAGGAACGCCGGGTGGAGGAGGAGAGGAGGATGGAAGAGGAGGAGCGGATGAGACATGAGCGGGAGGAGAGGAGACGACAGGAGCAAGAGGACTACTTCCTCGCTCTCAAGATGCACGAGGAGGAGAAGTCGATGCATACGTCGAAGACAATCCCGCCACCCCCTAGCCCACCTGCACCCAGCCCCCCAATCCCGAGCCCCTCCAGAGCCTCAAGGAGTCCGGACCAGATGCCGTTTGTCAACGACATGGGAATACCGTCAATTCCTCCGCCATCTTACGAGTCCACGTGAGTGTCACATGATCACATGATTTATATCACATTCTTACGTGACATTGGTGAAACGTGGTTCAGCTCATTGCATATCCAGTTCTTAGTTCTTAGGTGGTTTCCTCCAAACAGCCCAAACTTGGGCTAACGCAGGAGTTGTCCTCAAGAATTAGTGAGTCCACTACAGGTTACACAGTTACCCCCTGTGTGGGATCTTTTACTTACCCTGGCATAGACACCAGATAGAAGGGACCACCGGCTTTTAGTGTCTCTTCCGAAAGACACAGGCAATGTGAGGTGAACAAAATTGCCTAAGTTTCGAAACGGCGGTAGGTGGGATTGAACCACCGACTCCTCGATTGACAGTCTGGCGCTCTACCACGCGACCACCGCTCTTTATATGACAACCATATGTGACATTTTTTTGTAAAGCACTGAACAAAACTGATACAAGTTTTTACGTCTGGAGACTGACCAGTGCAAATTGCTGAGCTGACATTTTGCCTTCAACCTGGGACTTTGTTGGTGACATGATTTCTGACAGAGCAAGGAAAGTTTGTAATGTTAATACAGAAATAATCGCCAGTCATATTCTGTGTTTGAATTGATTATGGATCTAAAGGATCTAAACTAGTTCTAGCACATAAAATGGCATGAATCAGTGAATACGGTGAAGATCATGAATATGTTAAAAGACTTAAAATTATGTATAGTTGGTTTCATGATCTTACCAAGATGACATACAAAAGTGATACAGGTGAAGTAATATATTGTTGAAGTTACTAGAAGTTTTGCAAAATAGGTTTGAAGAGAACAAACTAAAAATAGAATGTTGGGGACAATTGTAATATATATGTATATATTTAAATAAATAGGCAAATGTTGCATTTTAGAGTGATAACTTTGAACAATAAAAAATAAAAAAACAATAAAAAACTCCTCTTACATTACAATGAGCAGAAATTCTTCATTATTTGTGGCAAGACACATAATTAATATCCCACATCTTACCACCTTGCTTCAGACGTCCAGAGATTGACCGGTCCACAAAGCCGCGCACTGACCACTTCACCAGCACTGGGGGTCAGACGAGCAACAAGCACGGCCTGAGAGACATCATCGTCCCGGCGGAGCTTCTCGCCAAGTTCCTCCGACTGGCTCATGTCAACTCAAGCCGCAACATGGAGACCTGCGGCATCCTCTGTGGGACACTGGTCAGTGGGTGTGTGTGTGTGTGTGTGTGTGTGCGTGTGTGTGTGGGTGTGTGTGTGTGTGTGTGTGTGTGCGTGCGTGTGTGTGTGGGTGTGTGTGGGTGTGTGCGTGCGTGGGTGTGTGTGCGTGGGTGTGTGTGCGTGGGTGTGTGTGGGGGGGGGGTGGGGTGTTTGTGTGTGGATGTGTGTGAGTGTAGGTGTGTGTGTGTGGGGGGGAGGGTTTGTGTGTGTGTGTGTGTGTTTGTGAGTGTAGGTGTGTGTGTGTGTGTGGGGAGGGTTTGTGTGTGTGTGCGTGCGTGTGTGTGTGGGTGTGTGTGTGTGTGTGTGTGTGTGAGTGTGTGTGAGGGGGTGGGGTGTTTGTGTGTGGATGTGTGTGAGTGTAGGTGTGTGTGTGTGTGGGGGAGGGTTTGTGTGTGTTTGTGAGTGTAGGTGTGTGTGTCAGTGTGTGTGTGTTGTGTGTGAGTGTGGGTGTGTGTGTGTTGTGTGTACGTGTGTGTGTACGTGTGTGTGTTGTGTGTGTGTACGTGTGAGTACATGTGTGTACGTGTGTGTATGTGTGAGTGTGTTTGTTTGTGTGTGTGTGAATGTGTGTCTGCGTGTGTGTGTGTTGTGAGTGTAGGTGTGTGAGTGTGTGTGTGTGAGTGTGTGTGTTTGTGTGTGTGTGTTGTGAGTGTGTGTGTACGTGTGTGTGGTGTGTGTGTGTACGTGTGTGTACGTGTGAGTTTGTGTGTGTGAGTGTGTCTGCGTGTGTGTGTGTGTGTGGATGTAAACAAACTGTGTGTGTGTGTATGTGTATGTGTATGTGCATGTGCGTGTGTGTGTGTAAACAAACTGTGTGTGGTGCTATGTGTGTGTGTGTGAGTGTGGATGTAAGTGTGTAGGCAGTGTGTGTATGTGTATGAATGTAACCCAATCCTTCAAGGGTTAATTTATGATATTACAAAACAAAACTAACGCCATCTTATCACCTTCCTGCTCAAGGTCAATTATTTTTGGATCTGTATGAAGTTATATCTTCATACATTCAAACATTCATTGTTTGTGTGGACAAATTGCTAAATAGATGTTATCTTAACACTGTCCCAAATGTGGTTTGTCTTTTAGTGTCTCAATGCCTTCACCATCACTCACCTCGTCATCCCGAAGCAGACGTGTACCCCAGACACCTGCTCCACACAAAACGAGGAGGAACTCTTTGCGTACCAGGACAAGTTCGACCTCATCACCCTTGGCTGGATCCACGTGAGGCGTCGTCAGCCGACATCAACACACACATGCACATACATGGCTGCACATGCCACATTGTTATATAGTGATAAGAAAGCTTTGTTCACCAGTTACAACATGCTGTGTACACATCATGTAAAATAGGAATGTGTTCTGGCATTTGAGCCGCATAGTGCCTATATGCAATAAATAAATATATAATATATATAAATATAATGTTCTTTAAAATAGTAAATTATCCATTACAATTTTTTAGTTTGTTCTAATAATACAGCTAAATTTCCCCGAAATGTGAGCCATCATGTGAGACCAAGACCTATAGCTGATGGGTCGAAATGTCGTCAGTTTCAAAAGTTATGCTCCAAAGTAAGTTAATTTTTGTCAAACAAATACTGGTCAACTGTTTGTGTCGACAGACCCACCCGAGTCAGACAGTGTTCCTGTCCAGCGTAGACCTACACACACACGCCTCCTACCAGCTCATGATGCCTGAGGCCATTGCGATTGTCTGCTCCATCAAGTTCAACGAGTAAGTCATGCCATCGTCGTTCTCGGTTATTTTATTCTCTGTATAGTTGCTTCCAACACTTGGCAAAAGTTATATTAACCGACTAATCTGTCTGTAAAAAATACTTTACCTCTGGGATATGGTCACATATGAAGATAAACATCTTAATACAGTAACTAGCTTTGATTTTTTTTTCAAACATTGCTAATGGGTAGATCATACACCAGGTATGCGATGGTCGTGCAGTAGAGCACCGGACTGTCAATCGTGGGGACGGTGGTTCAATCCCACCTACCGCCGTTTCGAAACTTAGGCAATTTCGTTTACCCCACATTGCTTGTGTCTTTCTGAAGAGACACTAAAAGCCAGTGGTCCTTCTATCTGGTGTCTATCAGGGGAAGTAAAAGATCCCACACAGGGGGTAAATGTGTAACCTGTAGTGGACTTACTAATTCTAGAGGACAACTCTGAAAAATTATTAAATAAGCTCGACAATATTCTCGTCACAAACATGTGGTTAACATAGAGTGATGAGCTAACCATAAGAAGAAGAAGAAAGATTTAAGGTGAATGAACATAGAAAGAGGCAACTGGAACTTGGCGTCTGTGAGGGGATGCACTTACAATGTTTCGAAGTTAGCACATTAATATATAGACAAGTGTCTTCAGTATATTGTGGCTACTTTATGGTGGTCTTATGACGTCTTATTTAACTCTTTACTGCGCAGACCGTCCAAAACCGCCCAGTAAAATCACAGTTCGTGGGCCTTTCGTTTACCGCGATCAGATCCCTCTTTTACTTTAACCAGCCAGCTGAAACTGCTGACCTAAGCTCTATGTAGGTCACGGAAACATGTGCTGTCGCCATCTTGTGAAAAATTGTTTTCGTTTGCGAATTAAGTGAGTTTATTTGGAAGGATGTTGAAGTGCGTTCGTCTAGTTGACCTCCGACATCGTGCGGCATGTGGCGGATATTACTGAGATCAATTCTCGACGATTTCGAGTCGGATTTCGATGTTTGCAACGTGAATAATGTCGACAGCGATCACGGAGACCCTGTTATTGTCCATCTACGTTGTCTGTGCGACTTTTCGTTGTTGGGATACGAAGAAGATGACCCGTCGGCGGCATGTTCATTTCGCCGATTTGCAGCCATTTTGTTGATCGGATCACCGTCCGTACTTCGTTTAGTTTATTTAATTTATAGTATTTGATTAATATGCACTATGCTCACATTGCTTCTGATAAGGGAGCATCTACTTGTGAAAGGAGTGTGCTATCTTTCGTTATTCGAGGGTTGATTTTACATACGAAAAGAACATTGCATTCGGCAACATGATCGGTAAACGATAGCCATTTTGTAAATTATGGCATGATTTTTGTCTTCTGACGCGTTGGCGTTGTTTACAAAAGCAATTATAATTTGAAAGCTAACCGTCAAAAATTGATAAATGTTTTACTAGGATAAAACTAACATACGTGGCTACATTAGTTCCACAGGATCACTGTTATGTGTTCTAATATATTTTTAATATTTAGCATGATGAAGTTGCTTATTTATTTGTTCATTATAATTGTTGAAGTTTGCTTCAAGATCTGAAATGTAATTGATTGCTGCAACACATAAATTTTAATAACACATTTTATTCACACAATCATTCCATGTACAGTGCAATTAATTTCATACATTTTCGTGCATCGGTTGTCGAGTTATTCGAATTTTAATGCAAGCATCATGCAGGATAATTCACAGATAGTTGCCATCTTAAAATTGTCTGCCCACAGCAGGGTGTAAAATAAGAAGGCGGTCTACCCAGTAAAGAGTTAACTATGGTAGTCAGCTTTTCCACACATATTATGTTATTGCCATGTTGATCTTTATAAGTTGGCACTGAGGGTGGTCACTGCCATGTTTTTATGTTTTAAGTGGGATGGGACAGACTGTTTCTAACTTGATGAGGTGTTTTATGTTTGCTGTTATTATTATTAAGCATTATATAAATATGCTAATGATTTCACAGTAATGCATGTTATAAATTTTGTTATTGATTTATATTGTTAATTTATGTTTGATAGCAGCAGTGGTGTGTGTTGATTGAAAAAAACCATGCAAACAAATTCCTTTTGTATTATTTAGTACGGATGCTACTTGTTTCTATATTTCAACGTAATGTGATTCAACATTACAGTACATGCAGTAATCACTATTTGAATGTTATGTGTAGTCCTTGATGGGAACAAACATTCATTCATTCAGTTACATGCTGCAGCATTACTGTTGTTGCAGCATCGGTTACCTGCGTCTGACGTCAGATCACGGGCTCAACTACATCGCTAACTGTCGAAAAACCGGCTTTCATCCACACCCGGATAATCCACCCCTGTTTGAGGTATCAGTTTCAGTATAGCTGCATTTTTTTAATTCCTTGGTTAATAAGTTATCCTATTTGCAAAATATTTAATATTGTATGTGATAGTTTCTTGCCTATGAAATACTAGCACGCCTCAACTTACAAACCCCAAGTTAGAAACATATGCCATTTAACATGGATCACATTCGTAGGAATCACCCAGTCATCCAGAGAATGACTTCTATGATACCAGTGTATAATATGTTTTCATTGCAGTCTATCCTGTTATTATTCTCGACTCAAACTATCAACAAACTGATTGAAATTGTTCAATGAAGTTTGCATAAAATAACATTATAATTTAATTGTGTATGACAGTGCGACCCCTGTTGAACTACTGATGGTTAAAAGGTCTATTTTGTTTCAGGCATGTCCTCACGTCACAAAGAATGCACAAGGTACCATTAGAGTAGTTGACCTGAGACACCATGCAGCGATAGCCACGGAGACAGTCTGATTGTCAGCATACCGTTATTAAGTTTTGATAAGCTAAAGTACCAGTAACATGTCAACAGCAATAGTATATTTACACGTTCATGTCCAGAATAAACTCTCTTCAAGGGTGTTTGTATTTCTACCTGTCACAAAGCCTCTGGAGGGTTTCCTGTATTGCTAAAGGTATATGCCACTGTCAACTCTTAACAGTGATAGTCATAATGACTGGAAATAGGCACACGACATGAGTGACTACTGTTTCAGACTCACATTGAGTCACAGAATGACTCCATGCAAACTTATCTACGTCACAACTGATTCACATTGTTCGTATGGATCTTTGGTTACAAACCTGGTGGTACGAGATGTCAGTGTAATGCACACATCAAAGCCAGTATTTGCAGTGCATTGCTGTATCAACTTCAATTAGAATTTCTTTGCAATGCATTCAGTTCACACAATTAATTTGTGAAAATGTTGCTCAATTTTCCAAATGTTCGATTAATTATTGATATCATACTCGTGCTTTTGCGGTGTTCATGTCACATCACTGAGTGGGAGATTAACTGAACCACCTCTGCATATGTGTATGCCTTTTTTCCATTATAACCAATTTCGTTGTTATGAACAACTATTATCCTATTCCATATGCTAATTTGCAATATATTCCATGTAAATTTATTTTTATTGAAACATTAACACCACACCACTTTAACTACAAACATCAGCCACGTAACAAGGATCAAAGTTCGTGTCTTCATTTAAACTTCTGGTACATGTACTTGTCGTATCACACAGTAGCACATTGTTCTGCAGAAAGAATGTACGTATTCCACTCACGTATTTGTCTGTGTTCTCGCATGGATGTCAACATGGAGATGTGTTCAACTCCAACACAGCACTTTGTGTTTGTAAATTTATATAAACCTGTTAATTTACTTGCAATTCCTATTCAGTAAATGTTGTTTAAATGTAAATAATAATTTAGAATTATTTTGGTAATAAGGCCAACCTTGTATTCATGTTAGAATTAAGTTTTAATATTCAAATATGAATAATATGAATACCTTTCTGTGTTGTCACGACTGTACAGAAATTAAAACAATAAATGTTTACGTTATCAACACTAAAACAACCTTGTTATTATACAGCACACATTTATTTACACACATTTTCTCAAATTCATCAATTGAACACAGTGTACACTCATAAATTAATCAAACATTATAACAAGCATTCTTATTTAATTTACAACTGTCACATGACAGTATGTAATCGCTGTAAAAGTAGTTGTATCTTACATAATATTATCATTTCAGCCTTACTAGAAGTGCACAGACTGAATGAACCTTAAAGAACGTGAGATCATATTTCGGAAGTTAGTATCGATCTCTATGTACTATAATGTCACAAAACTAAACAATATTTGTGGCAGAATAGTTTTAAATGTTAGTAGAATCCACCTTACTATTAGACCCCCCCCCCCCACTAGTGCCCAGTTCATTCAACCTTCTTACAAAATAACACATGTCAATAAATATCTCATTTGCAAAAAAAGATTAATTTCACAGAAAGCCAGGACTCAAAGAATTGGTAGAAAATCAGATTTCTGTGACACTTTCAATGAAAATGCCATTGTGAAAAACATCCATGCAATGCAGTCAGTTTCCATAACTACTATTGAAATACCTATAAAAAATACACAAACTATTGAACGTTAATGTATTTGAATTCAGACAAGCTGCATTTTCTGGGCTGCCTTTGATTAGAAATTCTGTTTAAATCCATATTACGCTTTTCGTCTGTTAACTGGGCAGTTGCGTCGATATTTTAATTGAGTGACGCCATCTATTGATATGTAACGATTCAACATTCAAATTATTTCCCAAACTTCAAAAATCAATATCGTATACAAGAAATCCATAATGTCACAAAATGCATTTGGGAAATATTTTCAATTGTTTTTTTCCCTCATTAACCTTTTTGTAATGGTTATCAAGAAAATATTGACAATTACATAAACCTTCATGGGACATTGTCATAAGGACTTAAAGCGACATGGTCCATTCGTGGCTTTTTAATTTTATTGCAAAATTAATGTTAATAAGTATAAGGTATAACTATTGTAGCATCCTGACCGCCAATAAATGTTTTATCGAAACAAAAGAGTTAAGCACCCCTTACTGCGTCTATTTTCAACCCCTAAATGGTACATGGAAACATATTTTGACTGGCTTTACGCTATAATAGGTATAATTTATACTGTATAATATGATTTTGCAATAAAAATTAAAAGCCATGAACGGACCATGTCACTTTAAACCTGAGAGTGGACTCAGGATGTCATCCTATGGGGGAGACAACTGGGCCAGCTGTGGCTGAATAAGTCAACCATTGATCGCCTCTCCTCTAGAAACAGCCCATTCATTGTCTGACGAACCAATCAATTCAAAGCGCCAGAGTGAGGCCGAGGAATCATCAGATGTCAATCATTACAAAACAGGAGCATGGGTTGGATAGGATGCAATCAATCGTGTTTACTTTGCTGTTTTGTGTGTAGAAAATTCTCTCTTAGTTTGTATCATGAATAAAGAATGTTTACTGTTATGTTTGTCATTACTTCAGTTAACAAAGTAAACAATTTTAGGTGTTTATTTAGTTATAGCTGCAGACCATTATTTAGTGTACTAATTTTCCCGATGTAATAAAGTGTGTTAGTATTGTGTATAACCCATGCTGTAAAAACAAGCAGTGAGTCACTACCACAAATCTGCACCATTTGGTGGGCTGTGTCTCTGTGTGTATAACTGGTTGCTCTGTGAAACTAATATGTGCTATCAACTAATCTGACTAAATTTTTGTTAGGTATACATGAAGTACAATTTTTTACTTTTATATGTACACATAAAAATCTAACTTCTATTTGAGTATTTGTTTATCCTTGAATACCGTGGCACATGTATTTATGTTCCAGTATGAAATAAATGTACTCGTACAGGCCAGGTAGTAACCAAGGCTGTTGGAATGACGCACACCCACCAGCGCATTTATCAATAGCACGAATTGGGCTGAGTGCTAATGTCTGCTTCCCAAGTTGATCTTTAAATGAATATATCTGCCATGGAATGATGAGTAGAATACTCCATGTAGCCCTAGGGATTGGATTCAGATTGTTTTATAATTTACATATTTTACTAACACCTGCTGCAGGAACGTTAACAATTTCTACCTTTTAGCTCAGATGTCACGAAGCACCTATATGCAGCCCCCTCTGACATTTAGCGTCAAACTAGGGATTGCGCAGTTTCCAACCTTTTCAATTATTGGGTTATCCCTTCCAGTGGAAGGGTATCTTCAGGTGGTTTTGTGTTCAACAAAACACCCGACAGCTAACTGAAAGGAACGGGTTCAGATCAACCTTTGAGTACCATGAACAACACTGATACTGGCACTATGCATAAGATCACATGATTAAGCCCTGTCAGTGTATGGCTTGGTGCTCCTGGCCGAAGCTAAGGACACTTTTGACGAGGTGCGTGACGATGGTGGACCTGACGAGGACAACGGCGAAGAAGGTGACTGTGAAGGACCAGGCGAGCCACAGCAGGTAGTCGGGGCTGGCCGTGGGGTTGCTCGCCAGGGGGCCGTTGTAGTCGTCTGGCAGCACCCCCACCGATATGTTGGGTTGTAGGCCTGCAACAACAACATGCCTGTTCAACCAAACTTTTGTGTATGCTGATATGGATATGTGTAAAATATTGTAAAGCCTTAATATATTTCTTTACATCTATTTATTTTAATGTTTTAAAGTATTTATTATTTGTTAATAAGTTTAGTCAAATAATCACAGAAAATATGTTTTAATGTCTTAAATTATTTAAATTAATTTTATAGATACACTTCATATATTTTCTACATTTTAATTAATTTTTTATTTATGCTAATGTCTTAAATTATATATTATTTCAATCTAGTTTAACAAATATACTTTGCATGTTTTATGTACCTATTTCAATCTGTATGATTGCCCAGAGAGTGAAATAAACTATTATTATTATTATGCCATTCACAACAGTGGAAAGACTGGATGATTATAATATCATAACAACATGATTTACAACAACTGACTATGCTTATTCAAACACATTCATTGATTATGATCCCTGAATCAGACCTATAGGACGAAGTATTAACACAGCTACCTAATTCGTATTGAGGTTATTACAATAACCAGTTTAGATGTGTGTACATACATCACAATCCAAAACAAATAATCACTAAAATAATGGAAAAGTGGTGACTTATCACATACGCTGTTATTATAATTAGTTAATATAACTAATTATTACAAAATGTTATTTAGACATGCCCAGTCAAAAATTATTTAATATTTTGTCGAATAATAACTGAATTATTTCATAAAGAATGAAATGGTTACACATGAATAAGTTTGGCACACATGTTGTAATGGATGCTGGATAAATTTAGTTTTTAACTGAGCAAAAAAAAGAAAATGAGTACCGGTAGTTACAAACTACATTCATATGTAGCGAAATACGAACCTGTAACATTTGTGACGAATGAGACGAGATTATCCAGGATCCTGAGCGTTCCATTGAAGCGTGAGACAGCCTTGGAGTTGTGAAAGAGAAGAATACTGGGCACCGCCACCGTCCCAAACCTCGAGTTCAAACTGAAACGGGAAGAAAGTAGCTGAAATTATATTCACGCATTTATGCGTAATATTAGTTAGAATATCACTTATTACATCCCACGAAAGTACAACCTGTGGTATAAGCCATGAGAGCACATCAGTGACAGTATACGTGCTAAAAGATCGCGAATGATGTCAACATCTATAGTATTTAGTCAGTAGAAGTTTGCTGAAAACAAACACGTTATGAGAAAAACGGTGGGTTTACAAAGTAACTGTAAAATACCTAATTTTTTATTAAAGATGCAGTTTAAAACCAATCATGTTTTTCAAGTGTTAGCACAATGTTAACTAGAATAAATCTGTTGATTGCATATTTAGCATTAAATCATTTATAAAATTGAATGACACTTATATTATGACAGATATTAGGAGACTACTCACTTGCTGAAGTGCATCGCATCGATCGCAAGAACGTCAAGTTGCGGGAATGCCCGCGCCAGTGCATTGTAATGCGGCGCGACCCTTGCACAGAACACACACCAGGGGGCGTAGAACATGACGACGGCGCAGAACCCACGAGACTCATTCTTCGGTCCGAGCATCTGCACGAGTTCGGCGCTGGTGACGATCCTCACTCGCTGTTGTGTCACGTTACGTGGCACACACTTGAACCGACGAGCCGGCGGCGTCACATGTGTCTCGTTGAAGGACACCCACATATACTGGCTCATGTTGTGACTTGCGAGTGCTTCTGACATCAGCAGGAAGTCCTCCATTGACCGGCCGTCGACGACGACATCCCAGAAGGTGATGGTACGACAACACTGATCGCTGGTGTCCACCCGCAGACATTGCCACTCACCCCCCACCGCGCCCACACGGAGTAAGTCGAGGGCTTGGGAGATGTTCTCTTCGCCCACGGGTTCTATGTCGTCCTTAAAACCCCGCACATCCCCAGTCATTCCCTGGCTCAGTGTGTAGGTGTACGGCCACACAGCTGGTGTCCTGGCACGTCTGGTGCGTGTGATGATCTCAACAAACTCATCCTTGGTTACTTTTGTGCTCGCCGTCTTACCAGTGTCTCCAGATACATCTGTAAGTAAACAAACAAATACCATTAGCACAGGCAAGCAACGCTAAAAATGCACAAATAATTGCTGCTTTCTGAAGAAATCCCACATGATTACCAGAATCTGTGAATTAATTTCTTATTTTAAAATTTACCGTGTAACATGCAAAAACAGACAAATAAGTGAGTCGCTACATGGATTATAACACACTCCAGTTAAACCCCTTTTCACATATCCGTGGTAGTTGCTATCGGCAATATTAATTATAAATTGATGGACAACATTTCATGCAATTTTCAACCACAGATTTCTGTTATACTGATGAAATGTCTAATTTAATTATGTGTTGATTCACATTATCCAATAAAGAATCACAGCAGGTTTCATCCTGTGTATTGGGTAACAGCTGTTGGTGCTAACACCAGCCCTAGTCTAGACCTGAGATAATCGGTGTACTTGTGAACTCTGCATGATTACTACCAGGTAAGTGTATTGGGCCACATATTCAAACAATGGGCTACTTAACACGGTTAAGTAACAGGTGTCTGCTTGACTCTGCTAACTACATTTATGACCCAAATAAACGCAACACTATTCAAATGGTTGCATGCTTAACTTTGCTACAATTAAAAACGAATGATGACTGAAACGTTTAAATTGTAATAAATGTATGAGTCCATCTTAGTACTTTATCTGCAAACTTGTAGTTTGTTAATTAGTAAATTATGTACCTCTCAAGAAACCCTTTTCTTTGTTTTCCATATATTTCAGCTGTCTCTCAAAGCCTTCTTCAGCTTTTGTTTTTCGTATATATTCCAGCTGTCTCTTACACCCTTCTTTGCTGAAGAAGGCTGTGAGAAACAGCTGGAATATATGGAAAACAAAGAAAACACTTTCTTAATAGGTAAATCATTTATTAATTAACAATGAACCAAGACACCGGATCATTATATTCAAATATTGTCGTCTGTTGTTTATTAGAACATGGACAACAAATAATATTTCAAAATGTGCAGTCCCACTCTCCACTGGATAGGTGAGACGTAATTAACAGTTAGGTTTTAGGCTGGTATTTAAACTGTGGTACATAGAGATCTCCCAGTCCCTATGTATCATAGTTTAACACATTCTTTTGTACTGTTTTTTTGCAAGCAATTTTTATTTTACATGTTTTTAAATGTTATTTGGAAGGTGGAGCCAATACGCGTCTTACGCAAATTACACGTCTTCATGCTAATGTTTTGTAGGCATAAATTATATTAGGAGTGGTAAATGGCTTGATATAAAATAATTTATCTCAAGACAATCAGAGAAAAACTGACGAAGATCTATTAAATTACTACACAAAATCAACCCACAAATTAAATCAACACACATTTACAACATCTTTTTAGAACTATAAAGTTAGTATAATTATTTTCATTAGAAACACTGACAGGAACATTCATACTAATCAGAGGGCTAAAATTATCGAATCCACATTTTCATAGAAAGATCACTAAATGTTTGGAAAACTATTGATAAAATTAAGAACACTTACAAAATTTGAAAACAAAAATATCACTGAACATAACTTTTTGTTACACAATAATGCACAGGTGCATCAAAACTGTTGACTTTTGTTTTCATTATGCATATTTCTGTCATACAGTAACAACTGTTTTCTCATAAATGTGACAGTTTTGATTGTGCTTTATGACTGCATCTGATGATTGGAATTTTGACTGTTTTTGGACTTTGTTGTGTTTGATTGACAAGTTCTTTGACTTTGTTTTGTGATTTTCAGTCTCACTCTGTCTCTGTGAGTATGAGGGATGCCATTACATTTACAACAATAGAAACTGTCACTATGCCGTCGTGTTTAGTGTGACCCTCTGGCGTTGTCACAGATGTACGCTGGTGACAGATAAGCTGCGTCCTCCAAGGACAATCACCGTATGTGATGTAAAAGACACGTGACAGCGACCGCGGTTTGTCATTATGTAAACATGCAGCATGCCATACAATATCGCTCAGCACCAACACTGCGTTTCATAACAGCGCATTGTGCAACTCTGTGTAATTTTGGTACATCCTATTCAACATCATTAGATACAATAGTTTATATTTTACAATTATATATTATTGATCGCATACCAGAAGTACATGGATATGAAGAAAAGAGCATGGATAAAATCACAAATGTCAACAAACTCCACCTGACTGCCATGTTTTTTTGGCAGAAGACTGCGCATGCGACCGCTAGGTTTTGTGAACTCGGATTTGATTGGCTAGATTATCTCAGCCGGTTGCTCTAGCCAATCGGATGTTGTCTAATTTTAATCATTGAGCGACATCAGCCGGCGAGGTGCTGGGATTGACATTTCGCCGGTGGACCACCGCTGATTTGTGGTTTCTTTTGCTTTGCCGGCGAGTGCAGTACATTTGTACCGGCCAGCATCAATGGCGATGGCGAACAACGATTTCAATCACTCGTTCGTGCTGACGTTCGAGAAGAATTTCGATGAGGAATCCTTCTACGAATGGATGCTGCGCAACTGGACGCACAGCTTCTGGTACGCCGCGGTGTATGTCGTCCTCATCTTCACCGGCAAGTACTACATGCACGAGCGGCCGAGGTTCGAGATTCGCGCCGCCCTAGCCACGTGGAGCGCCGTACTGGCGATCTTCAGCATATTCGGTGCCATCCGAACCGTGCCCGAGCTTGTGTATGTGATCAGGAAATACGGCTGGGAGTACTCGATGTGTAGCCCGTCGTATTTCTATGGACCGATCAGCTTCTGGGCGTACATGTTCACCGTATCGAAAGTGTACGAACTCGGCGATACGATCTTCATCATCCTGCGTAAACAACAGCTCATCTTCCTGCACTGGTACCATCACGTGAGTGTACTCATCTACGTCTGGTACAGCTACACCGACCACACGGCACCGGGCCGCTGGTTCATGGTGATGAACTACACCGTCCATGCATTCATGTACACCTACTACGCTTTCCGCGCCATGCAATTCCGCATACCAAAAGTGATCAACATGGTGATCACGTCGATGCAGATCACGCAAATGACTGTTGGTATCCTTGTGAACATTCAGACGTACAAAGTAAAGACGCGGGGCGATTACTGTCAGCAGTCAATGGAGAACGTTTACTATTCCATCATGATGTATATCAGCTACTTCCTCCTATTCGCCTATTTCTTTTTCAAAACATACTTCCACAAGAAGAAGTCGGTTCCGTCGATGGAGCCTATAAATGGCAAAGTTGCAAATGGCGGAAAATGTGCAAACGGCATCAAGGTTTCAAACGGCGTGACGAAAAAAATGCAGTGAGACGCTCGTGCGGAAATCGTTAGATGACAGCTGTAATGATTTGTCTGATTGTGACAAGTACTTGTGACATCAATGAAGCGATGTCATTCGTAACAGAGAACGCTGTCTCCATGTATTGATCAGTGCCCTCCGATTGCACTATAGGCATGAACATATGGCACATCTACAGCAGTCACATGCATGCGCTCGCTTGAATATGCAAATTGAAAAGTACACTGGCTTCTTCCTTGTGGTGATTATGAAGAAACCCAGTCAGTTTCCTAAACACGGACTAAACATACGACCACCTGATCATTGGAGATACAAACACAGAACCTGTCACGCGTTGCATTACTTGCTGGACAATCTCAGGAATTTGAGCCATTCTGTGTGTATCGATCTACTTTGCAATACGCAACCAATACCATAATAGCTATTCGCACGTATACTAATTCAGCAACATGCGTTATGCTGCTGTGCAGTTGAAGCTATGCCAAGTCCAAGCATGTGCCTGGGTGCAGGCTCACCTGGAAAAGCTGAGCTAGTAAGCATTCATATCACCTCAAGAATATAGACGCAAAAATCCCGGTACTTCATAATGCTTTTTGGCATTGCTGGTGTAACAAATCGCACACTAGTCAGAGTTCAGTATTTACCCATATATTGTTCACAGAGGCTGATGTGGGAGGTCAACGTTAACTTTGACCTCACAAGTGCATACTTGTCAATCATGCCATATCACAAGTGTAAATTTTGGATCAATAGTATAATGGTTTGCCCGATATCTGCAGATAACAACATACTAATTGTTTACATAAAATTAGAGCTTTGATTACTAACAGACGCAGACAACACCCTTTAGCCATATTTATCATGTGGCCTTTTACGCATGATAGTACACGGATTCACACTGCTAAATACTGTGTATTTCAGTGTAAACTGCACAGGTTACTTCCCCTTGTGCCTTTTAAGTTAAAGATGCTACATTTTGTCTGAATGATGTCAACAAATGTGTTCCATAGGTGTTATTTGTGGCCACATTTCTGGGTCATACAGATATATTGAATTAAGTAAGTGTGGTGCTGTCCATAACTGATACAGTGTTTATACATTAGGCAATGTTTACAACCTGTATTTAAGCATTATATACATCTCTATACTTGTATAAGTGTTTTACTAATTACGGCATTGTGGACCTGTTTCCTCCCTCCAACAGAAGAGAGGTCATAAACGGGTCATCTCTAAGTCAGGTGTTGACAGTGTGGCTGAGCTGGATACTGGATGTTTTGATACCATGTTTATCCTTTTACCAGTTGATTTTGACATGTTTGCAAAAGTGATGTTCTGTATCAATTACCACAATTTCTCTGTTAGATGCCCCTAGCACAAAGCTGAGTACAAATGGCAAATTTTAATTATTCTATTTCAACAGGTTGAGCTGTTGCATAACAGTGGTTAGGTAATAAAGTTATAAGCATTGTCCAATCACTACCACATTACTGAATAATCATTTATAATTCCATTATTAGCTTATGTGCCGCGGACGTTGCATGCAATGTTGATGGTTTCAGTTTACCTCAATCCCTGAGGTATACGACCACCTAAACATCTGCAAATATAGTCAAACACACAACATTCTAAAAGGTGTCTAACAGAGAAAATGTGATAATTGATTATTAGTCGGATATTTTCACATGCTAAATTCCAAGCTGTCAGGTTGCGTGTTGGCTGTCTGACAACGACTTGTTGGGGATAAGATCTGGTTAATGCTCCAGGGTCAAGCATTGTGTACTATGGTTGTGTGTGTACTCTTGATGCTCATCAGAGCAAAGTAGCCTGGCACTTCAACCAGTTATTCATAATGTAAACTTTGCGACCAAGTCAAAAAGTCAGGTGTATCTGATACAGTTAAGTGTAGTGGAATGTAACTTTGTAAGGTGATCAAGTACTAAATTGATAATTGGCATAATTTTTTTTCAAAATTGAAACTTTATATTGATGGCTGAATCATATGCATTTTATAGTGTCCCATGAAGATGACAATTTGTTTTATTTTTTTACAAGAAGTTTATTCTAAAAAATCATGAAACATTTATTTTTGATGAGATTTTATAGTTCTAAATCCACACATTATTTTACTGTTAGGTTCAGCAGTTCGCACAAGTTACATGCAGCCAGTTTTATTGAGGCGAACAATTTGCAATGTGGCAAATGTACTGTAAAAACTCCATTGGAGTTATGAGGTTGACAGTTTCATAATGAGATAGCGTACAGTCATGTGACATGAACACTGCCATTGTGAGTCGCCATGGCTCGTGTAGTTGACCAAAGTGCAAATTTGTTATGGAGAAAAGCTATTTAAAGGAGTAGAGTCCACTGGTTTTATAAGCTGACAGAATAACGCCTTCCACGTATCCCACGATCACCAAATTTATGAACAGGCTCTTACAAAACCGCCTGATTTAAAATGTTATGTGACGTGCTTGTTAATGATTTTTCCTGCAAGCGTTAAATTCCTATTTTCACCACCGCGATGGCTTCCACCTTGGTGTATACATATGCAGAGGCCAGGCATCAGTATTTGTTAGATAGGTATTTGTTGGTGCAATTTACAGTAAGAAATGTAATAGTTGTAGTTTTTCTACTGGCATTTAAATTGTTCACATGCGTACAAGTTGACAACTTGTAAAGATGGGTAAAATGTTGTAGCACGTGTCTAACAGCCGTGTAGTATGTAAGAAATATTAACCATATTAAGGCTACCTGTGTAAAATGTGGAGTATGATTTTACTGTATTGGTGTGTTGTTGAGTTACCGTGAAGCCAGGGGTGTGAATGTGAGGCTTACAACACACGCTGGCATGGGGTGATCATTTGAACCCTGGCAAGGTCACACGTAGACCCAAGAAACAGACGGGTGCGTCTGGGTCATAGATTCTTTCACTTTTTGTTGGTTATGCGTGTCTATTTATTCCCATGGCTACTGCTCATAATGCTGTCAGCCTGTGGTTCTTCGACAGTTGTGTCTGTTGGACAGGTATTTATGGGTCTGTCTATAGGGGTTGCCTTGGTAGACACCATTTATAATTCAACCCTCAAAACTGTTGAGATTTGAGGTATTCCACCTACATACAATGGTATATGTTTACAATTGGCAGGTTTTTCTATAAAAAAAAAACTAACAAATTCTAGAAATCTATTCTAAAGATTTGAAGTAGGCAACTTTCTCTTATATACAGGAGTTTTTTATGGGTTGCATAATGCCTGGTGACATTTTGTATGGCTGCCAGCCAACCAACCGTAAAGGCCTGCTTTCACATACATAACTTGTCTGTCCATAATCATTGAACCAACAGCGTGGTTACATTCTTAGACATGCAGGCTGATAGATCTGTTCAAAGAATATTCTTATAGGTTTTGTTGTTAATCATTTTGTCACACCATTTTTATGTCTGTCATCTTATTTGTGTGCACACATCGGCTTCATTTGGGACATATGTCCTAAATACACGGACATGTGTCCTAAATACAAGGACAGCTGTCCTAAATATGGTTACATTTGTAACCCATGTTTAGCTAATTTTGTTTTCCCTTATATTGTTTCATAGTTAATTGTATATCGTGAGATGTAGCACGTTGCCTGTTGTGTTGTAACGAGTCTGTCAAATTCTGAACATTTATTTTCCGTGCGAGATCGGATGTCGCGATTGCATGCACAATTGCCAGCTGAAAGACTGAGGCACAATGAAGCTGTTTTTGTTGGTTATAACTGTTTATTATTTTAGGCTGTTGTTCAGTGAATAGTACAATATATGAATATACAAAGTTGAATGCATATTTTAAGAGCTATATTTCTGATAATGATGTGAAGATTTTCTTCACAAACTATATGTTACTACAGTGTAGTGGTTTATATGTAATATGCGTATATGTGCGCGTGCCCTCTGATAAAGGTCACATGCTTTACTATCACAGTTTTATGTATTCACGTCACAAATGTCAACACACTTCTCGGTGAAATGTAGCTAAAAATAGACGCAGGTTCATGAGTTGAATTATTTTAGCTTGTTATGGTTGTCACTCGGGTGTCAGCAGGTTGATCGGTGGTTTGCAGTTGATGGGGGACCCTAAAATTGTGTAATGTTTTTGTCTTGATTTTATCCATATTATCATTGTTTTATTGATGCAACAGAAAAAGGTTACACGTTAAAACCAGACATTAGAAATGTTCTTCAACAGTGCGCTTCATAAGTTCATAAAACTAGGCTCCCTGCCAAGTGCACTGTAAATTATATTTGTGTAGGGTCATTCCAGTGAGTGTTACATAACTTTTGAAAGGTCCCCTACCACACTAAGGGGTCATCATGACTGGCAAAGACGGCGTCATCATAGTAGATGATAAACAAAAGGGCTTAGTGTTGTTCTTGTGCGGCCAAGCAATACAGTTTGATATATGGTACTACAGTTATGTGCAATGGATAGCAATGATTTCAGTTGGTGGTTAAACGAATGTCCAGGATTAATGTGATGTTTGTACTTAGCAAGTCAAATAGCTTGTCAGAGATTGGTCATAACTGAATAATTGCTTGCAGCTACATTTGCCGACAGAGTAACTGTGTCAAATTGTGTTCTATTGTTACTGGAACGATACAGTTGTACTCCATTCACTGCCTCGCAAACTGTTTTGTGCTGCTAAGACTGGGTCGTGTGTTAACATTTGAGGATGTAGATATTTTACTCTTGTGCCTATGAAATTATTCATTACAAATGTAACATTTTTATGGGATCATGAATACAGTTTGCTTTCAAATGCGATTTTACAGGGTCACACGTGTAACAGAAGTATGATTAAATGATGCAGCAATACGCCGTGTTCTTCTCAGTGTTACTGAGTTGGATCTTAACATTTTTAATCTTAAGACAACACAATGCGAGCTTGCTGGCTGTGTTGTATGTTTTGGGGAAGGCACATTGTGGACATTGTACCTTATAACAGGCCACCTGCTGACATAAGATGGGGCTAACTCTTGTACACATGAATGCAGCAGTGCATGTACAGTGTATCTGCAAAATGGCTACATGTCCGTCTTCAATCATACTGTCAGGGTTGCGCAGGTAGAATTAATTGCTGCAAGAAATTGTTATTGTAATTGAATCATGACTGGCTTGGTGAATTCGACCAATATTAAAGGCACCAATCATTGGCAACATTACATATGTGTTGTGTCATTGTCGTATCCAGACTTATTACAGATTGGCTGTCTGTTATGTGGCCCGGAATTGGCCTGGTGGTAATCATAAACATTAACGGACACTCCACCGGATTGATTTTCTCGAGTGTGGTACTATAATGACCATGATGAACATCAAATAGTTTGGGTAAATCAGGCGTGAAAGCTGCAACATCCACTATAATAAATTAAGGTCAATGGAGGTTTTGTTTAGTTTTCAGGGGTTGAAAATTCAAATAGCAAATATATATCAGGCTTATATGGTGTTTTGCAGGCAGTTTAAACTTTTATAGTGGTATGAACATTGTATTAATTTAATACCAACACTGAGGAGCAGACAACTTATGACAGAGGTCATCATCTATGTTACTAACTATTTCAGAATGTGGACAATTCAGATGTCATAAATTAAAGGTAACAAAATCACACAAACATGGTTTATTTTCCCAGTAATCGCCAGGATGTCCTACGTCATATATAAATAATATAATCAACCCATTGAGATTTGAGTATTTAATGATGCTGTCGCTCACTTTCGCACTCCCTCTCCCCACTTCCTGTCTGTCTGTCTGTCCCTCCCTCTCCCTCCCTTCCTCTCTTTACTCTCTCTCCCTCTATATCTTTCATCTCTCCCTTCCTCCCCCTCTCCCAACGCTGTTGTCTACTCGTACAGTTCTTCCATTCCCTCGCCCCACCTCCCAACTCTGTTGTTATCTGTATGTGTCTCTCCCGCTGACTCTCCCTTCTTCCCGCACTCTCTCACTATCCTCCTCTTCTTACTTACTCTCCCGCTTTTCTCCCTCTGTATTGTTGTCTCTCCCTCCATCATCCCTCTGTCTTCTCTCTCATTCTCTATCTCTCTCTCCTGACTCTCCCTCTGCACCCCCTCTCTCTTTCACTCTCCCTCCCCACTCTCTCCCTCCTTTCCCCTCCCTCTCTATCTCACCCCCCGCCCCCCCGCTCCCCCCCGCTCTCCCCCCCCCCCCGCCCCCATCAGACACACACGTAATCTCGATATCTGATGTGCTTTCGTGTGTTCTTATATGAATGCATGTATATATTCACATATCGACAATAGTGTGATATGTGTGCCAGATTACAACTTTTTAAATATTTCCCATCAGCATAAAATCATTTGTAAGACCGAGAATCGATGCTCAAGAAGTAACGCTGAAATCTCCTGACACCCAAAGCGAATGCGCTGTCATTTTCATTAACATCTAGATCCGCGTAGCAAAGTGTGGAACTGCAACTAGACAACGGTATATTGACTCCCAAACGAAATTGATTCGTATAAATGCCTAGGCTGAACGACAGATGTGTATAGTACACCAACAGTTCTAGAGGTGCTGGGAGATACAGTCTCCCCCTTGACCTTTAGAATTGGTAGACGCTGTGTCAGCGCAAGCCTGTCGTGGCCTCTCCTAGGGCTAAGTCGTGAATGTGCCCTTTTCTGGCTAATCTAAAGAACGAAGCAATTAGAGTGTTATGAGCATCAATAATATTTTGAACATCCCCGCGAAAAATTGTACGTTCACCAGCGTCTCAAACCCCCCCCCAACCCGTTTTCCGATGTTGTTACGCAATCTGACAGCGGAGAAGTGCCGCAGTCCATTCAGTAAAATTTCGTTTTGTGTCCCCTAAACTATCGTCTCTGAGTCCACCTCTGAGTAATATTTTTCCGTGTTTTTTTATCTTAGACACTGATACGCTATTCTGTGTACACTGTATTTATGTAAAGCGAGTGTATGGGTGTACGTGTTGTCGCAATTTGCGTACGCGTCGGTTACTTTAAATTGTACAGTCAAAGATTCATTATAAACTCGCACAAATTAGAAAATATTCAGAGTCGTGAAGCGCAATCTGTCCTACACTGCCACCACAATTCCTCCAATGACGCAACCGTGGTACAACATTTTGATTGGAGAACCCTTACGGAACTTACATTAAACTATGCATGATGTACCTACAAGTAAATGGCCTGTTGGAATACAAACAAATAAGTACGTTTTTTCACCAAAAACGTTGTTCTTGGGCAATAACATTCCTTATTCCTATGTCTACCATTTTCCCCAGTAGGCCTACCATTCAACTGTGGAGCTTCCTCACATTGTTAATGCTGTTAATGCAAACAGCCTGGAACGGATGCAGTCAAAATATAACATCTAAATATTGACATATCTAAGTCCAATGTTCTGCACACACAACGCTCGTGTGTGTAGAATACATTTCTGTTTATTTATACATCATTTTTGTTAAACGCGCAATGCACGTGCAAAGGTCCTGTTCGCCTGCCAGCTACAGCCCGTCTCCTCAGCCCGCTCGTAACAACCGAATCTGGGCTGTCGGCATCTCCATGGTCGCTTATAAACACGCAACACTGGTGATCCAGTGACCAGTGGTCATTGTTGGCAGGTGGGGGGTCCCTCTCCTCTTCTCTATCTTGCCGGATCCACATCACTCAGTGGTTTATTTACTTTTGTTTAACTTTAGTAATAGTCTACACTTCCTTCTGCCTTTGCTCGTCCGCACTGCTCGTCCACAGTCTTTTCTTATTGGAGTTGACATTTCCTCGTCTTCTGCCACCATCTACTTTTTATTCCTGTTTCCATGCTATTGTTGTTAGCTTGCCCTCACCCCTCTGCGCTAACGTCGGTTACCGAGATGCCGTGAGGTGGCAGCACATTTTAGCCCCTCTCATAAATTATAATATTCTCGGCGAAGTTACGCAGCCGAGCGAGAGTCGGTGTATTTTATTTGGTGTTGGAGTTAGTTGTATGGAGTTGTTAGACAATATGGTTGTTAAAGTTAAAGAACTACAAGAATTCATAATTGCTATGCCTGTTGGTAAAGCCTGTGGCTACGACCATATCAGTAATGAATATTTTAAGTATGCTAACGGAAAACTACATATTCTTATGTCTTTGTTGTATAGTAGTCTGTTAATACATGGTGTTTTACCTGATACTATGACAACAATCATAGCTCCTATCATTAAAAATAAATCCGGTGATTTGTCAGACAATAATAACTATAGGCCCATTGCCCTTGCCACAGTAGCTAGCAAACTACTTGAATCATTAATATTATCCAGGGCTATCCCAATTATCATTACATGTGACAATCAATTTGGATTTAAAAAGCATCACTCTACTGAGATGCTCATATTTCTGTTAAAAGAACTTTTTCGAAACTATATTGCTAATGGGTCTTCTATGTATGTTACTATGTTGGATGCCTCCAAAGCCTTCGACAAAGTTAACCACAGCAAGCTATTTGGTAAATTAATTGATCGTGGCTGTCCAGCTTTTATTGTACGCATTCTATACCACTGGTACAGTACACAACAATTTACCATCAGATGGTGTCAGGGATTTTCTAGCTTTTTTACTGTTTCCAATGGTGTTAAACAGGGTGGAATCCTTTCCCCCCATCTTTTCAATGTGTACATGGACGACTTAAGCGTTAATCTAAACAAATTACATATTGGTTGTCTTTATGCTGGCACCTTAATCAACCACTTGATGTATGCTGATGACCTCTGTATTTTTCTCCCAGTGTTGCTGGTTTGAGAAAACTTACTGATTGTTGTGCCAAGTATGGCAAATTGTTCAATATTACTTATAATGCCAAGAAGTCCTTTTGTATGGTTATTGACAACAAACCCCAGGACAGGAAACATCTTCATTGTATCCATCTCGATAACCATCCATTACCTTATACTACGAAATGTAAATATCTTGGTCATATAATCAACAATAACCTAACTGATGATGACGACATTGCCAGACAAAAAAGATGCCTTTATGCCCAAGCCAATGTATTAGCTCGAAAATTTTGTCTTTGTAATATTTCCACCAAAATTATTTTATTTCAAGCATGCTGTGCTGCTATGTATACTTCTAGTCTTTGGTGCAAATTCAAAAAATATAGCCTCAAAAGCATTACTGTCGCATATCCCATATGAGGAATAGCCTCAGAATTTTACTCAACTTACCCTCAAGATGTAGTGCAAGTTTTATGTTTGCCACCAACTACATTAAATCCTTCAATGAACGCATTCGTTCATCAATATTCAGTTTTTTATGTCGTCTTCATCAGTCAGATAATATCCTTTTTATTAATTACCTTCATACTGATATTCATTTCAAGAGCCATATGTACTCATACTGGACGTTATTGTACACATGACATTAGTATTGTATTTATTTTTTAATCAATTTTTTTTAATATTTGTTTTTACAACTTATTTAATTCATTTCCTCATATATTTAGACATCATATTTTTAATTTTACACTTATATTTTTACGTTGATCACATCATTGCTTTGATTGTATTATATGTATTGTACTTTTCAATTTTTTTTAATTGTATTTTATGTATATGTATATATGGACGTCTTGTCTGAAATAAACTTTATTATTATTATTATTAGTTGATGTAAACACGCCAACACACATCAACACACGCTCGCGTGCGCACTTTTTGCACTTCTCCCCATCCCTTACATTTCAGGTGTTACAAATGAAAAGTAACACATTCACACAAATGTGCGCTTTATTTCCTAGTATTCGTCCAGACGTCAGGACTACGTCATATACAATCTACACATTGAGACTTGATCGTTTGTGTATGTAATAACTTAATGCTGTCGCTCGCTCTCACACTCCCCCACTCCCATCCCTCACCCACCCTCTCTTCCCCTCTCACACTCCCCCCACTCCCATCCCTCACCCACCCTCTCTTCCCCTCTCACACTCCCCCCACTCCCATCCCTCACCCACCCTCTCTTCCCCTCTCACACTCCCCCCACTCCCATCCATCACCCACCCTCTCTTCCCCTCTCACACTCCCCCACTCCCATCCATCACCCACCCTCTCTTCCCCTCTCACACTCCCCCACTCCCATCCATCACCCACCCTCTCTTCCCCTCTCACACTCCCCCACTCCCATCCATCACCCACCCTCTCTTCCCCTCTCACACTCCCCCACTCCCATCCCTCACCCACCCTCTCTTCCCCTCTCACACTCTCCCCACTCCCATCCATCACCCACCCTCTCTTCCCCTCTCACACTCCCCCACTCCCATCCATCACCCACTCTCTCTTCCCCTCTCACACTCCCCCACTCCCATCCCTCACCCCACCCTCTCTTCCCCTCTCACACTCCCCCCACTCCCATCCCTCACCCTCTCTTCCCCTCTCACACTCCCCCCACTCCCATCCCTCACCCTCTCTTCCCCTCTCACACTCCCCCCACTCCCATCCCTCACCCACCCTCTCTTCCCCTCTCACACTCCCCCCACTCCCATCCCTCACCCTCTCTTCCCCTCTCACACTCCCCCCACTCCCATCCCTCACCCACCCTCTCTTCCCCTCTCACACTCCCCCCACTCCCATCCCTCACCCACCCTCTCTTCCCCTCTCACACTCCCCCCACTCCCATCCCTCACCCTCTCTTCCCCTCTCACACTCCCCCACTCCCATCCCTCACCCACCCTCTCTTCCCCTCTCACACTCCCCCACTCCCATCCCTCACCCACCCTCTCTTCCCCTCTCACACTCCCCCACTCCCATCCCTCACCCATCCTCTCTTCCCCTCTCACACTCCCCCCACTCCCATCCCTCACCCCCTCTCTTCCCCTCTCACACTCCCCCCACTCCCATCCCTCACCCACCCTCTCTTCCCTCTCACACTCCCCCCACTCCCATCCCTCACCCACCCTTCTCCCCCCACTCCCATCCCTCACCCACCCTCTCTTCCCCTCTCACACTCCCCCACTCCCATCCCTCACCCACCCTCTCTTCCCCTCTCACACTCCCCCACTCCCATCCCTCACCCTCTCTTCCCCTCTCACACTCCCCCCACTCCCATCCATCACCCTCTCTTCCCCTCTCACACTCCCCCCACTCCCATCCCTCACCCACCCTCTCTTCCCCTCTCAC
>OZ024858.1:18358523-18368523 GCA_964017155.1 Oasisia sp. SBJ-2009
CTCTCACACTCCCCCACTCCCATCCATCACCCACCCTCTCTTCCCCTCTCACACTCCCCCCACTCCCATCCCTCACCCACCCTATCTTCCCCTCTCACACTCCCCCACTCCCATCCATCACCCACCCTCTCTTCCCCTCTCACACTCCCCCACTCCCATCCATCACCCACCCTCTCTTCCCCTCTCACACTCCCCCACTCCCATCCATCACCCACCCTCTCTTCCCCTCTCACACTCCCCCACTCCCATCCATCACCCACCCTCTCTTCCCCTCTCACACTCCCCCACTCCCATCCATCACCCACCCTCTCTTCCCCTCTCACACTCCCCCACTCCCATCCATCACCCACCCTCTCTTCCCCTCTCACACTCCCCCACTCCCATCCATCACCCACCCTCTCTTCCCCTCTCACACTCCTCCAACTCCCATATCCATCCATCAATCAATCAATCAATCAATCAATCAATCAATCAATCAATAAATCAATCCATCAATCTCTCTCTCTCCCTCCATCTCTCTTTCTGTCTGTCTGTCTGTCTGTCTGTCTGTCTGTCTGTCTGTCTGTCTGTCTGTCTGTATGTCTGTCTGTCTGTCTCTCTCTCTCTCTCTCTCTCTCTCTCTATTCTCTCTTCTCTCCCTCTCTCTCTCTCTCTCTCTCTGCCTCCCTCTCTCCTCTCCTCTCCTCTCCTCTCCTCTCCTCTCCTCTCCTCTCCTCTCCTCTCCTCTCCTCTCCTCTCCTCTCCTCTCCTCTCCTCTCCTCTCCTCTCCTCTCCTCTCCTCTCCTCTCCTCTCCTCTCCTCTCCTCTCCTCTCCTCTCCTCTCCTCTCCTCTCCTCTCCTCTCCTCTCCTCTCCTCTCCTCTCCTCTCCTCTCCTCTCCTCTCCTCTCCTCTCCTCTCCTCTCCTCTCCTCTCCTCTCCTCTCCTCTCCTCTCCTCTCCTCTCCTCTCCTCTCCTCTCCTCTCCTCTCCTCTCCTCTCCTCTCCTCTCCTCTCCTCTCCTCTCCTCTCCTCTCCTCTCCTCTCCTCTCCTCTCCTCTCCTCTCCTCTCCTCTCCTCTCCTCTCCTCTCCTCTCCTCTCCTCTCCTCTCCTCTCCTCTCCTCTCCCCTCTCTCTCTCTCTCTCTCTCTCTCTCTCTCTCTCTATCTATCTATCTATCTATCTATCTCCAAAACTGCACTTAGTGGTTGTTTGAGGCCATCATTAAAACAGTTGCTAAGTCCGTCTTACAAATAACAAACAATGTATTCGGTCATTAGTAGTACTAATTGGTGTGTGACAACAACAGAATTCCAGTAGCACTGACAGCGTTTATAGACAACGGCCAATCGCAGGACGAGTCGCCCCACCGAGCGAGTGGAGTCAGCGAGTTGACGCCGGCAGTCACAGCGAGCGACGCGTGGAGGCACTGAGCTGTGTAGACACTCGGCTCCCGTCATTAGCAGCACAATTAACAGGCGCTGGCAAAACAACGACGGCGAGAGACCACGCGCCCACGGGAACGGGAGTACACGGCAGGGACGTTACCCGAGGGAGGCACCCATCAATCAGACATTGATCCCCGGGGGATAGGCAGAGTAGGAATATCTCATTGACTGTATGTGTGTATTATGCAAACGCGTGGTGAATTGCGATGAACTACGGCAGTCATAATAGTATACATAGTGTCAGAATATGGGGTGGTACTTGGGGGCACGATTGCCGATCGGTGGGGGACTAGGACGACGCGTCCCTGCACTTTTCAACCTGAGCAGCATAGGAAATGTCCCCTCCCATGTTTTCAGTTCATAAAAACAAATGTGCGGGCATATAGTGAGACTGATCACTCCCCGCTCTTAAACGAGCCTACATTTGTCTAGTGGTAAAGTTAATAAACTCAGATATAAAGTTTCGAATATCCAGTAAAAAATCACTAGACAAATTGCTCGGTTGGCCGCAGCACACAACTTGATCTTAGTCCAGTAAATGTTCATCATGCCGGGCTCTATCATTTTGCACCCTTGCGTTGATATATTAATAGACACTAGCCATCAAGCGCATTGTAATTTTATACTACTCAACATTTGCTAGGGATCACTATTTAAGGCGGTATTATATTTAACGGCATGGGTATCACACAAAAAATGGCATGTATTCGAGGACATGTTTATTTCCTGAATTTCATTGGTGGTAAACTATTATTGGTAAACAGCAATGAAATTCAGGAAATAAACATGTCCTCGAATACATGCCATTTTCAGTTTTTTTGTCATACACACGACGAAAAATATAATACCGCCCTAAATAATGATCTATACAGATGATTACTTTTTGGTTGCCCTGCAGGATGCTTATCGTCTACGGCTGAACCAGCCGATTCATGCACTTTGTGTACTTTGATCCCATTTGAGTGATGACAAATTTCTTTGCCAAAAGGTGGGATTGGGAAGTCCTAAAATTGTAACTGGGGACTGGAGGTAGGATTAGAACTTCCCAATGTTTTCGTTTTTGATCGCTTCTGTGTGTTTTGTGACGAAAAAAGGGGATGCAATTGGAAGGATTTTTTAAGGTGACGTTTTGGTGAGCCTTAGTGACGTGTTTATTAAAAAATTATGCTTAATGTGTGTTTTGGCATGCTTCAAATGGGTACAGTTGGAAGCTCCCCCCCCCCCCACTCCGCCCCACACCCCCCTCCCCCTAATATTCACCACATTCCGATGATAATGCAATGTGTTACACTGGCGAAGAAACTGCTCCGACCGGCCAACGTTTTCACCAGATCTCGAATTTAGCGGTGACCACTCAGTTTGTAAAGATATTTGCGCGCTTTGACTTTTATTTTTGCCAGGCATCAGCAGCAATGCTCACACTGAGTGATGGACCATAGCTAGGCGATCATGGAAACAATCGAACACGCTGCCCCCGTTTCGATGCGTATGGTACTGTATTAAAATTACTATAATTATGACTAGCTTAATTAGAGGACAGCACGATAAACAAGCATTACTAGAAAGTACGGGGCGGTGCGTCCAAGTGGTCGAATATGACCACTGACCAGCGGTCACCGACTCACTGGTCAGTGGGCAACTACTCTGAGCACCTGTCACTCTGTGGCACCTGTTCACCCCGGAGATAGGGACCTCCACTAGTACGGTGTCGTGTTACTGTAGACCCGGCGACCGTCCCGAGAGCACAACGCCGCCAGTGTGTGCGACTCGTCACCCGGCGAGTACACCTGCACTGCGTACACCCACGGCGACACCACGAAACCACCGCAGTCAGCAGATCGACTGAAGACAATAGGAAGACGTTGGTTATCATATACAGTCTATCGTGGCCAGTGCTTAGCGACTTTTTCATTTCACGATACACTTCTCAGTTTGCTCTAGTATAGTGGATTACTTAGTGGAACCTCGCATAACAATGACAGTGTCAACGCGTAGCTTGGTTCTTGGACGTCGGAGAAAACCCACAATATTTTTGGTGGGTGGGGGGTTGAGGTAGGATTAGACTTCCCAATATATGTAGGGAAGAGGTGTATTGTTAAAGGACAAAAAAGGCTACGGCTTCGTGTCATACACCTAATAGAGTTTATACAAAGTAACAATTTCCACATATACTCAATTTTTTAACGCCAGCGGTTTACTCAGAATGTGACTTTAAAGTCTAAAATTCTAACGAAATCCACGATGGTCTGGACGCCGCCATAGGTGAAGGGTTAATTTGGCTTGGCCATTCAGCGCGCGGCATTCTATATCTCGGTCAGCTTCCGGCGACGCTTTTAAGGGTCAACAACTTCGAGTCTTCGACAGTTCGTTCAGTTGGCGTGACATCTAGCAGCTGCTTATAGACGTATATCTAAATCTGTGGTTAAATCTATGGTAAACCTTAGTAATTATGCCTTCGTGTTCGGCATACGGTTGCAATAATAGTTGAAAAAACCGGTAGTATTGAAGCAATGGATTCACGTTGGTGATTTGCGGGCGTACTGTTTGGCACTTTGCTCGGTCCATTTTGAGGAGAAATGCTTTGATGTAGACATGTATCATCAGTTGATGGGATGATTTCAGCGATAACAATAATAGACAACTTTATATTTACCGTCATCAGCATGTTACACGCGTTGCTGAGTTGCAGCCATTTCATGACAACAGCTAAACCCTATGCAGGGAATCTACGTGGAGAGCGCCTCGATCACCGTCGTGACGTCATTCTTCGTCTAAGATGGGGTAGCGCACAGAATTTGGATGGCTGGGTGTTAAAAAATATTTTTCTGGTAAACCGCTGGCGTTAGAAAATTGAGTATATGTGGAAATTGTTACTTTATATTAACTCTATTAGGTGTATGCCACGTAAAAGTTAACTTTGTTTGTCCTTTAAAAGTGCAATTTGAAGAATTTTGAAAGTCTGGAAAAGCGTTTTGATTAGCCTGTGGGGAGTGGGGTAACCTGTATAGCTGACAATGTTAAACGTCATCAACAAAATCTTCCACAGCCACATGCGCGCACGCACGCACGCACGCACGCACGCACACACACACACATACCGCGTTGTGCCAAATCTTATGTAAAGCTACCTGCCTACCTATCCTGTTTCTGAATAAATAGCAACAATTGTAAATGTCAGCGGCCAATTGTCCGAGCGGTCGCTGACCACTGACCGAGTGGCCAATTGTCCGAGCGGTAGCACCCGATACGCCTCCACCTGTCGCTGACCACTGACCGGGTTTGCCACCGGACACCGCTGCCGAAATATTAATATCCGCTGGTCAAGAAGGGTAGCACGTTGGGCCTACTGGTCTCGCCACTACAATGCTAATGACTACCGGTCAAGACTGAAAGGCTGTTTAAATACACGCGTTACTGAAGTGACAAGCGCTTAATCAATAAGATCCTCGCATTTTACCGAACGCTGTCAAGCCCAATGTCCAGAATATCGGTCGGCACGAGAACAGCCGGACTGACTGGACGTAGTTCCCTGGCGAGGAAGGCAGGCGAGGCCAAGGTTCGCTGTACATCGATAATTGCATCGTTAGCGTTTCCGCACAACGCGGCGCGGCAATAATCATTTAAAGCAAATGGGCGATGATACGCTATTATATAGCGTATAATACTATATATATATATATATATATATATATATATATATATATATATATATATATATATATATATATATATATATACACACACATATATACATATATATATATATATATATATATATATATATATATATACATATACATATACATATACATATACATATACATATACATATACATATACATATACATATACATATATATATATATATATATATATATATATATATATATATATATATATACATATATATATACATACATATATATATATATATATATATATATATACATATATACATATATATATATATATAGGCTATATATATACACACATATATATATACATACACACATATATATATATATATATAAATATATATAATAGATATATGTATATATATACATATATATATATATATATATATATATATATATGCATATATATATGTTTATATATATATGTATATATATACATATATCTATTATATATATTTATATATATATATGTGTGTATGTATATATATATATATATATATATATATATATATATATATACATATGTATTATTTTTATTTATATAATTATATGTAAGATATTCTATACATTAATATAATAAGTTTTTAAAATATAAAATGTAACACTTGTTTATAGTTATCACAGATTGTGAAACATCAGATTAAAGCTGCATAGCTCAGCATTCAACATATGTATGTAGTAATTTTAATGGACACCATTTGTGCAAATGGAATGGAGTAATTATATGTAAATTAATTAAATATAATTTGTATATCAACATTAATTCATTTAAAACAACTTTAATATAATTTAATTAAGACAAGTTGTATTATATTCTTATTGTGTGTAACTTATCAACTAAATGCTTAAATCATTATAATCAAGAAAAATTAAGCAAGTGACCATTGCAATATATGGTAAACGAAAACTGATGAGTTCATCAATTAATATTTATTCTTTTCCGTAGACAATACAAATATGTATTCATTGATTAATAAAATCATCAATTAATTAATCATGAAAGTATCTATAATCGATCAATTTAAAGTGATTTTAAGTCATTCTTGTGAGTTCATATAAAGAAAATGTAGGTTTATGTATTATGCATTATATGACAAATCTCCTTCATTAATATTGTGATTGTTCTAAGTTGAATAATAACGTTTAACATTAATAGAAGAATAGAGTCATACTCTAAAAAAACTACAGAATAATATGAAAGAGAAGAGACCATAAATTATGTCTATGTATTATGACAACTGGAACTTAATATAGTCAAGTTGCCGCTCATATACTTCCTGTAGGAGACCCTGCAATGTTAATAACTGTAAACTTTTTTATGGAAATGTATTTTATATAGTTAGGAGAGCAAAATTAGCTTGGTTGCACCTTGTGCAACCTTGAGCATTTCTCAGAATTCAAGATGGCGGTCTCGGCCATCTTGAATTTCAGCAAATATTCAACCTTTGATCTCGATGACATAGAGGGTCGTGTAATACCTCTTTTTAAGGGATTTCCAAGACGGATAGTCCATTTCTGGAGTAATTGTTTGGATACGGTGTCACATTCAAGGTCAAATCAGAGGTCAAAGGTCAAATTTGACTTAAAACCAGGAACAAATCACCTCTACAGATCATCTACTCTACAGTAAGTTGTATATTCTTGTCCCAAGCTTTTCATTTTCAAGAACCGCTTAACACAAAAAAACGAATGCTGTTGTATGTTTGCTATAGTCCCCCTCAATATGCTAAGTCACTACAATAACTTATTCAGTCAGTTGACAGGTTTTTCAATTTGACATGCTGGAATATCTTGACCATAACGTGTCACATTTAATATATTTGTACTTTAATAATTAATATTGCGTGTTTGCTTAACAGCTGTTTACTTCTTATGCTAATGCAGACTAATTGCATTTATTTAGCAATCACATTTTACCGGATCTGTTTAAAGAAATGTCAATATTAAAAAAGATATTGAGTTTGACAGTTTGTCCCATGGATATTGTGTCGTAGCCATAACGTTTCAAGAACAGTGCCAATGCTCGAAATCGTTGAAACTGGTACAAACCATAACTGCACGCCCCGACACTGCATTAACTACGCTTGTGAATCTCGAGAGGGCTCTCAATAGTTTGGGATGCAGTACATCCACATCACAGTCGACCTCCAACTGTATCAGACTGCATGTCTAGTCCAATGGAACGATCCTCTGCGCTGGACCAACGTCATACTTCACCCAGGTATGATGCACACTCTCATGAGTTTCCTGGGCTGTGTAGGAACACTGATGAAGGCATCAGGAGTGGACATTCTCATCAGCGCAGCGTTTGCTGGTATCACCAGCATAGTCAACGGAAAGGCCTGGACCAATGCTCTACGGGCATACCGTCTCATCTTTGCCGTGTTGCTGCATAATTTCTATTCGAATGGCGCCAAGACATATGAGGGGCTGGATGTCTACCTGGAGACAGCCAGAGGGCACCCAACCGGGAGTCTACGGGTGGTCTGCTTTGTCAAACCTACACTGTTGTCGCTCATGTTCCTGCGCAGAGAGCGGAACGGTGACTTCCTCCTCCAGCAGCACTGTCTCAATGCAATGCTGCCATACTTCTTCGCAGCAGGTCACCACAATTATGCCCGCTACCTGAGCTGGTATGTGCGACAGATGGAGCACCTTCCCCACTGTGCCAAGGAGGACCTACTGGCAGGTGCACACGTCTGTCGGCACTCGGATGGGGGACCGCAGTGCCAGCAGATCAGTTCGGAGAGCAGATACCAAGCGAGGGAAGGGTTCTGGAGGTATGAAGGGCATTTCAACGAGCCCCGAGCAAGTGGCTGTGTGGGTGAATAGTTTCAGTGTGTGCGCCCACCTTGACATCGCCATGGAACATATGTACAATGAAGCTGGGGAGGAGCAGAAGCCACACAGTGAAGTAGATGGGGAGGAGAAGAATAAGCACACGGAGGAAGGAGAGGGAAGAAGGAGACTGGACGAGGCCGATCGGAAAAAGATTGTGGTGGAGCTGGAGAAGTACAGTCACCCCCTCAATGACCAGCAACCAGGTATCTATAACATCTGCAATGGCCAAGTGGCGCCAGACACAGAGAATGTTCAGAACGCATTGGCCATCGAGAGTGAGCAGAGCAGGCAGTTCTCCGCTTCGCTAAGCAGTGAATTCCACAAAACAATAAAGAAGAAAGTGAAAACAGTGGAGTTGCTCAAAAAGGCAGTCACTGTCAAGGGAAGGCCATCTACGTCATCGAGGCGCTGTTCAGTCGGCTGTTAGTCGTGGGGCAGCAGCGCAGCATTGATATAGCCGATGTCTTCCAGTTTGAACTGAGTCCAGTCCCTCCGGCCCTGATCGATGAGTACGGCTGCTTGAGGAAGGGTGACAAGGCTGTACTCGTCAAGTCTCTCAGTGTCTCTGCCATGACTCCATGTGCTCCAAACGTGGTGCTGGTTGATGCCGGCCAGCTTCTGTACCACGTCGTCTGGCCAGTCTCCGGGACTACAGGAGACCTAGCTGCAAGCTTCGGCACTCGACTGGCCCACTATCCTCCTGTCTCCAAAAAAATAACTCTGTTTGACAGATATGACCAAGATGCTCCCAGCGCAAAGGACCAAGAGCGGACGAGAAGAGGAAGAGCCAAGGATGTACGTCTAACCCCAAACACCCTCCTTCCATGCCGAGAAGTTATTCTTCATAATTCCAAGAACAAGAATCTGCTTAACAACATTCTATGCAGTTATCCCCTTCCACACAACATCCAACTCGTCAACATGCTGGACTGTGTCGTTACCCATGATGAGGCAGACGTCACCCTCTGCAGCTACATGCTAAAAGCGGTGGCAGAAGGCGCCCAAACCATCCGAGTCCTCAGTGATGATACCGACGTCTTTGTTCTATTGGTGTATTGGACATCAAGGATGCGAGTTGTCGCCAAAATTCAAATGGAAAAGTGGAATGGCGATGTCTTGGACATCAACGAAACTGTTCAGCGGTTAGGCCCCAGAAAGTGCAGTCAACTTCTCGGTATCCACGCCCTGTCAGGTTGCGATATAGTGTCGTACACCTTTGGAAAAAGAAAAAAGTCAGCGCTCAAGCTCCTAGAGATAGATATACCAGTCTCGATCAAGTGCTCGGTCAGCCTGGCGCGACCCACGCTCAGCTCCAGGAGACAGCACACACATTCTTCTTACCCCTCTATGGACAGAAGGGATGTACAACAATGAATGATGCACATGCTCACTTCTACCGTGGACATAAGAAACCTCCGTCCACTGAAGTAAATTCCACCGATTGATGCCAACCTGCAGCTGCTTGTGCTCCGAGCTCATCTTCAGATGCTACTGTGGAAGGCCGCGGACCAACGTGACCCACCTGATGAAGCTCGAAATATTGCCAACTTTGGTTGGAACATCGAAGGCTCCGCCATCACACCGGCCGTCTCAACAGCGCCAGTTGCTCCCCAAGCACTACTGGATGTCGTTAGCTGTAGCTGCACTGCAGAGTACAAGGCATGCAGTAGCACACGCTGCAGCTGCAACAGCGCAGGCCTTTCATGCACGGACTACTGCAAATGCGAGGGAGGAGACATCTGCTGTAGTCCTTTCATCAGCAAGCAGATGGATATCGAAGACGCTGAAGGGGGGCCAAGTGTCGATGAAGAATAAATATACTCTTTATTTCCTTGTTATAAATATACATGCATATCGAAAAGGCTGATAAATAAATTCAAATTCACATATGTTTTATTTCCTTAATATATACATGCATCTCGAATACTGAGAAATGCTAAAGGTTGTACAAGTAAATTTGACCTTTGACCTCTGGTTTGACCTTGAATTTGACACTAATTTTGCTCTCCTAACTATAAAAAATACATTTCCATAAAAAAA
>OZ024858.1:18378523-18423523 GCA_964017155.1 Oasisia sp. SBJ-2009
GTAAATAAGAATTGTCACATCTGCAGCTGGTCAGTCTCTTGACCGGGTTGACACCAACAATGTGACCCTTATGAAGACACTACTTTATGCATTTCTACATTGACCCTATTTTAAATTGGCTATTGTATTCAAATACTTTTGTATTATTCAATCAAGCAATATCATGGTATTTCACATACATATACGTCTACACACACACTCAAGCATATACCACACCACACCACAAACACACACACACAAACACACGCACGCACGCACGCACGCACGCACGCACACACACACACACACACACACACACACACACACACACACACACATAACCACACTCACCACACACACACACCACACACATATACACATTCACTGTGAAGAGAAATGTTTGTTTCTTCTACGCATGTGGTATGGTAATGCAATGTTTAAGATGCACTCAGTCAAGCCTGATAAAGATCTCACATACTGTAATGGAGTCATCAAACCTAATTTCACATACACAGATGTAATTATTAACCACATATGATATAGCATTGCTATAGGTACTGATTTGATACATGTAATATAATATCTGTGTAACCATTGTCAGAAAAACTTGATCATTTCATTACAAATTTCATGTTTGCAGAATCATTGATTTTATAGTCAGAGAAAAAAGTTTGGAAAGTAATTCATAACATACTTTGTCTTATCCTAACCAAACATTCACATAATCAAAGGGTCAATGTTTGTAAGTAAACTGGTGAGATATTTTGTTGTTGTCCATGTGTCTCCACCTCAGCCAGTCTTTGTGTTTCCTCTTTCTGTCCTATTACGGCATTACTGGTCTAATGCCAGCATCTTTCAGCTTGGAGACATCGAACCATTTCAACAGCCTAATCGGTGTTACTGTTCTTTTAAGCTTCAGTTTGATGTGTGCGACAACAAGGTGGTGATTGCTGCCAACATCCACTCCACTTCTATAGCGTACATCTTGTAAGGATCGTCGCCACTTGCCACTGATGAGAAGGTGGTCAATTTGTTTTTTGTCTCTTTGGTTAGGTGAGATCCAAGTAAGCTTGTGTATTTCGTTGTGTGCAAATATAATGAGAAAGTTGTTTGTATCAGTAGAGTATGGCACAATGTAAGTACAGCATGTGACAATCGCATATGACACAATGTAAGTACAGCATGAGAGAGAGAGAGAGAGAGAGAGAGAGAGAGAGAGAGAGAGAGAGAGTAGAGTAAGGCACAATGTAAGTATGGCACGTGACAGCAGAGTATGGCATAATGTCAGCATGGCATATGACAGTAGAGTGCGGCACAATGTAAGTCATCATGTGACAGTAGAGTATAGCACAATGTAATTATACCTTGTGACCATAGAGTATGGCACTATGTAGGTATGGCATATGACATTCGAGTACGGCACAGTGTAAGTACAGCACGACTCAGTCGAATATTGCACAATGTAAGTAAGGCATATAACAGTCGAGAAAGGCATACTGTAATTATGTCATGTGACAGTAACGTGACAATTAATATGGTCCAGTGTGAGTATATCATGTGACAGTAATGAGACAGTAGAATATGTGACTATGTCATGTGATGATAGAGAGAGCAGCACAGTACGAATTCATTATGTGATGACAACTTATTCTGTTATTTCTTGTTCTCTGACTTTTCTTGTATGCAATAGACATGTCTGACTTCAGTGTTGTTGTATATAATCGACAGGTTTGTCCGATATAAATATAGTTGTATGTAATAGATAGTTCCATCCTAAGTTAGAATATTGTTGTACATAACAGATAGGTGTGAGAAAAGTGAGTGTTGCTGTGTTCAGAGACGGCAGTGTCAATGCTAAGGTGATTGGCACAGGGGGTGTAGAATAGGAGAAGTCTCAGGGGGTGCTTCAGTTCCTCCACTGAGATGCGAAGAAACAAGTGGTGCTCGGGATGAACAGAGAACCCATGGTGAGCTGGCAACAGACTAGTCTCTCTGCCTCTCTCTCTCTCTCTCTCTCTCTCTTGCTCTCTTGCTCTCTTGCTCTCTCGCTCTGTCCGTCTGTCCGTCTGTCTGTCTGTGTCTGTCTGTCTGTCTGTCTGTCTCTCTCTCTGTCTCTGTATCTCTCAGTCTCTCTCAGTCTCTGTGTCGCTCTGTCGCTCTGTGTCTCTGTGTCTCTGTGTCTCTGTGTCTCTGTGTCTCTGTGTCTCTGTGTCTCTGTGTCTCTGTGTCTCTGTGTCTCTGTGTCTCTGTGTCTCTGTGTCTCTGGGTCTCTGTGTCTCTGTGTCTCTTTGTGTCTTTCTGTCACTGTCTCTCTGTGTCTTTCTGTCTCTGTCCGTCTGTCTCTCTTTCTGTCTCTGTCTTTCTCCCTCTCCCTTTGTCTGTCTGTCTGTGTGTTTTCTGTCTGTCTGTCTGTCTGTAGGTCTGTCTGTCTGTCTGTCTGTCTCTGTCTCTGTCTCTGTCTCTGTCTCTGTCTCTGTCTCTGTCACTGTCACTGCCACTGCCTGTGTCCCTGTCCCTGTCCCTGTCCCTGTCCCTGTCTCTGTCTCTCTCTCTATCTCTCTCTCTCTCTCTCTCTCTCTCTCTCTCTCTCTCTCTCTCTCTCTCTCTCTCTCTGTATCTCCCTGTATTTCTCTATCTGTCTCTGTCTATCTCTCTCTCTCTATCTCTCTCTGTCTCTCTCTGTTTGTCTCTCTTTGTCTGTCTCTCTCTCTATCTGTCTCTCTCTCTCTCTGTGTCTGTCTCTCTCTTTATCCCCCCTCTCTCTCTCAGACCTTTCCTACCACCGTTAGTTTTCTGGGTTTTTTTGCACGCCTGACTGCCTCCATACCTGCCTGCCTGCCTGCCTGCCTGCCTGCATGCCTGCCTTCCTTCCTTTCTGCCTGCCTTCCTGCCTGCCTGCCTGCCTGCCTGCCTTCCTTCCTTCCTTCCTTCCTTCCTTCCTTCCTTCCAGCCTGCCTGCCTGCCCGCCCGCCCGCCCGCCCGCCCGCCCGCCAGCATGCCAGCCAGCCAGCCAGACAGACAGACTGACAGACAGACAGACAGACAGACAGACAGACAGACAGCCAGTGACTATGACAACCATAGAGATGTCAACATCATTATTCATTGCATAACAGAATGATGGTGTCAAACTTTCTAGATATATTGTTACTCATCTAATGACAGAATAATGTTCTAGTGCCAAATAATTTACAGAACACAATACTAAAGGAAACAGATTCTGATCAGCTTGCTAATGTACTCATTTTTGACAAATCCCAAAAGTGACTTTAATAGTGACCTTGATGGTGAAAATGATCATTAGTTTTTAACTAGCCATTGTCAGTACATCGTTTACAATTTCCTGGCGAATACAATATAACAAATACAAATATTTTTTTAAATGTCATGAAGTGTTCAACTGACCACGTCACCGGGCAGTTGGCAATTCTTACCAGCTCTTTATCATCCTGTGTCACAGCTCTAAAATCACACTACTTCTATCATCATTTTGTTTTCCCATGATACTAATAATATTATTGTTTAGGAAACAGTTTTTTAAAGTGTTATAACATAAGTGTTGGATGTATTCTGTAGGACATTCTCAGTTATTAACAAACACATGCACGTGCATACACATATGCAGGCACAATAAAAGTACAAAACACAAACACACACACACACATATACACATACACATACATACATACACACACAAGCACACACACGCAAGTAAATGCACACACATCAACACACAAACAAACACACACATAGATGTAGACATAAGCAGTTGTTTGCATTATGTTGTTTTTCTTGAATAATTTGATTGTAGTGATATACAAATTCAGATACCTGGTAAATGTCTAACTCCCGCTCCTCAATGCCACTGTTTTAGAGGAGTATCTGTGTTACAGGCTATAAAGGTGTCAATGTGTTTCAGGATCTGTCAGTGTCAGGCTCTATGTGTCAGTGTTGCAGGCTCAAACAATGTCTCATGTTGCAGGTTATAAAAGTGTCAGTGTTTTGCAGGCTGTCACAATGTCAGTGTGTTGCAAGCTCTAACAATGTCAGTGTGTTGCACGCATTAACATGTGTCAGTGTGTTGCAAGCTCTCACAATGTCAGTGTGTTGCACGCATTAACATATGTAAGTGTGTTGCAGGCTGTCACAATGTCAGTGCATGTCATTAGATGCTACTAGATATGGCCATATTAATTATAAGCAAGCACTGTTTAAAGGGTGTACCGCTGGTCTCGAACAATGACCTGCTACACAGCAGGAAGCGACTTATCGGACAGATTAATGGTGATATGAGGATGGAGACACAGTCACAGGACACACGCATCCGCGTGTCAACAACTGACTTGACGTTGGAGTGACGTTGGAAATTAATTGCTCCACCGACAGTCTAAGAAACATATTGCAATACTGGGTGGTCCGCCATGTTGTTCTTGCTGAGAAATTATCCCACGTAATTGCAGTAGTTTATTGTTGTGCATGTGTATGTTGTGCATAACCGTTGTCTTTACGTACAGACGTAACCCACAGCCATGCTGATCGCGAGCGCACGTGATGCTCCCGGCACGCTTCACGGTGCAGGTGTCTCGTGGAATTATTTACCTTATCATTACAAGCACAGCACTACTGGTAAAGCCGATTTCGCTGTCAATAGGTGAGCGAGGATAATTATATATTTTTCTACTAACGAACCGAGATTGACTGCAGGGCCGTGCAACAAAATACATCATCCATTGTGTAGATCGACACCAGACAACTAACTCGCCATGGTCGAGTGAACACAAACACCGGATCATTTCGCGTGGCTGCTCCGACGCTATGAATCTTGCCGCCCGGCGTCTCACGTCAACAAAAGTGTCGAATGCTGATTTTAAATCTAACCTCAAAACTTACTTTTTTCGAGAACATTCTGTACGGAGCCATGAGCGAGGATTGCTGGAACGGCGCATTATAAATATCACGATAAGATTAGGGTTTGTTTTACCGTCAACAGAGGTGTGTTGGGGTCAATGCACCATGCCCTCTTTGGTTTTGGAAATATGTTTAGTAACATAATGCGCCAGTACACAGCAAACATTGTGCCCCAACCAACATTCTACATACGTCAATGCACTGATCATTAGAAACATCCCCACATGGTCTCACATGTAGCACAGCACGGCACAAAACACACAGGCAGTCGCACGACTAGCGCTGATTACATACTGTAATGTAATACTTTTGCTACATAACTTGCTATTAGTATTAGTATTAAATCTAGTTTCTCTTATTTCACAATGCTAAAAACCCTACGCCACAGACGATAGGGCCTAAACAGTGTTCGTAAATTGTCATATAAAAATATATGATTGCACTGTGATCGAAACAACTGCCATACTTATTATATTGTATTGTATTTAGACAAGTCGAGTGACGACACGTACGGTGGTGAGTGCGCTAGTGGTGTTGACGATATACGCAGGCGTGACCAACGCATGAATACATCACATGAATGATTTACCTATAGAAATTATGAATAGTTTTAACACGTGCGACATTTAAGCTACCGCATTCACATTGTTATCGATGCTTTCTACGACATAACTGCATATAACAGAATATGCAATTGTAATTTTGTTTTTATGAATTTCGTTTTCGTTTACATTTTCGTTTTATTACTATGCATTTTAGGAACTATTTTCCATAGCGACGTAACACTCTGCGGCTTATAACTAACACGTGGGTTAAATGCAGAGTCACCGATACTTAGTAACAAGGTAAACAGTTCGCACGTATTGAGTATATAACCTGCTGGAGATAACTGACGGTAACACAACTCAACGGACCACGACACAAGTATGGCCGCCAAATGTGATATCTTGAACACTTTGATCTCATTCCTCCTTAACCTGTTTGACATCGGAAGTATCATTTGGGTGTTGCATGGTTACTATGCCGGTGGAGACACGTATTGGTTCACCTTCACCTTAGTTATTGCATTAGTTCCGTCTCTTTTGGTGAATTGCTTTAGTTTCGCATTCTTTGCTTGGGACGCTGAAGAGGACACTCCATCATGGCAATGGATAATTCGAATTGTAGTCGCGATTCTACAATTATCAACACCGTTCAGGTATGGACAATTTTGAAATATATTTACTAATATAATTATATTAAATTCTCTATAAAATGAAGAGAAGCAATTTTGTTTGCGTTGTTATTTGCGCTTTTTTTTTATAACAGATAACTCATGTTCATTGTTACATATTATTTCCATTGCAACATTTACTGGTGTTGGTTTAAGACTGTGAGGCTTTAATTATGTAGACGATGTGATAATAGTTTTGGACACCACGGCCTATTCAGATGTTAAAAATGAAGACTAGATATAAGTAGTACACCTTATTTAGATGACTTGACGTCGCCCAACTGAGATACAATTTTAAAGACTTAAACATACGGGCAACGCCATACAGATGTGGCACACATTATTAAGATAATTCTATAGAAAGCAATCAGAGCAATGGAAGTATTCATTACTGATAGTTAATGGAAATGTATCCCTTTCGTGGAGAATGTGTGTGTGTGTGTGTGTGTGTGTGTGTGTGTGTGTGTGTGTGTGTGTGTGTGTGTGTGTGTGTGTGTGTGAGTGTGTGTGAGTGTGTGTGTGTGTGTGTGTGTGTGTGTGTGTGTGTGTGTGTGTGTGCGTACGTGCATGGGTAGTGTTTGTATGTATGTGTATAAACTGTGTAACACACAAGTATTAGATATATCAAGCCACATCTACTCTCGATGACTCCGTGCTCTTCTTACCCGCTCCAGTGTTCCCTGTGGTTGACGATCTTTTTCAATGTTGTCTTTACTCACTATCCTTGTGAAACTAAGAGTTACATAGATGCACGTTCTCTTTGTAGAAACTTCGTGTTGCTCTACCGTCAGCTAAGTGCTGTTGTACACCCGACTGGGGAGGACCTAGTGGAGGACCAACCAAGAAAGAAAGTGGATGACAAATATTTGTCATTTTTAAGTTTTATTGAATCCGTCTGGAAACCTGGGCCGCAGTTGACCTTACAAGTGTACATCAAGCTGACGACGGACAGACTCCCAACCTTACCATGTAAGTGTCAGTGGTCGACTGTTTTATCTTTACAATTAAGCTGTTCATATGTAGTTAGATTGCTGCAGTTCTTAAATTGTGAGAACCCATATATGTCAGTGGTGATAACTAGTAATTATCATTTTGGTTAATGAGTTTTATCAAAATCAACGAATATATATATATTCGTATAAATATATATATATATATATATATATATATATATATATATATATATATATATATATATATATATACGAATATATAGTAATTGTGTATATAAACATACACGTATATTATATAACTATTTATCTGTCTGCATATGGACCAAATGTATCAGTTTGACATTTTGCTTTGATCTAGCAGGCTCGTAGGGATGGTTCGTCACTTTAAATCTTTCTCGAATATGTCCTAGGTGTTGGAGAACCTGGGTCTCAATATGTAAAACAAAATATAAATGCTATGCCTGGAGTTCAATTCGCAAATCTCATGTTATTTATATTTAAATATAATTATGGCATCTACAATTATATCTTTGGATATAGGAAAAAGTCTACATACATACCACATCTTAGGCGTTTGAAAAGCGTAATCGCTTAACACAGGTAATATATATATATAGGAATTCGACCCACATATCCGTCAGTCCTTGTATATATCAAGCTGGCTTTTTGGGTGTGAGCTAGCGGATTGTTCTTAGATTTATCAACATTCGTTCGGGGTGGTGATTGATAATTTGATGGGCTAAATATAAAACATTGATATAAGTGGAGTTCTATCTTCGGAATGTCATGTCTTTCTATATCATTGCAACGATAATTATGCCATCTCCAAATTTGTCGTTAGATGATCGTAGATTGTATTATTTTGGTGTGTCCGAAAACAGGCCGTAAGATGAAACAAAACTCAAATTACTTAGCAAAAGCTTTGACTCACTGCTTACTCCTGTAGGAAAGCCTATCCAGTTTCGGTCATCTAATGATGACTTACTCTTTGGTTCAAGATGCAATCCTAGCAAACGAACTAGGGATTTTGTAGCTACAACTTATAATATTCAATGACATCGTACAATGCTTCCATCTGGCGAACTGGATTAGATCTGTTCGGTTTGAATATGGGGTGGTTTAGGAGCAGTTTCCTATCAAGCCACGTGGCCGCCTCTGGTGTTTTAATAAACCCGATCTACACTTGACACAGCTCATTTTAACACGCTTCATATTTGTGGTAGCTCAGTAGAAACAATTACACAATTCTGCCATCATTTACAAACGTTACTTGTATAATTGCTATTTAGATTTTCCAACATTGTTTTCGTGATGCACGTCTGAACTTGTTTTAAAAGTTACCTTAATCATTATTAACATCATTGTCATTATTAGAAATAATATTATTAAGAAACATATCTACATTAGCTTGGGAATTGAAATCTGATCAGTATATATTTAGTATATATTATGTTTTCTATATTTGCAGTTGTTCTCGAGACCGTAGCGGCCACGTTATTGCTGGCGTGGGCACCGGTTGCAGCTTCGAGAGATGAAAACGAGAAGATGACAATTTACGCATCGGCACGTCTTTTTATTTGGAATATTATCTGGTTTGGGTTTAGGGTTGTATCTTTTTCAATGCTTGCAGTTTACTCCAAACAATATCTAATTATTGTCATCTTAACGCATATTATAGGAATGATATTTTGGTTATGCCGTGACCATGACGTCAACAAAGTGACCGGCGCAACAGTGACAGGATTGTTCATGTTCTATTATATTAAATTAAAAATGTCTGACTCTAGTAGCGAATTGGAGTGTTTCGATCTCTTTTATACCTTTGTTGTATTCTATGAGAATGCATATAGTATCGGATTGTTTTTTATTGATCCAACGTTGAATGTTACAAATTATATAATCATCTTGACTGTATGGTACCTTGGAGTTGGAGTTATTTTTGTTTTTAAATTTACGTCACTAATTCCCCTACCTAAGATATTTACAGAAGCCTCATCACTAATTCTGACATGTTGCCAGCAGACCGCAGTGGGGTCATTTACAAAATGTTGCCGAGAGGGAGGGGGAGAGGGTGAGGGAGAGGGAGGGGGAGGGGGAGGGGGAGGGGGAGGGGGAGGGGGAGGGGGAGGGGGAGGGAGAGGGGCAGGGGCAGGGGCAGGGGCAGGGGAAGAGGGAGGGGGAGTGGGGCCATTGGACACGACACAGGACACTATATGGGACACGACACAGGAAACGACATTTAATACGATATAGAACACTGAATCCTGTCCTGTCGCCTCCGGCGGTTAATTCTACTTTGCTCCAGTTCACCACATGAATGAGCACCTGGCAATAGGCAGAGGTGGATATTTGTGTTAGAAATATTTCATATTCCGACAATATTGCAGGGTGGAATAATGCATTCATGATTAATCGAAATGAATGTCGATGAATTGTAAAGTGTTTTGATCAGATCATGGCCAGGTTTAATAAAACCTGTCTAGGTCAATTTAATGTCACCGTGGGTTTGCTCATTGCTCATTATTTGCTAGATTTGACTGACATTATTTGCTAGTTTTGAATGATATTATTTGCTAGTTTTGACTGACATTATTTGCTAGTTTGACTGACATTGCCACTGCTTTCTGTGTTATATTCCTGGCATCAAGGGAGAAAAAAGAAACACCTAACACATGTTTCACAAGGAAACTTCTGCGACGGTTGTATACTTAGTGTCTTAATGTCCGTTTAAACTGTATATATATATGTCTGAATCGAGAAAATGCTACTGTATATATCTCTGAGTGGTTAAGATAATAAATCCATAAAAGCTGACACGTTGATTTATCCAGCCACAGCATGAAATTGTTCAATGGCTACCGGACAAATACCTACACCAGGCCGACCTGGTGAATTGTTAGCTGCAGAATTAATGTGTGATTGTATTAATGCGTTACCAATATATTAATCATGTCTGTTGTGTGATTCAGTGGAAACGTTCAATTATCATCGTAGCAGTCGTCGCCTTATTGTGTAGTTTCTGTAGATGCCACTGTGACAGAAACCTTTGTTTGATTATCATTCTACGCTGGATATAGATCAACTGTTCCCGCCGCATTTGTTAGAGCTCTGAGAACCACGACGAAGCACGATCAACGGCGCTCCTGTCTATGATACTTATTGTCTACGTGATTGATGAGAAGACGTCGTAATTGAACTTATGTTGTCAGCAATGTTTTTTTTCGAAATTGTCCGTACAATGCTTTAATTCTGTTATCTTACTCCAGCGTCAAACCGCGAAAACATTATTAGCATTATAATTGTTGCGTTTTTGTATTCACTGAATAGTTGGCGTGTATTAAAATGATATGATATAATAATGGGTGTGTACGAAATTTGCCGATGGTTGACGCTCATATGCTATATTATTACGTATTGTGTGCGTTAATCTGCTCTACAAACGATTACATATGTTGTGGCAGAAATGTACTCCGACTACGGCTAAGAAATAACTTATGTTGCCTACATAATAAACTTTACTTTGGTATTGATTAGAGTACTCAATAAAACCATTTGATTTAACGTGTTTATTGTCTTTTTGTCGTAACTGTGTGTCATAGCAATCGTAGTGAATCATAGTATCATAGTGAATATATCAATATGTTATGTATTACACAAAACGAAATATAAATACAGCAACAATTACCGATGACCACGTATTTTCAGTGCAATGTGGTACGCTGACACACTCGTTACTCTATTACGTCACTTTATCTCAAAATAGCATACTGCGTGACAACCCTACACACACACGCGCGCACGCGCGCACGCACGCACGCACGCACACACACACATACACATACTTACTCGGCGTCTTTCTGGAACGTTGCACAACGTGTGTGTTAGGAAATCATTACTCAAAAGTAGATATATGAATGGCATTAAAAACATTAGTTCAAATATAATTTGAATTGATGTTGACAAATTGAGATTAATGCACTATTTTTGAACGGTAATTAATAGAAAGAAATCATACATGCAAGCCGTAGGAACCTGCCCAACAATAACATGTACTTGTCGGTGATAGTCAAAGACAATGACACTGGCACTGATTAGAGTGCCAGTTGACACGACTCCAGTGGCGCCACCTGGGGTACTACAAACAACTGAAAGAACGTAAATCCAAAGTAACTTACCCTTGTTGCTACGTCGCCAGTTGGTAAATTAGATGATAATGTTAAAAGGAAGCGGACGTCTGTAGACGAGTGAATGAATAGGCGTCTACACTAGCCACGAGGGGGCGCAGGAGGTCCTGGGTACAATTCACAGAGGATAAAAAGGTGTTTCACATTTTACAGGGGAAATATTTGTGTTTTCACCTTTCACACTGAAAAACACATTTTCAAAATACTCGTGACCCTTTGACCGACGCAGAAGACTGGCGCGTGGAACTATGGCGCTGAAGCAAAACTATTAAGGAGGGCATATCAGGTCAATTCATATTATATTATCTTATTTTGCGGTTTATTGGATTAGGTAAATGTTGTGAGTAGAAAACACACACACACACACACACACACACACACACACACACACACACACACACACACACACACACACACACACACACACACACACACACACACACACACACACACACACACACACACACACACACACACACACACACGCCCACACACGCACGCACACCCACATACTCCATCATAAACACACATACACACATACACACATAAACACACATACACACATATCAATATATATATATATATATATATATATATATATATATATATATATATATATATATATATATATATATATATATATATATATATATTGGAATACTGCAATTTCGCTCTTTGTAACTCGTTTACTCATTTCTTATTCACCTAACATTTAGTATGGCTTGTCGTATCCTACACGTAAAATATGATTTTAACAATTTTTTATAATTTTAATTATTACGAGTTATCGTATGCTTATGAAAAAAATCACAACGTTAATGTTAATATATAATTAACGAAGCTATATGTCTTTAATGCGCACACCCGCTTGCGTATAACCGCGTACATACATACACACCGCGCAACAACTAGATTGTATGAATTTACTTCCTGATTCGTGACTTAGATTATGTACGTACTACAGTGTACGCTCCACTGACCTTGCCAGTCTGTCTATTCAAATTATATCGTTGCTACCGAGTCTGGCAAAGATTGCCGTTTGTACGTAAACATCTTTTGACGCGTGCTGCGTAATTATAAGACACATTATTTTATACCAGACGATTTATGAACTGATACCCGCATGATTGCAAAGTAAGTTTGAAAAGCACTCTAATCAACACAAGCTCAAACCAATTTGTAGCAGACCTCTTGGGTGGCAACTAGGAAGAAGATAAATAGGCCAATTGCTAACGGGTTTGGCAGATAATAACCTATTGAACTTATATATCTTTTGTCACTTTACTTTATCTCATTTATACTCCTGCCGACAAAATGGAAGATCCTAGACGATCGGTGAACAGATAAACGAAACGCCTGTGTAATTACCAACCAACTCAAACACAAATGAAACAAATACTGTAATTACTAGCTCGTTCGCAGACGTTGCTTTGATTCTTTGAGGAATGCTACTCTGATCTTGTCTATATACAGTGGTAACTATGTGATTAATCATTTTAATAAATAATTATCTTAAATAAACATTGCGAGGTAAACGTCAGTTACTACAATCCAATTATGCAGAATGGTGTCGAGAGGACGAGGTGCGGGGTGAGCATCGGGGGTTGCATCAAGACACACTCGGATCCATTTCGCCAGGCTAAATTGCAGTAACATATACAGCTATGCACGCGTCTCTAGAACTCGCTAAGTATCACTTGGGGCCGTCCTTTTTGTGTCGCCGCCCCTTTATGTTCTTTTGTTGGTGTCACCGATTACACGGGATGGACTAACACCGTTGAGGACGGATATGTGTGTCCCTAAAAATGCAGCACTTAGCAATGAGATCGCCTGTCATTAGTGTCAAACTAGGATTTGCATGTCCCCCATAGAGTAAGAGTAAGAGTAAGAGTGAGAGCGAGGGCGAGGGCGAGGGCGAGGGCGAGGGCGAGGGCGAGGGCGAGGGCGAGGGCGAGGGCGAGGGCGAGGGCGAGGGCGAGGGGGGAGGGCGAGGGGGGAGGGCGAGGGGGGAGGGCGAGGGGGGAGGGCGAGGGGGGAGGGCGAGGGCGAGGGCGAGGGCGAGGGCGAGGGCGAGGGCGAGGGCGAGGGCGAGGGCGAGGGCGAGGGCGAGGGCGAGGGCGAGGGCGAGGGCGAGGGCGAGGGCGAGGGCGAGGGCGAGGGCGAGGGGAGGGGGCGAGGGCGAGGGCGAGGGCGAGGGCGAGGGCGAGGGCGAGGGCGAGGGCGAGGGCGAGGGCGAGGGCGAGGGCGAGGGCGAGGGCGAGGGCGAGGGCGAGGGCGAGGGCGAGGGCGAGGGCGAGGGCGAGGGCGAGGGCGAGAGCGAGAGCGAGAGCGAGAGCGAGAGCGAGAGCGAGAGCGAGAGCGAGGGTCAGGGTCAGGGTCAGGGTCAGGGTCAGGGTCAGGGTCATGGTCAGGGTCAGGGTCAGGGTCAGGGTCAGGGTCAGGGTCAGGGTCAGGGTCAGGGTCAGGGTCAGGGTCAGGGTCAGGGTCAGGGTCAGGGTCAGGGTCAGGGTCAGGGTCAGGGTCAGGGTCAGGGTCAGGGTCAGGGTCAGGGTCAGGGTCAGGGTCAGGGTCAGGGTCAGGGTCAGGGTCAGGGTCAGGGTCAGGGTCAGGGTAAGGGTAATAATAATAATAATAATAGTAACTTCTTTTGCGCCAATATCCTCGAAAATCAAGCTCAGTGGCGCGACAAAACCAGGGGATTAATCAATCTCATAATCGAAAGCAATGCGTGAGTCGTCAACGGATGGATGGAAAAGCTAGGAGGCTAAGGAGGATAGGCAGCATTAAAGAGATAGGTTTTTAGATGTCGGCGGAATGAAACTATATTACCTCGTGATTTAACACTGGCAGGAAGCGAATTCCACACCGTCGGTGCGGCAACCGAGAAAGCTCGGGTCCCGGCTTTCGTTTTCACCCGAGGGATGTAAAGAGGGTTACTACTGGTTGAGCGTAGCTGTCTGGAATTTCTTTTTGGAGTTAGCATTGAATTTAGATATGCTGGTTGTGTAGATGAGAGTGCTTGATAGGCTATTGTACAAATTTTGAAAATGATGCGATAGTGCACAGGTAGCCAATGCAGTGATTTTAGAAGCGGCACTGAGCGAGAAAAACGCGGAGAACGCGTGACTACCCTTGCTAAACAATTTTGGACACGCTGAAGTAGTCGAGTCTGCTGCTTACTAGAGCTGTGGCGATGGTTTTAGCAACGGAAAGTGATAAAAACCGGCGGATACGGCGAAGATCACGGATATGGTAAAAACAGCAACGGCATGTTTTCGAGATATGTTGTTTGAAATTGAAGTTTTCATCAAACGTTACTCCGAGATTTAAAACTGAGGTGGCTGGTGTGATACTCTGACTCAGAATATGTGTCGGGAAAAGGGTAAGGGTAAGAGTAACTATATTCGTAACGCAACATGTACAAGAACAAACATAAGCATAATAATAAATTGTCACATGGCTGTCACTTGGCTAAAAGCCGTCTTCCAATGACACCATCATCTTTTAAAAATAACCATCATTACTATAGATATACAATACACATTTGTAGTATTACAACACAATACAACAGGAGAATTATCAAAGTAAAATTACACATATTGTTAGTCAGCGCCAAGATTGTAATAATAAAATGAATATATAAAGTATGCAGTTTGTCACTGTTTCTGGTGATATCTGCGATGCTTGAACCAATTACAATATCAACTAGTATAAATATGTTTTTTTTATGTAAAAAGCATGGATGAATCCAAACAAGATTTAGCATGATTTGGGTAAGTTATAACTATGAAATAAAACACTATGGTAAGTAGCAACTTAATTGCATTCTTGACATCTAGGGCTTAAACATATTACTTGACTTTTGTCAGTATCTAAGTAGAAAACACGTAACATTTGTTTAAACCTCAACCGGTGATTAACATTTCTTATTTGTTTATCAATGTTGTTCCATATTCCTGTAAAATTATGTTTAGGTAGCTTCAAAGAAATATGTCTAGGTAGCTTCAAAGAAAAGTTAGTTATGGGTTTCTCATGAACAAGAAGCTTGAATTGGTTATTCTTTTATCTGTATCAATATTTTTTCAATACACAATTTCTGAACGACTTAGGTAATACATTATTTTCAAAATCATACATAAATAACGAAGCCTGCAGTTTAAATACATCTACGATTTTCAGTATTTCTGTAGACTTAAATAAGGGGTCTGTATGACGCCTATGTCCTTTTATATTAATTATTCTTAATGCACGTTTTTTGTAAAATGTCTAATTCATTTCAATATACTGTTTACGATTAGATAGGTAACTGGACAACCATTTATTACTGATGCCTCTAATTCCATAATGACCTAATTTATGTAGCAAAACATCATAATTAATAGTGTCAAATGCTTTGGATAAATCAAGAAATACAGCCATTGTAATATCTTTAGAAATGTTGTTATTTGCATCTGCTATGTCTTTGAGTAAATGCAATATTGGGTGTACAGTGGAATGTTTAGAGCGAAATCCATATTGATGTTTATATAGAATATTATATTTCTCCAAGTAACTGTTTCCATTATTTTGGAAAGTGCAGGTAGAGTACTTATTGGTTTATAGTTATTAAAAAAAACATTCTTATTTTCTGATTTATATATTGGAATTATTTAGCAACCTTTGGATTTTCTGGGACAACACCAGTAACAAAGGATTGATGCCTAAGTGGTATGGTTGTTTCTTCTATAGTCTGCTGGATACGTTTTGTAGATACACTGTCAAAACCTACAGTGCATTTTGTTTTTAGATTTGTTACCACATCTTTAATCTCGTTTGTATCAGTTGGTTGCATGATGACATTTACAGATTTATCTTTTAAGTGCGAATGAAATGAGGTTATAGGAGAAGGTACAGATTCGCTTAATGTTTTACCTATTTTGGCGAAGAAATTATTAAATTCTTCAGTAATGATGCTATAGTTTGACATTTTTTCTCCATTGACTCTGAAAGTTTCAGGGAAATGTAAACTTACCTTCTATTTTGAGATACCCTGCCTCAATGTGATCCATGTGTCTTTGATGCTGTATTTGCGTTCTTCCAATATCTCAGCATAATAGAGATTCTTTGCAGCTCGTTTTGTCTTAATGTATATTCTACAATATCCTTTATAAGCATTCTCTCTCCATATTTGGTTTATGTAACTTTCTTCGAAGTAGTTTGTCTTTATTTACTGACGAAACAAGTAGGCCAGACATTATCCAGGGTTCTCTTTTAATATATTGTTTTATTTATTTTGGTAGTTTTGACTGGGCATGATATTTCAAATAATGATTTATATATTTGCATTAAATTATGATATGCTTCATTTGGATCAATAGCAAATAACACGCAGTTGCTAACAGATTTCTAATTTTTTAAATGTTACACTTGTAACTGGCGTGTATGTTTATATTTTATATTATGCCCAGGAGGTATACCATATATTAAGTGGAATATTCCGAAGTGGCCCGTCATATCTGTGATAATAGTCCCAGAGTCATAATCTGTGTGTGTATGATTGGAATACAAATGGTCTATAAGAGTTGCTGTTGTAGAAGTTATTCTTGTTGGCTTTAAAACTTTGGTCTATAAATTAATAGTTTTTGGTGGGTTGCAAAATTTAGTAAATTTATATTAAAGTCACCCATCAGATAGGCTATTTTATTTTCAGTTCATATTTTGTCCTGAACATATAATGCTGTCCTTGTAAAAGTATCAAGATCGGCACGCGGATGAACATTGGGACGATATAATATACCCACAATTATTGGTTTATGCTTTTCAGCTTGTAATTAAAACAATATTAACTCAAATACATGGCGGATAAATATCGATAAGTCTTCTCGTTTAGAGTAGGTAATTGCTTCACTTAATAAATTATGGTAACCGTTAATTTTGTCATGTAAGACATCTTGAATTTTGAAAACTTCAGTGAGGCCAATGAAGTCAATGGTTAAACAGTTTGACGACATAGTAAGACGCAATTTTTGGAGTGTATCCCAGTGAGCTTCCAAACTACGGCAATTGAGGCAGAACATTGATAAAGATACAGTTTCAGGTTTGACATATTTAGAAAATTCAACAAGGTAAAATAGTTGCATTCACTCGTATAAAGTGAGAACGGTGAGTCATTGTACATTTAATATTCAGTGTGCTTGGTTTCATTGCATAATGTTGTTAAATTAAATTTCTTGTTTGTTTGGTTCCGGCTAATATTAATAATATCAGTCATTTACATATACAGTAAGAAAACGTTCGAAATTCCATACTTCTAGGTTCATCAACAGGCATAAAATATACATTGTGTAAGTAAACCCGTCTAAAATATATACATTGTATGTAGGTAAGCGAGATGGCATGGTAAATTAAAGGAAAACATACGTGAGTAATACAACAAAGAGTATTAAAAAATGCATGTAGTAATGATAGATGACTGGCTGACTGGCTGACTGGCTGACTGGCTGACTGACTGACTGGCTGACTGGCTGACTGGCTGACTGGCTGACTGGCTGACTGGCTGACTGGCTGGCCTTACACTTGGCACAGCGTCTTTATGAACATAATAAACCAAACCACAGCAATATACATAATTATATATACAATAATAGCTAGTAAAGAACTGATATATAAACAAAATATGAACATTGGTGCATAATTTGGAAACAAACAATTAATTAATTAAACATTGAAAACTTTAACAATGTTTATAAAGAACAAGATTAGGTCACCAATTAGTCTGCCCGTGTTGGCGCATAACATGCAATGAAATATAAGACTAATATTAACTTTATCTGTTTTGCATCGTACAATTGAAACTTTTGTATCTTTATCATTTAAAAATTGTAAATTGTGTATTCAATGCTCAACACTTTGTGTTATTTATGTTGTTCATCCCAGCACATTTATCCGAAATTACATGGAACGTATGCCTCGACGCACCATATACATAATGTAGATCGTCCTGTCACGGACATTGCATACTCCAGTATAATATTGACAATACTCACAATAGTAGCACAGCTGCACCAAACGAGTAACTAATCTAATGTTTTATTTTATTGAACACAACAAGAATATAAAAGAACATCAGTCTTTCTCCCTGAAAATCTCGGTGATTGTTCATTTAGGGTTGTGATGAGGACGCTGCCTGCATGGGTCCAGCAATCCGCTATCTTCTTTTCTCTCTTTAACTGTCATGTCTTAAACGCGCGTTTGGCCGTCAAGTCTTCGTGGAGGAACACCTGGCCGTCTTTGTGCGCCCTATTGTGTTCTTTCTTTCAAGTTGTGCCCTCGCCTTCCATTTCCTCAATACCACGGAAGCGGAGGTTTGGGCGCCGTTTGGCAGCCTCTGCTTCCAAAGTTGCCACTTTCTGAAATAGTTCGCTAATCTGTCTGTTATGTTGGTCAATGTTACCAAGGCGTGATTATATTGCCTTTATTTGTTTAGGTCTTTTTCAGCACTGTTTCTTTCCAGTTTCTCCGCTGCTTTGAGGACGCCGCTGATCTCTTTCCTGACTGGAAGGAGTTCGTCCAGTTTTGCGCTTATGGACGCGATAATTTCTATTAGGTCGCCCATGTCGCTGTCGCCGTGATACACGTTGAGCACGTCTTTCCACTCGGCATTGTGCGGCAATTCACGTATCGCTGATGTGCTACGCAAATTACGTCACGGTTGGATGGTCCGCTGACTATCTAGCCTGGAGACACCGTACTACCGCTCAGTGAGCAACCAACATGTTTCAAAATCGCATCATCAGTCTAGCAAAAACAACTCAATAGCTCCAACTATCTGCCTGACATCCCCTCCAATAACTCACCACTTCGTATAGCTTCTATATCTGATCGTGTTGCTATCAAAGGTGCCAGTGTTTGCCCGCCCCTCGTGCGCGTCTGTCTAACCCGGCAGCCACAGAGTCGAAATGCTCGCACATGCGTTCGTTCAAAAGAACACGCACGCTTCCGGAGGCATGTCAACGTATATTCCGGTAGGCGCACACGTGTGCACGAGTGGATTTACATAGGTACACGCACGAACGTTCACGCAGTATCAAACATAAACTATAACACAGAAACATGCACACATTTACATGCCCATGTACGCACAGTGAGCAACACATTTGCCAAGCACGTACACGATTGCATGAATATGTTGGTTTTAGAACACGGGAGCAATATGGACACAGTCAATTCTTAATTCTTCGATTCACCTGTATATTAAGCTAACTTCTTTGCTATGGCGCACAATCGCTGTTTGTCGTTCTTCTGAAGGAGTACTTTAGTGTAACAACAAATTATATAATATATTCAACATGTTAAGACATATCTTAAGACATATTAAGACATGTTTAACTCGCGCTATGGTGTTATTGTATTCCTGCCACCACAGTTCAAAGAAAAATGCAATTAAGGTATACAGAGAACCTACTGGAATAGACAACGAAAATTATTTAAAAAAATGCTTTGATTACATATAATTGCACACCACACACATGCAGATTGTTCGGGTCACGCATATCTGATATAATTATAGGCAACTTTTTTCGTGTTACGTTCGCCACAACAACTAACAAACGAATACGCGTTGACAGATATTCGTGAGATTGTGGTCACAGAAACAATAGCAGAATCGACAAAGAGCAGCTACTCATATCAAACGGGTGCGACTTCATAATAGTTTTATGTTCATTGTCCAACAACAAGATAACACGTAATCACAAACGCTAATATGTAACTGAATTCATGCTTGTAATCTGCGTAATTACATATATTTTGACGAACGTGTTTATTATATTATCTATCATGCTAATGTCGTGCGGAACGAAGGTCCGATATTAGTGTCAATACAATTGGCTACATGAATGGTGAACTGCATGATAATCTAATTTTTGAAGAGTAATCAAGGACAATACAAAGTTTGATGAGACCACATGGACAGCCTTTGAAAGGAACATTGCTGGTGCGTGGTGTGTTGTGGTGAGGTGCGGTGCGGTGCGGTGGGGTGAGGTGGTGAGGGGTGGTGCGGGGTAGGGTGGGGTGGTGTGGTTCTGAGTGATACGGTGTGGTGTGGGATTGTGTTTTGTTGTGTGGTGTGGTGTGGTGTTGTGTGGTGTTGTGTGGTGTGGTGTTGTGTGGTGTGGTGTGGTGTGGTGTGGTGTGGTGTGGTGTGGTGTGGTGTGGTGTGGTGTGGTGTGGTGTGGTGTGGTGTGGTGTGGTGTGGTGTGGTGTGGTGTGGTGTGGTGTGGTGTGGTGTGGTGTGGTGTGGTGTGGTGTGGTGTGGTGTGGTGTGGTGTGGTGTGGTGTGGTGTGGTTTGGTGTGGTGTGGTGTGGTGTGGGATTGTGTGGTGTGGGGTTGTGTTGTGTTTTGTTTTGTTTTGTATAATGGGGTTGTGGTGATGTAATGTGGTGTGGTGTGGGGTGGTGTGGGTTTGGGTGAAAGGGTGTGGGGTAGAGTGTAGTTAGTGGGGTGGTATGGTGTGGTTCTGGGTGTGAGTGGTATGGTGTGGGGTGGGGTTGTGGGGTGTTGTGTGGTGTGTACTCGTGTGCTCGTCTTATCTTGCGATCTATTCAAATGGGAATGTGCCCTTTGTATTCCGTGCTAATAACCTGATATTATCGTGTTTATGTTTACTAGTATTTATCCGTCCTAATTTGCCGCTAACATAGTCCGAAGGACCGACAACTGAATTTGGAAATCTTTCGAGCACACAAAATTTTAGCAATTTACCAATCAAAGACTTGAGGTGTTTTGATTAAATGTATTACAACAAATATACTCGCTGTATCAGTCCGTTTAATAAAACAGCTGATCTTGTGTTACGAACTATTATGTTTGCAATACATAAAAGCGGCTGTTCTTCCTGTTATGCTCATGTCCTGATCTGACGATACCATAACATAAGTATGACATTTTATAAATAATGTCAGAAACAAGCCTTACGGGCTGATGATACTAGGCTGGTTAGCCACATCGCAACATAGTGTCTCGCTAAAACAGACCAACGTCGGTACGTTTTATTGTTTTATTTATTTCACAACATCCAAACAGACACCGTGGAAGGCAATATGTGGACTCATCCACAATATGTGACAAACGTGCACAAAGTGTCACACTGAAAGCAACTACACAAACAACACTGATGATGTGTCTGCCGTGTTGCAACGAAAACCAGTAACTGTGCCGTCTTGAACAAGACGTTCAGTATTATACCAACTCAATACAGTATCATAAGTTGACATGCTAAAGTAATACAACGCAGGCTTGATATGAAAGGCAAACATTTCTAATCAAAATACACCAATTAACAACAAACAAAAACACACTCATCTGACAGTACGCTGAACTGTTCGAAATATTTTTTTTGGAAACAGAAAATGAGTAACTTGTCCATCACAATTTTCAAATTGTAAGCAATTCGCATATGCCGTCTTGAACAAGACGTTTAGTATTATACCAACTCAATACAGTATAATAAGTTGACATGCTAAAGTAATACAACGCAGGCGTGATATGAAAGGCAACATTTCTAAATCAAAATACACCAATTAACAACAAACAAAAACACACTCATCTAACAGTACGCTGAACTGTTCAAAATATTTTGGGAAACAGAAAATGAGTAACTTGTCCATCACAATTTTCAAATTGTAAGCAATTCGCATGTGCCGTCTTGAACAAGACGTTTAGTATTATATCAACTCAATACATTATCATAAGTTGACATGCTAAAGAATTACAACGCAGGCTTGATATGAAAGGCAAACATTTCTAAATCAAAATACACCAATTAACAACAAAGAAAAACACACTCATCTGACAGTACGCTGAACTGTTCGAAATATTTTGGGAAACAGAAAATGAGGAACATGTCTGTCACAATTTTCAAATTGTAAGCAATTCGCATCGGTGTATAAATACTAAAAAATCAAGTAATATTATAGTTTGTCTAAATAACGTTTTGAGACAATCGAGGAGCGTTGCGTCTCGTCGTGTATGGTAGATTACTGTTATGAGTCATCCGGGTAGTTCCTTCTCTGCCATGTCGTCATCAAAGCCGCCAGTGTATCTGATGGGGAAACAACAGAAAGCTAAGTATACGTCCTCGGGAGGGAGGCAGAGAGAGAGAGAGAGAGAGAGAGAGAGAGAGAGAGAAGGAGGGAGGGAGGGAGGTAAAAGGGAGGGAGGGAGGGAGGGAGGGAGAGAGGGAGAGAGGGAGAGAGGGAGGCAGGGAGGCAGGGAGGCAGGGAGGCAGGGAGGCAGGGAGGCAGGGAGGCAGGGAGGCAGGGAGGCAGGGAGGCAGGGAGGCAGGGAGGCAGGGAGGCAGGGAGGCAGGGAGGCAGGGAGGCAGGGAGGCAGGGAGGCAGGGAGGCAGGGAGGCAGGGAGGCAGGGAGGCAGGGAGGCAGGCAGGGAGGGAGGGAGGGAGGGAGGGAGGGAGGCCGGCGCAGGCGCAGGCGCAGGCGCAGGCGCAGGCGCAGGCGCAGGCGCAGGCGCAGGCGCAGGCGCAGGCGCAGGCGCAGGCGCAGGCGCAGGCGCAGGCGCAGGCGCAGGCGCAGGCGCAGGCGCAGGCGCAGGCGCAGGCGCAGGCGCAGGCGCAGGCGCAGGCGCAGGCGCAGGCGCAGGCGCAGGCGCAGGCGCAGGCGCAGGCGCAGGCGCAGGCGCAGGCGCAGGCGCAGGCGCAGGCGCAGGCGCAGGCGCAGGCGCAGGCGCAGGCGCAGGCGCAGGCCCAGGCCCAGGCGCAGGCGCAGGCGCAGGCGCAGGCGCAGGCGCAGGCGCAGGCGCAGGCGCAGGCGCAGGCGCAGAGGGATTCGACAACGTAGCCATTACAAAACGAACAACAGTCGTTGGTAAAATGTCCGTGTATAACCACGTGTGAAGCTAAAGAATATTTCCAACACTGATCTTACAATTGAGCAATTAATGGTAAAAGTACTCTTGTTAAATTGTTGTGTTATGTTTCCATCAATCTCTCATACACTAACACAAATAAAACAAACAATACGTACACAATAAGAATTGAAAGAATGTTACGTTTACTTTATTTATTTGGAAATGCATACCTGGTTAGGACTTCTTGCAGCAGTACGCAGTCAAACCGCCTCCCCCTGCTACAACGAGAGTAATGCCGGTGACGATCGCTGCTATCTGCCACGCAGACAGGCCGCCCTCTGTAAAAAGGTGAAAAGGCACTTCTATATATCGGTGCACCCGTAGCAGACAAAACATATCACACACACTAATGCAAAGTGGAAGACCAAAACCAATATTATAAACACTACATTACATTATAAAATGATATCGATTCCAGTTCCAATATATTGACGTCACATTTATGGTTGTGCATATCGCAGTTTATAAGATATACATATATTCACATTGGAATGATACACATTTATTTTTTAGATAAAATGGTTGTCATTTCTTTTAAATTAAACAATAGCATTGATACTTTATGTTGCTACGTTCTATGATTGTGTATCCCTTTCTTTTATACTACAGCCTAGTCATTGCTTTAGAATAGGAATGACGCATGAATAATATCTTACTCCGTCACGATTACAATAACCGTGTTTACCTGCGGCGCGTTTGAATATGTTGTGTATCTCGCAACACACCCCATGGTATGCCTTCCTGCACTGACACGATCCGTCAGACAATGTTCCTCCGTTGTGGCACACCCGGTTGCAAGGTCTCGTCTCCTCAGCGCTGCCCTCGCATGCCGTTCCACCACATGACTCTGTCACGTTTGGGGACCGCAGACGAAGCTGAATTCCCGCACTTCCACACGGTTGGTCACACTCAATCCATTGTTCCCAATTAGCCCACTTGCAGTTTTTCGGGGTGCAGCCAATGCCAGGAATTTTCCTCGCGGCGAGTGGAACAACGACCACCAATACCAGAGAGAGGAAGACGACAAATCGGCAGGCAACCATTTTGTTGACTTCAGTTGTTATGATGATCGATTCACCTGATACAAATATAAACGTTTTAAATCACATGATTAGTTCGACTGAACTTCAAGGTTAAGCTAGTTAAAATAATAACGTTATCACCCGTAATGATGTGTCTTACAAATTATAATGTAAGTTTTGTATTACCACTACATTTTCATGCTCTGAATCGGTTTTTAAAGTTGTAATCTAATAACATCATGCACATTTTATAACTATCATTTCCCCTCTGCCATCACAGAGGTTACATCAATGTCAGATATCTTACTGATACATAATGTGCAATTATTTGTTCTGGTGGACTGGTAGTACTCTATTGCTGCTTTCTTATTTCACATTTAATACTCATTGTTACCTTCGTGCAAGCAATGCTGACACTATTTATTATTTTACCATAACCGTTCATTTGGACACGTTTTTGCACTGACACGATAACACAGCATTTGCGAAACAATGAAAATAGTTGGTCTCTAATAAAACTAAACTCGAAGGTGACAACCTTGACATGAATCATATGAATAACACAGTACGACCTGCCGACTTACAACCGTACTTTGAAATAAACGGCGGACAAGCGATTGATAGAGATGAAGCGCTACTTTTCTTTATATATAAAACTACATCAACAAAAGCCGAAACAACGTAAGAATGTCAACTCAGCCACGTTTAGTTTATCGTAGAAAAACGTAGGTATTTGTTTTATTCTGTATAATTTAGTATAACATTAAAAAAAGGCTCAGTCATCTTACCTGTATGTTGGCTGCCTTAATTAACACCAGTCGCGAGCCTTCTTATGTTGAAGAGTGGAATGTACGAGAGAGAACTGGTGTAGAAATAGGTATCACGGTTGCCAGGCAAATGTCTTATATACCGTCTGGTTGTGAAACGATCAGACTTTGAGCAAGTATCACGTGCTAAACACGCCAGCTTGCAAATAATGGGATTTGTTTTACAAAGAGATCGTATGTAATGTATCCGTCAGGTAGCCGCAATTGCTATCGCAGGCCCACAGTGTAAAACACGCACACAATATATTCCATAGACGAACGACAACACGAACCCGGAAGAAATCCACACGCACAACCAATCGGAAACCGTGTGCGCTGCCTGTCATTATACTTATATTACGATTGCCATCGACCGTGGCAGGTCGTAATTATACGTGTTTTGACGCTAAGTTTTGTCTAATTCGTATAACAGACACAATACGGATTATCCGTATCCGATACGGATTTTGGCGGTTTTTTAAGTGATACGGCCGTACTGCATTTTGATATGGATTTTAACTAAATTTATGGAGACTATTTGTAACCACATTATGTCCTTGTATGCGTCACAAAACCACAGCACAATGGAATAATCGTTTACTGTTAGTGACTATAAGTAAATCTATTCGAAACGAACAAACTAAACTACCGACTAGTTTATTGTAGCGCGTAATAGATGGCGCGCTGGCAAATTTTTCGTTCTGAAAACTGCGGCAGGTGGCTCAACGGGTGTGAACAGGGCGCGTGGAAGTCGCGTGAACATTGTGAAAAGCAATACAGGAAATGGAGCTCGACGCCGCGAAATCGCCTATATTTCTGATTTCAACATATTGACGCTTGCCAGTGAAACTTCGACATACGCGCGAACTGCTGAGATAATATTTTATTATTTGATGACACTGTCTGTTTTGCGTTACGCAGTTTAAACGTACTGAAGTGAACTAAAATGTCGGTAATTTTCTAAATTATTAGGGCCTTTTCAAAACGATTTTACCACGTTTTTCGTCGATGTGTATGTGTTTGGAATGTCATTCTGCATCATACCCGCTAAACGGAAGTCGGATATCATTTTTTTAAATTGTGTTTTATATCAATTTAATGTCGTCGAGTCGACGTAAATAAGCCGATGTCACTGGGCGTGAGCAAAACTTAGGCATAGTGCTCCCCAGACGTATCACGACCGCAAAGGCGATGTCTTGCGATTTGCGAATATGTCCCCAAAACTAAGGCTACATCATTAACTTTTTTATTCTATATAATGCAGATACATTTGTTTTAAACATAAATTTATAAAATATTTTTTTTTTCGACTTCGCAATGCACACGCTAGACATCGCCTTTGACAAAGCGACAAAGTGGAATGGGGTGGCGTGTCGTGGCGTGTCGTGTCGTGTCGTGTCGTGTCGTGTCGTGGCGTGGCGTGGCGTGGCGTGGCGTGGCGTGGCGTGGCGTGGCGTGGCGTGGCGTGGCGTGGCGTGGCGTGGCGTGGCGTGGCGTGGCGTGGCGTGGCGTGGCGTGGCGTGGCGTGGCGTGGCGTGGCGTGGCGTGGCGTGGCGTGGCGTGGCGTGGCGTGGCGTGGCGTGGCGTGGCGTGGCGTGGCGTGGCGTGGCGTGGCGTGGCGTGGCGTGGCGTGGCGTGGCGTGGCGTGGCGTGGCGTGGCGTGGCGTGGCGTGGCGTGGCGTGGCGTGGCGTGGCGTGGCGTGGCGTGGCGTGGCGTGGCGTGGCGTGGCGTGGCGTGGCGTGGCGTGGCGTGGCGTGGCGTGGCGTGGCGTGGCGTGGCGTGGCGTGGCGTGGCGTGGCGTGGCGTGGCGTGGCGTGGCGTGGCGTGGCGTGGCGTGGCGTGGCGTGGCGTGGCGTGGGGAGGTGTGGCGTGGGGAGGTGAGGTGAGGTGAGGTGAGGCGAGGGCGAGGGCGAGGGCGAGGGCGGGGCGGGGCGGGGCGGGGCGGGGCGGGGCGGGGCGGGGCGGGGCGGGGCGGGGCGGGGCGGGGCGGGGCGGGGCGGGGCGGGGCAGGGCAGGGCAGGGGTGGATCGGATGGGGTGGTGTGGTGCTGAGTCGTAGGGTGCGTTGTGGGATTGTGTTGTGTGGGGTGGGGTGAAGTGGTGTGGGGGTAGAGTGGGGGAGAGTGGGGGTGGTATGGTGTGGTTTTTTTGAGTGGTGTGGTATGTGATTGTGTTGTGTGAGGTGTGCTCGTGTGCTCGTGTGCTCGTCTTATTTTCCGTTCTATTGGGGGAGAGTGGGGGTGGTATGGTGTGGTTTTTTTGAGTGGTGTGGTATGTGATTGTGTTGTATGAGGTGTGCTCGTGTGCTCGTGTGCTCGTCTTATTTTCCGTTCTATTCAAATGGGATTGTGCCCTTTGTATTCCGTGCTAATGATCTGATTTTATTGTGTTGAGGTTTCCTAATATGTATCCGTCCTAATTTGCGGCTAGCTTAGTCCGAAGGGCCGAAAACCTGTAAATTTGTAAATCTGTTAAGCACATAATATTGTAGGCAATTTACCAAGCAAAGACTTGAAGTGTTTTGATAAAAACATTTACAACACATGTACTTAATGTTTCATTCCGTTTAATAAAGCAGCTGATCTTGTGTTACGAACTATTATGGTTGCAATACATAAAAGCGGCTGCACTTGCTGTTACGCGCAAGTTCTGATCTGACGATACCATAACATACGACTGACAGTATATAAATAATGTCACAAACAAGCCTTTTGGGCTGAAGATACCAGGCTGGTTAGCCATATCGATGATGATGAAACAGACACCGTGGAAGGCAATATGTGGACTCATATACAATGTGCAAACATTGAAGCAAAACGTTATTCTTATGAGGGGAAATAGAACGGGGTAGCGGGGTCAAACGGGGTCCTTCTTGTTTAAATCCCACTGTGAACCTGCTTCATGTCTAATAGCGCCAGCCAAACTACGATTTTGCATGTGATGCTGGACAGTTGGAAAGAAGGAGGAACAGATTATCGAGAAAACAGAAATGAGGATGTTGAGAAGAATAAAAGGAGTCATTGAGAGACAGAGTAAAGAGTGTGGACATCAGAAAGGAGCTAGGTGTGAGTAGCATACAAGAGAAAGTAAGAGAAATGAGACTACGCTGGTTTGGACACACGCATAGAATGGAAGAAAACGAAGTGAGAGCAGTTGGTGACATGAGAGTGCCAGGAAAAAGGCCAAGGGGAGACCAAGAGGGAGATGGATGGATGGCGTCCGAAGGGATATGCAGGCACTGCGGATCACCCCGGAGGACAGAACATTCCGAAAATCAAGAATTCGGGCCGCTGACCCCACCTAGTGGGAAAAGGCGAAGAAGAAGCAAAGTCACGCTCGCAGGCGCGCGGGTATGCACGCGTCTGGAGGCATGCAAATGTGTATTCCGCGTAGATGCGCACATTTGCACGCGTAGGCTTACTCACGTACACGCACGCAGTAGAAAATGGACGGTGCTACAGTTAGCACTCATATGTGTCTCAATGATATATTTACTTGACACTACCCAGCATGACAATCGACCAAAATGTAGAGTGCGACCAGTTTAACAAGCATAAGCGATATGTTTTCAATGGATATTTGTGCTCTCTCGTAAAACCAATTACGCGTATGAATAGAAAGGGGCGGGAAGGTTGGACCGACCGTCGAAACATATAGCCTACTTAAAAGGACAACAAAAGTTAACTGTTTCGTGGCATACACCTAATAGAGTTAATATAAAGTAACAATTTCCACATATACTCAATTTTTTAACGCCAGCGGTTTACCAGAAAAATATTTTTTAACACCCAGCCATCCAAATACTATGCGCTACCCCATCTTAGACGAAGAATGACGTCACGACGGTGATCGAGGCGCTCTCCACGTAGATTCCCTGCATGGGGTTTGGCTGTTGTCATGAAATGGCTGCAACTCGGCAACGCGCGTAACATGCTGATGACGGTAAATATAAAGTTGTCTATTATTGTTATCGCTGAAATCATCCCATCAACTGATGATACATGTCTACTTCAAAGCATTTCTCCTCAAAATGGACCGAGCAAAGTAAATTGTACTTGGACTGGAGGGATTCCAAACAGTACGCCCGCAAATCACCAATGTGAATCCATTGCTTCAATACTACCGGTTGTTTCAACTATTATTGCAACCGTATGCCGAACAGTAAGGCATAATTATGTCGAAGACATATGATACGACGATTCGAGAAATATACGGAATCACATGCGGAACCCGTTGGCACTGATTTTCGTTCTATTTAAAAACCACACTGAGCACGGTATTAATACACATGTTTTGGCATGAAGTTGTATTTGATCCTCATATTCTCCGAAGCGTTAAATTAACTGGTCGTATATTATAAACAAGACAATGAATTAGACGACTAATTTTCTGGTGCATCGATTAGAATACAACTGTAACGTGCACAGACGAAAGACACTGTTATGCAACGGACCTCACGGAGAGACATGAACACAATAAAAGAAGCTCTGATTACACATAATTATAACCCTCACACAAGTAGCCTCCGGTCGCATAAAATCAGATATAATTGTATGTCTACATAATGTTGCGTTCGTCTCAATAACAGAAGAAAGCACAATAATGGATCGCCGTCAGAATGTGGTGACAGAAATGTGGCAGCCCTGATACAAACACAGATAAGTTAACCACATCGATCCACACGCGACTTCCTGATTCGTTCTCCAGCTACAACATTGCCATTACAACAAGCAATCATGGCAAAACATTCATGACCATGAGTGTAATCTGCGTAATGACACAAACGAATTTATTGTGCACACCAATGTTAATATGTTATTGCCCATGCCAACACTACATAATTCATAACTTGATAGCTTCGTTTTTACAGAGCTTTGTAAACAAGGACAATTCGACGTTTTGTGCCAGAAACGCGTGAACACCATTTCAAAGAAACATTTCTCGCACGTAACCAAACGTCCCTAGACGCTGCATCGGTTCGTTCATAAGAACGTTAGTTCCAAACTTGAGACGGTGGTAGCTACATTGTGAACATTGTATATTTATCCTACAGCCTCCTACACAACTTTGTCAGGTCGTGCCGTGTACAGACATTTAGTCGTCTTTGAGAATGTCTGACATGCTACATTATAACTTACGTTAACACACACTAACTGCATACAGGCAATATATCTTTATAACACACACACGCACACGCACACGCACACGCACACGCACACGCACACGCACACGCACACGCACACACACACACACACACACACACACACACACACACACACACACATCATCATGCTGTCGGTCGCGAAGCGACAAAGACTGCTTCCATCACTTGACTGTTGCTCTCCATTTATCTCTCTGCTGTGAGAGTGATGTCCAGGAGTCGATCTTTATGTCTCTCAGCTTCAGGTTTCTCTTGATGGTATCTTTGAACCGGAGACGAGGGCGCCCTCTCTTTCTGTGACCAGAAGACAGTTGGGAGTAGAGAACCTGCTTCGGTAGCCTGTCTGATGACATCCTCATGAGGTGTCCAGTCCACCGGAGATTCTTTCTGATCAGAAGATCTTCCATAGATGGCAGCCCTGTCCGTTCGAGTATTTCCTTGTTTGTCACTTTGTCCATCCAGGTTATCCTCATGATCGAACGCAGATGTCGCATCATGAAGGCGTGCAACTTTTTCACCTGTCGTCTGTACACTGTCCAGGCCTCGGCTCCGTATAGGAGGGTGGACAGCACAATTGCACGGTATATCTTGCCTTTAACCCGCATGGACACATGGTGGTTGTTCCAGAGTCTCTGGCGTAGTCGGCCGAAAGATGCACTAGCCTTGGCCATCCTCCTCTGTATTTCATCGTCAATGCATCCGTCACTTGATATAGTGCTTCCGAGGTAGGTGAATTCCATAACAGAGTTCAACTTGTTTCCATCAACCATGATATCATCCTCTCGGGTTCTTGTAGAGTTGGGTTGGTACAGCACCTCGGTCTTCTTGATGTTAATCTTCAGGCCGAACTTCTTTGACGCATTGGAAAAAGCATCCACTATTTTCTGCATCTCTTCAGCAGAGTGTGCAACCAGTGCACTGTCATCTGCGAATAGCAGCTCCCTCATCAGTATCCGTGTAGTCTTGGTCTTCGCTCTGAAGTGTGCGACGTTGAATAGGTCAGCGCTCTGTCTGGACTGTATGTAGATGCCATCCCCCATGTCTCGGAAAGCATTGTCGAGCATTGCTGATAGGAAGATGGAAAAGAGCGTGGGCGCCAGTACACAGCCTTGCTTGACCCCATTTGTGACCCTGAACGATTCCGAGACTTCCCCTCCAACATTAACAGTCGCCATCATTCCGGTATGTAGTGCCTCGATCATTGTTGTGAACTTCTCTGGGCAGCCATACTTCTTCAGTAGCTGCCATAGTCCGGTCCTCCCAACTGTATCGAACGCCTTACTGAAGTCGACAAATACCATGTACAGTGGTCGGTCCTGCTCAATGCACTTTTCTTGTAGTTGTCGGAGACAAAATATCATATCCACGGTGCTCCGGTTACCTCTGAAGCCACATTGTGTCTCCGGAACTACCTCTGGTGTTAGGTGGGTAGATAGTCTGTTGAGGAGGATCCTGGCGAAGATCTTGCCTGCTATGGAAAGAAGAGAGATTCCTCTATAGTTCCCACAGTCTGTTCGATCACCTTTCTTGTAGATGGTTATAATGCTTGCATCCTTCCATGCTTGTGGTACAGAACCCATCTCCCAGGCATTGGTGATTAGTTGGTGCAGTCTGCTGAACAGATTGTCTCCTCCATGCTTCCATACTTCTGCAGGAATTCCATCTCCTCCAGGTGCTTTGCCATCTTTCAGGCTGGCGATTGCTCTAGCCATCTCATCCATAGTTGGAATTTCATCAAGGCTTGTCTTGGTAATGCGCTGCGGGATGTTGTCCAGAGCTTCGTGATCTATGTCGCCAGGGACGTTGAGTAGCTTCTGGAAGTGTTCACTCCATCTTGCCACAACTCTCTTGCTGTCAGAGAAGGTTTCCATTCCGTCTGTTGATTTTAGTTGAACAGGTCCCTTCTTTTTGGGTCCCCACACTTCCTTCAGTCCATTGTAGAAGCCCTTCATGTTGTTACTGTCGGCAGCTCTCTGCAGCTCCACTGCTTTCCTTTCCCACCAGTCCGACTTCAGTGCACGGGTGTGTTTTTGTAGCAGTCTGCAGGCATCTTTGTATGCTGCAGTGGTGGATCTAGTGCTCCTGGTTTGCAACACTCTCTGGTGGGCTTGGTCTCTTCTGCTCATAAGAGTCTGTAGCTCCTGGTCGTTGGGGTCGAACCAGTCCTGGTGTTTTCTGTCTGGCTTGCCAAGATATGTCTTGGCTGTGTTGTACACAACCTGCTGCAGAGCTGCCCATTCCTCGTCTGGTGTTGAGTTTTCCTTCTCCTCCCAGTGGGCGAGAGCACTGTCCATCTCCTGCTCAAAACTCTCCCTATGGCTGATGGTACTTAGTTTTGCAGTGTTGAGCTTGGTCGGCTGATTTGTCCCTTGCCTGTTGTGCTTTTGTCGTATTCTGAAAGCCACTTTTGATCTCAGCATCTGGTGATCGGTCCAGCAGTTTGCTCCACGCATGGCTCGGGTGCTGTGGATGTCCATCTTATCCCGACACCTCGTGATGATGAAGTCGATCATATGCCAGTGTTTGGAACGAGGATGCATCCAGGTGGTCTTGCGTTCATCCTTCTGCTTGAACATGGTGTTCGTCACTATCAGTTCGAACTCAGAGCACAGAGCCAGTAGAAGTTCGCCATTGGAGTTGCATTTCCCAATCCCATGTTTGCCCATGACCAAGGGCCACTTGTCATTGTCTCTTCCTATCCTTGCATTGAAGTCTCCTATCAGCAGTAGCTTATCGGTATGAGGGATGCCCCTGAGCACACTTGTGAGCTGGTTGTAGAAGGCCTCCTTGTTTTCGTCTGGGTTTGTCATTGTCGGAGCATACACGTTGATAATTGTAGCAAAGTTGTCCTTGCTCAGAGGTAGTCTCATCGTCATGATTCTGTCACTTACTGGCCGTGGCATTTCTGTCAGCTTTGTGATGATATCCTTTTTGATAGCAAAGCCCACTCCGGCCTCCCTTCTTTCTCCTTCGGGTTTGCCACTCCAGAAGAAAGAGTATTCCAAGTCGTCGAGACTACCAGACTCTGAGAACCTTGTTTCACATAGGGCGGCGATGTCGATGTTGTATTTGGAAAGTTCCATTGCTACTAGTGCCGTACGTCTTTCTGGTCGGTTAGCTCCTTCTCGGTCGAGGAGAGTCCTGACGTTCCATTGTCCAATTGTCAGTAGTTGTCTTCTTTGTCTTCTTCTTCCTAGCTGATTTTCCACTGTCGACGGAAGATGAGGTCGAGCAGCGCGGTCCTTGGTAACCCGGGCGACGGCCGATCCGGTATCATGTTTCGTGCAGTTGTACATTTCATGGAAGCTGCTAGCAAAAACTTTTGAAGTATCGCTGGCTTTTGCAAGTTACTAGCGACACTCTCTCGGGGAACAAATAGAGGTCTCACACCGGCAAGAACATGTCAAGACAGGCGCAAACTATTTGTCCCTGCAGTGGCTGGTCGAGAGATGTTGGGAGTTCCATACACCAACCGCCCTTGATGCTGCCACAGTGACATGGTTTTCTGTTTAGGGTTTGCTCCCTTAGCCTTCGGTTCTGACAAGAACCTATACCACAAGGCAGTGGTTTACAACTCTGCATGGCAGGGGCGTCAAACTCCCTGAGGTATTGCAATACCTGAGGTACTGCAATACCTGCATACCACCTAGAGAACAGCTGTATTAGTATTATAACAACCGTCACACTACAATAGATCTCACACACACACACACACACATAAAATACACCCAGCCAGCCAGCCACACAGCCACCCAGCCACCCAGCCAGCCACCAGCCACCCAGCCACCCAGCCACCCAGCCACCCAGCCACCCAGCCACCCAGCCACCCAGCCACCCAGCCACCCAGCCACCCAGCCACCCAGCCACCCAGCCACCCACCCAGCCACCCAGCCACACCCAGCCAGCCAGCCAGCCAGCCAGCCAGCCAGCCACCCAGCCACCCAGCCAGCCACCCAGCCACCCAGCCAGCCAGCCAGCCAGCCAGCCAGCCAGCCAGCCAGCCAGCCAGCCACCCAGCCAGCCACCCAGCCAGCCAGCCAGCCAGCTAATAAATAATTATAACTGTAGGGATATGCTTTGCAAATCTTTGACTACTCCGTCCGCTATCAAATTAATTTTGATTAGCAGATTACAATTTATTTTGTTTTGCAGCCTAAATATATTTTTGAACCCATTAAACGCTATGACCCGTACCGAAATACGTCCAGTAGGTTCGTACAATGGTTATTATTATTCCTTTCCTTATTGAATTTAACAAACCAATAAACTAGATGTTCTGGATGTTTTACTGATATATATTTTGGATCTGGCCGATTTGATTGTTATATGACGTCACAGACAGAAATTGTACGGAACGTCGTACGTTCTATCTTCCGGTTACTGCCACCTACCGAGTGCCCGACAGTGCGTGCTGCCATCTGTCGAATCAAATAAGGCTTACAAACAGTTGTTTTGCTTGAATTCTCTGAATTAATTTGCCGCAAAACCATACGACTGAAACCTTTAGTAAAATCTTAATGACTAATCGCTATTTGACCCGAAAATAATGGCATCTGAGCTCAAACATGACTTCCCGATTATTATAAAACAATGTTCCGTGGCATTTTCCTCCACTGTAGCGAAATATATCAAGGCATTTGTCAAGTTGACTATAAATATATCCCCGTATTAAGACTTCGGAAATGAGTGTATCAATATTGAAGCAAAGCGTTGAATAAGTTATATTTTAAGGAACTTTGCGTGCGATTTCAGATCCATTTCTTTTTAATAACAGTAACTCCGTACTTGAGAAAGGTGGCGAGCAGTAGTGCATAACTGATAAATGGTAAATGTGATCATATACCAAGAAGGGACATGTTTTGCACTGCTCCGCCTACAAAAGGAAAATACGTGGTAGACAGCGCCGATCCCACCAGGAGATTGTTACTTAGTAATAACTCCGAGCTTCACCGACAACCTTCATGATTGCGTATTTAACCAAAAATGTACTCTTCCAGCGAAGAACTGCACAGCTTTGAACACTGCGTTATGTTGGATTCAAATCACTCGCAACCAATTAATTCTTTAAAAAAATAGATTTACCGTTAGCGCCGCTATGCGGATTTTAAAGGGAAAAATAAGTCAATGTTTTGATCATATGGGATTAACAGAGTTAATAAAAAGTAACAACTTCCAACAACCCTCATATATTTTTAACGTCAGTGCTTTACCAGGAAAAAATGTAGAACACATAGACATAGAAAGTCTACAGACTACGCCATTTTAGAAACAAAATGATGTCAGAGAGTCTTCTTGGTCGGCGTGAACTGTGCATGCTTATTATTATATGTTACTTTCTAACCTAACCTCGAAAACGACCGCCAACAGCCGCCAAACTTCTCCCCACATTTCTTACATACATATACATACACTACATTACAAACAAATCATTTGTATTCCTCTAACGAAGAAAATTCACAAAAGAAACGCAAATCTTGGCTAACGGCAACTCGACAACTTCGACTACCGTAAACTCGCTATTATAAGTTAGCTTTACACAAAATACCGCTAGATGGCGCGCGAATATTTATTAACCTTACTGCATTCGCACGCGCGAATTAGTTTAATTAATTATAAATAATATAATAATAATTAGCTGCATCACTATGATCTGCAGAAAATGTAAAACGGCAAACTAAGGCAATGCTTTGGTGATATGGGTCTAATAGAGTTGATCAAAAATAACAATTTAATATACAAATATATAATTTTATTAGTTTATTTTATATAGCGCCAAATCCACAATTCTCTTCTATTCAACATACTGTTATTAAAGTATATGCAATAATAAGAATGCTATCCACAGGTAATATTTAAAAATAAATATTAAAAATACATGTCCAAAATTGCCTATTAGTTATAAAGGAAAAAGGAAATTACGTGTTTTTCAATGATGTCACATTGTTTATTTTATCAATATTTCTATAAACATCCCGCGTGTACTGCGAGCATGTAAGCTTATATTACATAAGCGATGTTTATACAATAATAACTAAAACAATAACATGTTAATATTACTGTTTTTAAATGCTTCTTTTTCTACCACCATAATATTTCCCATATATTCATATTCCTTTTTGCATTTTAGTGATTTATTGTTCCAATAATTAATAAAGTGTCTTGTCCAAAATTAATAATTATTACATATCTGGTGTTGGAAATGTCATTCATGAGTAGAACAAATAGCTTCAGTACTATGTTCTTATGCATAATGGTTGTGTATGTGCTGAATGAAAATTATTATTACGTCGTACTTATTTTACTACTTTAATTATTTATTACTATTAACCATACTTTTATATTCATTTATTACAATTGTTGTTATGTAATTTGTATGTTTATTTATGTTTTATGTATTTATGCTTAGTTAATGATATAGAAACATGTATTTTCATTATTTATTTTAAAATAATATTATCTGTGGGTAGTTTTCTCTTTATTGTACTTTAAATAGCATTATGTTGTGAAGCGCCACAAACAATTATGGATGTGGCGCTACATAAATAAAATATTATATTATAATAACAATTTTTTTTTGTTTATTTAATATAGCGCCACATCCAATTTAAAATTGTTCATGGCGTTTTACATACATTAAAATGCTAAAAAAAACAAATACACACCAGAAGAAAAGAAAACATAAATATACTAGAAACATATATGAACAATTATAAAAATAAAATATCGATATAAAAATTATAAAACTTATCATTTCCTGCAAATCATAGTGATGATAATAATTAATTATTATATTATTTATAAGTAATTAAACTATTTCGCGCGTGTGAAGTAAAACAATTAAATATTCGCAGTCAGAAACGCGGCGTCTAGCGGTATTTTGTGTAAAGCTTTTAAAAGCGATTTTATGGTACCGCTGGGCGGCCGAATAAGTTGTACTCGAGGTCTGCGCGTTTTTGTGTGTGAATTTTCTTTGTTAGAGGAATGCAAGAGATTTTATTTCATAACATAGTGTATGCATATGTATGTAAGATATGTGAGGAGAAGTTTGGCGGCTGTTGGTGGTCGTTTTGATGGTTAGGTCAATCAAATCGGGTCGTCTAGGATCCGCGCTGTATCTGTGACTGTCCAAACGAATCCACCGAACCACTGTTTCAGTTCTGCTCGATTCAAAGGTTAACAAGAAGACATCTTACTGATACTGTCTTTCACTGTACTATTACTATAAGCGTATGGGGAACAGTGTGGCATATTGATGTCGCGATTTCGTTGTAAACCGACGTAAGGCACTTTTAGCGAACCGCTTGGCTCTCTGTTATGACACTGACAGCTGAACCAGCAGACGACACTGTGACGTATTACTTTCCCAAAGTGCTGGGTTTTGATTGGTTGCATGGACCAAGATGGGCCCGTTCATGGAGTCGGTGATTTAGCTAGATTTACCCACTTTAACACCACTTTCTGAGGAAACTACTAATTAATGCGAAAAAATTGTTTGTAAAAATGGTTAGTTTGTGTAAACTTGTTTAGGTGCATAACACCAAACCATTGCCTTATTTTTCCCTTTAAGGTCATAATATGCGCCCGTTAGCGGCGCTACGAGCAGTAGCGTTTTTCGTAAGACAAAATGGCGATTCCTATCGGAAGGAAATGAAATCATACAGAATTTACGTTTATTTATGGCGCCGTCTTTATAAATAAGCGATTTGAAACGATGATGAACAATGACTAAGTATTTATAGCATAGAAAACAATTGACCTCTTTCTAAAATGTTAGTTATTCGCCTTGTTAGTAAAATATGAAAACAAAATATTTGAATGAAATTCTGTGGATAGACTTGGCTTGAAAACTCTAAAAAAAAAACATGCGGGCGTAGCCTTATGTCGAGATCTGTCGCCTTGCCTTCTAATTGGCCAAGGTACCTCCGACAGTCGTGTTATGAAAAAAGCACACACCAGCCGACTCGTCATAGGATATACGCCGATTCGTCACAGCTGACACCGGATGCGTCCTTATTTAACGCATTTGATTGCAGTCAATGCAGACTAGCGTCGACTGCCGATTCAACATTTGAATCGGCGTTAATCGGCGGAATAAGGCCGACCGTCGGCCCACATTTGCGCACACACCTACCGACTGCAGTTGGCCGACTGAGTTTACGAGTTTTCGGTAGGTATGTGCTGAAAATCGGTAGGTGTGTGCTTAGCATTAAGGATTACCCTGAGCGCTTTACACTTTAATACACTCTAGCATACATGATCAATGGAACACCAGCTCGGCTTCTCTGGGAAGCTTTCAGCGATGCTGTAGCTAATGTCCAGGCACGCTGTAACTAATTCCTCAAGATTTGACACACACGCACACGCACGCGCACACACAGTAAAGCAAACAATGTACATCTTAAATGAGCATTTTAGTATATTTCCCAAAACGATGTGACATAATTTGCGCTGTCAATGCATTTTTTAATAGTCATGTATAGATAAGAAAGGAAAATGGGTTTATATATACTTGTTCGACGCTTAGCCTCGATTAACCAGTCTCCGTGAGGTGGCAGCACCTTTTAGTCCCTCAACCCCACCAGGTAGTGTTATGGTCTGCCGAGGGCGGCCTTATCCCAGAACAGGGTAGAGACGCAGAATTGGCTCTCAGGCCGAATTTGAAGGAACAAAATTAAATAAGGGTACGCTTTTGTCATACATTAAAAAAAAGCTATTCACAATTAAACTTATAGTCACACAAACATAAAAAGAAATGCAACTTTGCAGTTGAAGAATGTAGACGTCGAACACGTGTCAGTATGTACACCTGCATGTGGGTCTGTGTATCTATCAAATACTTGCTACGAACCAGCAATTATGGGCCTGTGAGGAGCACACGTTTTTTAAATCACGCATGGGTCTTGTACCAGTTGATTTCGACACTGCCCTGTCTTCTTGGCAAACTAAACGTTTACCGAGAAGTCAGTGCAGTGTCGAAACCAATAAACTTATTTGCGCTCTGCTGTGAATACGAACTCAGCAGTGAAACCACTGTCTGTCTCCCAAAGCCAACATCACTAACTCTTGCGAAGTGTGACTAACTACAGACTGACAAGTCTTGCTAAGTCACTGGGCGGCTTCAATTAATATCCACTAATGCCGTCAGAGCTAGGTGTCTGCTCTGGTCCTCAATAGTGTCCAATCTCACTGAATACTACGGAACCTCGCTGTGGAATGCCACACCGCCACACGCAACGCCGGTCATGGGAAAGTGGCACGGCCATGGTCGGACAAAACAAGAAAAATCAATAGAAACCGGCAGTGAAAATATCATGATTCACTGCCCCTTTCAATTGGCTTCAGTCGGACGTTGTCACGCCCTCAGCCGACGGGGTGCCATTATACCCCATTATCCACACCCCGTCGAGCAACACACACTGGTTTAGTGCCTGGAAAAGAATGAACTCGACTGACCTGCAGGCTGCACGGTTATAAATTACCAGTCCACTGAAAGGGGCACATTTTGTAATCAATAAGAAAAAGACAGCAACGGCCAGGGAAGGGTAATTGTCATTTCAAACCACTGGCTTTGATCAGTAGACAGATGCAATTTCAATGGCATTTCAAATAACGAGTGATGCATTTGAGTAGAATTCAAATCGATCAAGGCAGTCAGATGTCAACGTTTCCCCAGGCATGACAAATACTTATGGCTGTATGGCTATAACTAGTGTGACTAAGTATTTACAAGAGATGGAATCACTTGTGTACATAATTTAATTAGTTACTCGTGTGATTGTCGTATTGTTGAAACGCAAAGCTCTGATAAAACTGTTAGTGTTTAGTCTATGCAAGTGTAGTTTTATACGCATTGTGTAGCACATTTGGGTTGTTATAATTGCTATAGGCACCGGCGTTCAATTGTATATATATATATATATATATATATATATATATATATATATATATATATATAGTGCAGGGGGGGGGGTTGTGAATGTCGCTGGTATAGATGCACGTTGCATGCAGTTTAGGCTAAAAACACCGCATCCCTGCCCCGGGCCCTGGTACTGGTAGATCTGTAGACCTATTAGTGTGTCTTAATTTCCAACAAATCACATCTGCTAAGGGCATAAGACATAAAAAACATCCATATTTACATTGCTTTACAGATTAGGGTGATATCAATTATTAGTGAAAAATAAACAAATTAATTAGTTTTCCATCTGCGGTCTCTTGAAGACAGTCTGATAACTAGGTCATGACGTCAAGTGTCGAACAGCTTAACCGCGCCATTTGTGATTTACATGATAAACAGCGGCAGCGTCTTTCGTGTTCATCGTCTCTTACATTTGGTTACAATACGATCTTGTTCAACATGGTCATGGATATTTGTTGACATCACCTTGGCAGACACGTGTGTTGTGCAAAGTTGTGTCAGCACAAACTTGACAGAGTTGACGTCAATCATCACCCTGTCATCAAAGTTTCTCGTTGAAGCTAGGATTCCATTCGTACGGAAGCATCAAGCGGACGCGCCATGCGATACGTGGCAACAAATGGCTACAGTAACAGTGGGAAGGAGTAGGAATGATTCCATGTGAACGGAAGCGGCATGCCGTGTCGGCGTGTGCGGCATGTGGTGTACCAAGCGCACTTTTCAGCGGCAGGATATTAAGCTTTTTTTTTTTGCAAACTAAACAAAGTATACTCAGGTTTTCTTGACTGTCGGCAAACACTTGAGGATGTCGACCAGCGTTATCGAATGCCGATGAACGGAAGTGACAGCTGAATCGAGCATGTAACGAAAAACCTGAACCAAAATCAGCTGACCTCTATTATCGCCCGACGCTATGGCCACGCCCATGACAGCTACCGGCGACAACGTCATTGTCATCAACGAACTCTTATGCTTTTATATAAATAGAATGGACATCTTGCCGCGTTCTGTACTTCTCCGAATTGTACTTGACAATTTTACGGACACTGACATCAATAAAGCCAAAGACGTTCTGCATTTGCACATTTCCGTTACTTTAAAAAACCGGCGTATCAAACGTCAAGGTTCAGACAGAGCGAAACACAACATCGACGACATCTCCAAAGTCCTGGACGAAATTGACCCGAATCACATACCAATCTTCGTGGCCCGTGATCTTGGTAAGCTGCCAAACATCGACTTTAATCATGTGGACGTTTCCTCTTTATCCCGTGAAATCACTATGTGCAAGAACAAACAGAACGACACTGATGACGCGTTCCAGCTACTAACCAACTCAGTGTCTACACTGTCGACGCAGATCTCTACTCTGGTGTCGTCACTTACTTCAGGAGTGCCCAAACTCGTGAATGCCACTGCGAAATCCCTGCTGCCACTGCCGCAGATCATTACTGCTGATGTTGCTACAACGACAGCCGCCAAATTCGTGCCTACACGTCTCGCCATCTCCTCTGAACGCTGTAGATCATCCCAGAGCTCAACATCTCCGCCAATCACTCCTCTACAATCTGCGGCGTCAATCTCGATTGAATCAGCGATCACTTCCCTGATGGGCTCGCCCCCTGCTCCACAACAGTCAGTCGAGACCACTACATCTATTACGCCTACCGGTAACACATCTTCGCCACTGTGGACCGACGTTGTCTCCAAGAAACCACGCAAGCCATCAACGAAAACGTATGTGTCATCTGTTAGTGTTAAGCAACACAAAACGCATCAAATGACCACTGGAAAATCGTCCGTCAAGTGTGGACTCAAATGTGCTCCCGCTCGACTTGTATCGGCGGATTACTTTTTAACCGGTTTTCATACCGACACATCATGTGTGGACGTCTCGACGTATGTGTCTTCTAACTTGAAGATGAAGTGCACCTGTGAACGCATTCCATCAACTCACAACTACTACGCCTCTTTCAAACTGTGTGTCGACATTGGCAGACCGAACACTCTCTATGACGCCAACCTTTGGCCAGTTGGCACTAAGATTGGTCGATACTTTCCTCCAAGGAAACACAACACAGCTAATTCGACACACCTATAGACTGTCGTATACGTATTGCTTCCTTTAATGCGAGAAGCATACGGAACAGTTCACTTGATTTGATTAACATTTTAACTGCATGTGATATACTTGCTGTGCAAGAACATTGGCTTCCCAAACAGAGCCTTTCATATATTAATTCTTTGCACTCTGACTTCAGTGCTAGGGGCATTAGCTCCATCGATTATGGTGATGGCTTCAGTGGTCGTCCTCACGGTGGTCTTTGTTTTTTATGGCGAAGATCACTTGACCCATCCATCGAAATTTTGGTTTATGACGACGAGAAAAGACTTCTTGGTCTAAAAATCACTACTTTTAATGCCACAATTCTTGTTCTTAATGTATATCTACCATATCAGAGCGATGATAATGTTGATGAATATCAAGCTATTTTAGGCAAGATCCAAGCCATAACTGACTCATTTGATTCAAGTAATATTTTTATTGTTGGAGACTTTAATGCTGATTTAATCAAGACTAGCTTATTTTCACCATTTCTAAATTCTTTTATTAGTGAATGCCACTTTATCCCAAGTGACATTAAGTATCTTCCCCCCGATTCGTTTACATATGTTAGTGACGCCCATGGCTCTAGGAGCTGGCTGGATCATGTGCTTTGCACCCACTCCAGTCACTCATCTGTCTCTGATATGGTAATTAATTATGACTGTGTCTCTTCGGATCATTTTCCTCTATCGTTTACCATTTCTATCAAATTACTACCCACTTCTGAATCATCCACTACGCAACAAACTTGTAAGCCCAGTCCCATGTGGGATTGTGCTTCCTCCCATGACCTTCTCAACTATTACAACAATTCTGGTTCTCTTTTATCCGGCATTGACGTACCACATGCTGCTCTAAGTTGTACCAATCCTAACTGCCATGATGTATCCCATCAGCTGCTCTTGTGCAAATTTTATAATGATATCATACATTCTCTTACGGATGCTTCCGATGTCATTCCTACTAAAACGTATAACACATCCCGAAAATTCAATGTTCCTGGTTGGAACGACCTAGTCAGGGACTCTCATCAAGCTGCCAGAGAAACTTTTCTCATCTGGCGGTCTGCTGGGAGTCCGAGACATGGTTCTTTGTATGACTTAATGAAAATTAAACGTGCCCAGTTTAAACGCAACAAAAGACATTGCGAAAAAAATGCTGAATCTCTTAAAGCGGAGCGACTAGCTTCCAATCTGAGCAGCCATGATTTAAAAAACTTTTGGAAGGGCATCAAACAAGCAAACAATGCCAGGTTACCTAACCCCAGTAATGTTGGAGGTGCCTGTGGTGCTGAAAACGTCAGAAATATGTGGCTTCAACATTACCAATCACTGCTTAACTCTGTACCCGAGTCTACTGTTCACATTCATAAGATTGACATGTATTGTAGCAATATTCAACTTAGCGACAATATGGTTGTTAAAGTTAAAGAACTACAAGAATTAATAATTGCTATGCCTGTTGGTAAAGCCTGTGGCTATGACCATATCAGTAATGAACATTTTAAGTATGCTAACGAAAAACTACATATTCTTATGTCTTTGTTGTATAGCAGTCTGTTAATACATGGTTTTTTACCTGATACTATGATGACAACAATCATAGCTCCTATCATTAAAAATAAATCTGGTGATTTGTCAGACAATAATAACTATAGACCCATTGCCCTTGCCACAGTAGCTAGCAAACTATTTGAATCATTAATATTATCCAGGGCTATCCCATTTCTCATTACATGTGACAATCAATTTGGATTTAAAAAGCATCACTCTACTGAGATGCTCATATTTCTGTTAAAAGAACTTTTTCGAAACTATATTGCTAATGGGTCTTCTATGTATGTTACTATGTTGGATGCCTCCAAAGCCTTCGACAAAGTTAACCACAGCAAGCTATTTGGTAAATTAATTGATCGTGGCTGTCCAGCTTTTATTGTACGCATTCTATACCACTGGTACGGTACCCAACAATTTACCATCAGATGGTGTCAGGGATTTTCTAGCTTTTTTACTGTTTCCAATGGTGTTAAACAGGGTGGAATCCTTTCCCCCCATCTTTTCAATGTGTACATGGACGACTTAAGCGTTAATCTAAACAAATTATATATTGGTTGTCTTTATGCTGGCACCTTAATCAACCACTTGATGTATGCTGATGACCTCTGTATTTTTTCTCCCAGTGTTGCTGGTTTGAGAAAACTTACTGATTGTTGTGCCAAGTATGGCGAATTGTTCAATATTACTTATAATGCCAAGAAGTCCTTTTGTATGGTTATTGACAACCAATCCCAGGACAGGAAACATTTTCATTGTATCCATCTCGATAACCATCCATTACCTTATACTACAAAATGTAAATATCTTGGTCATATAATCAACAATAACCTGACTGATGATGACGACATAGCCAGACAAAAAAGATGCCTTTATGCCCAAGCCAATGTATTAGCTCGAAAATTTTGTCTTTGTAATATTTCTACCAAAATTATTTTATTTCAAGCATACTGTGCTCCTATGTATACTTCTAGTCTTTGGTGCACATTCAAAAAATATAGCCTCAAAAGCATTACTGTCGCATACAATAATAGCCTCAGAATTTTACTAAACTTACCCCCAAGATGTAGTGCAAGTTTTATGTTTGCCACCAACTATATTAAATCCTTCAATGAACGCATTCGTTCATCAATATTCAGTCTTTTATGTCGTCTTCATCAGTCAGATAATATCCTTTTTATTAATTACCTTCATACCGACATTCATTTTAAGAGCCATTTGTACTCATACTGGAGGTCTTTATTGTACACATGTCATTAGTATTGTATTTATTTTTTAATCATTTTTAATTT
>OZ024858.1:18426023-18428523 GCA_964017155.1 Oasisia sp. SBJ-2009
GAGGTATAATTAGATCCAAACCTGTTCATATACCCAATTGTTGACAATAGGATATATTGAGAAATAAAAAACATACACTTGAGAAGTGTAGTCACTAGGTTTTCAGAAGTGTATGCATGGGTGCATGTATGTGTGTGTGGGTGTATGCTTGTGTGTGGGTATGTATGTGAATTGTGTAGGTGTGTGTGGTCATGGGTGTGTGACTGCACGTGTGGGTGTGTATACCACACTGAGACCGCGTGTGTTTTGTACACATCCACAGTTAGTTGGGCAAATGTAGCTAAATGTGCAAACTTTCAGGTAGTGGTGCACTGTCGAGTGTGGGTGCGGTCTGATTGTAAAGTGAAGGGTGACCTACAACAATTGTTGAGTCACGTATTCACACAGAATTTAGCAATGAGTAGAGGAGGATCAGTCCCATTTAAAAATATTGGTTGCATGTTTTGAATTACATATAACAACGGGGATTGTTTGTAGACATAACTTACCAGTATTTATTTACATATTAATTTCAATCTTGAACATTTTCAACATTTAAAAACTACTAATTCAGGGGGAGAGGTTCTGAGAATGACATCTCTCAAGTAAATTAATGTTGATGTGAATGAGTTATAAATGAGACAAACATTTGCATTGAGTTTGCTAGTCTTTGTTAGTTGTGAATACAAAATTCATGCTGTGTCTAATTGCATATTTGTAGAGGAAGCTGACGTACGTGAAATGATGGAAATTGGTAGAGGCAAAGATTGTGCTAATCTGAAGCCAAGTGTTGGATGAGGAACTAACAATGACAAGAAGATTACTTCAGCATCTCGAAGGCTTTGTGCTGTTCCTGTTTTATTGGACACTACCCTTTGTGCCAGGTAAGTTAATTACATGACAAATTTACCTTAAGATATTTTACTTAACGATGCAATCACTTTTACAAATGTATGCAACATGAATGTGAAGGTATTGGTTTTCATTTTTGTACCATTAATTTTTTTAATTAAAACTAATTGTTTTCACGGAAACAAATTGGCGTAACGTAGGTGAGGTTTTTACTTCAACTGCACTGGAAATCTTAAACAAAATATCTGCTTACTCTTCACAGTGGGAAATCCACTCATGCTAAAATGACCATGCACCCTGTGAAAGAGAAATCCTGAATAGGTAATTGTTACCAGTTCATTAGTGGGAAGTACTTACTGAGAGCTGGTTGCTCCCATGGGGGTGTGGGTTCAGAAATTGAACCCACAGCCAGTTAATTAGCTGGGAAATGCAAGAATGCACAGAGTTAGTTTATTCTATTGACGTGAGCAGTGTTTTAATTGCTTGCACATTAGCGTTTCATTGTGATTCATTGATACACCATTTCCTGACTTGTTGTCGCTGATGTTTTCATTTAAGCAGCATCAACATTTTTATCATATGCTGACATGTGTCAGTATATCGCTGAATCATCAAATGTAATGCTATTTGTATACACCATACATTTTATTTGCATTTGTCCAGATCTGAAGCCAAATAAAGCAGATAGCTCACGTTACATAAATGTGAAGAATTTTCTCTGGTGATGATGGGGGTTCAATGACTAACTAGGAAATAGTTTGCGTGCTCTGTGCACTGATTGTGGTTCAGCCAGTTCACTGCAGGATTATTCATGAGTTAACTATGCAGCATTATTCATGAGTAAAACAGAGAATACACTTACCACGAAAATAATGGTCTTAGGAGAGACTGCCACTGGAACAATTATTTACCGTGTTTGCATTGTTATATCAAGTGGACGACCCCCTGTGTTTGTAGTTAATTAACAAATTATATAAATTATAGTACAGGTATTGTCATGGGCTTGTGACTTGAATACATTGACTTGGTTCATCTTAGAAAGTCTGGTAAAATCACCTTAAAACGTTAACAGTTGTAGTATAAGAAACATCTGCATATTGTTTGTGCAATAAAATGTGGAAACATTTATTGACTGCAAGTCATTGTACTAAGATTACAAGTCATCCAACCATTTCCCATGTTTTATAATGTTGGAGACATAAACAGTCAAAACAGTCAAACCTCACTTTACCTTTGTAGTGCAGCCACCTCTGAATTAACATCCACCTAACAAAGACAGTGCACCCATTTCTGAATCAAAATTAACGTAACTAAGATAGTCCCAATTTATTTCTCTAGCAGCTAAGTAAAACTGTAAAGTATAGCAAATTAGGCTTCCTAATATGATCACGTCGCTTTTTAGTTAATTTTTTCCATTCTTCTAAAATCTTTCAAGGTATGCTACTTCTTGTATAAATTGGTAATTATTTTATATTAAGTATCTATGTTTGAAATAAAACATTACTATTTTATTATTAAATACAACCATGCTATTGTCGATCCATAGCGTAGAAGAATATTTATGCTTGGTTTGTACCGTAAATCAGAAGAACGCCTAATCAATTGTTACAGGGGTATCATTATATCAGATAAACATATCTGATACATTTTGGCATTGGTTGTGTTAGCT
>OZ024858.1:18433523-18556023 GCA_964017155.1 Oasisia sp. SBJ-2009
AAATGAGGGACGGTTGGGTCTGCATAAAGTTATGCTGGTAGGTCACTGGTTGTGGGCAGCGAAAGAGACAACTGGACATCAGCACCTGGGAGTAGATTCACTTACACTGAGAGAAAGTTGGCACACATAGATTACCTTGCACTTAGTTGTTATTCTCTCCAGGAAACTGACAGTGGCCAGGACCCGCCTCGGGCATCAACCATGTTTGGTCGTCATGGTTACCTGTCTAATTATTCTCGCTCCACCTTAATTAATGCAAATGAGCAAAGTGAGCCTTTGTGTGGGGCGGTCCTTTGTAATTGCGTCATGATTGCCCTGTAACTTAGCCCCAGTTTCCCATCCTCGTAGGTGTTTGCTTTCATCTCGTCACAACACCTGTAGCGTCCGAGAATGCTCTCGTTGTAACTGTTGTCATGAGCGGTGTTCTGGTTGTCGGCAGTTAGGCGAAGGCCGCTTCTCCAGAATGCCTCGATGGAACGTATCCGTATCGTCAGTTTTATTTCTGTTGCTTTTGAAAGTGCTGATCAGTTATTGTCAGTTTGTGACATATGTTGAAACAATACACAGCGACAGTGACAGTGACATCACATCAGGTGAGATGTAGTTTGTTTTTCTGTGTATAGACTTATGTATGCTCGCCAGGGTTGGGTTCAAATACGTATTTGTAATTATCTTTTAATACAGACATTTTTTGTATTTATAATTTAATTGAGTATCACAAAAGAGCATGTATTTGTAATTGATAGTTGGTGTGTATTTGAAAACAATTTGCAAATACAATCAAATGCACCTAACATTACCAACAAAAGGTAAAGCATTGCCTGAAATAAACTGGCTTGGCAGTCAAGATAGAATGGTTTTCATACCTGGTCAACAGTGGGCAGGCAGCACTGAGGAAATTGGCCTACAGTGAAGCTGGGCAAACATTAGCATCAATGAATGAATGGGAAGCCAGTGAAGTTTATCTATAGCCATAAAGGCAGGTCCGTATTAATAGGGAATGTGTTTCAAATAATCCTGCTGTGTAACCATCCTGGGCTAAGACAGGAACCCAGGTTTCCTCCAGTGCAGTGGAAGAGCTAGGCTTTAGTTGGTACAGTAGTATAGATAGGAACAGTCTAGTAAACCTGCCTGCCAATTAATCTACAGCAGTCAATCAAGCCAGAGACAAAATTCCTCCCACTATGATACACTAGAACTATAATGGAAACATGGCTGTGTATTTGAATCAAATTTCAAAAATGGCAATTTAATTGAATCGTATTTAAAAAAAAAAGTAGTGTATTTGAATTGGAAATTTGTAATTATTGTTTCTGAATTGAAATCTGGAAAAGCAGTGTATTTGATTTGGCGGAGTTGTATTTGATCCCAACACGTTCTCCACGTTTTTCTCGCTCAGTGCCGCTTCTAAAATCACTGCATTGGCTACCTGTGCACTATCGCATCATTTTCAAAATGTGTACAATAGCCTATCAAGCACTCTTATCTACACAACCAGCATATCTAAATTCAATGCTAACTCCAACAAGAAATTCCAGACAGCTACGCTCAACCAGTAGTAACCCTCTTCACATCCCTCGGGTGAAAACGAAAGCCGGGACCCGAGCTTTCTCGGTTGCCACACCAACGGTGTGGAATTCGCTTCCTGCCAGTGTTAAATCACAAGGTAATATAGTTTCATTCCGCCGACATCTAAAAACCTATCTCTTTAATGCTGCCTAGCCTCCTTAGCCTCCTAGCTTTTCCATCCATCCGTTGACGACTCACGCATTGCTTTCGATTATGAGATTGATTAATCCCCTGGTTTTGTCGCGCCACTGAGCTTGATTTTCGAGGATATTGGCGCAAAAGAAGTTACTATTATTATTATTATTAACATGTGTATTTGGACCTACCGGGGGTAACCTTGATGCTCACCTAATGTAAATTTTGTTTGTCAGTTTCATTCAAGTAGTCAAGTTGCCATAATGATGACCCTGCAATGTTAATAAATGTAAACTTTTTTTATGGAAATGTATTTTATATAGTTAGGAGAGCAAAATTAGCTTGGTTGCACCTTGTGCAACCTTGAGCATTTCTCAGAATTCAAGATGGTGCTCTCGGCCATCTTGAATTTCTGCATATATTCAACCTTTGATCTCGATGACATAGAGGGTCGTGTAATACTTCTTTTTAAGGGATTTCCAGGACGGGGAGTCCATTTCTGGAGTTATTGTTTGGATACGGTGTCAAAGTCAAGGTCAAATCAGAGGTCAAAGGTCAAATTTACTTGTACAACATTTAGCATTTCTCAGTATTCGAGATGCATGTATATATTAAGGAAATAAAACATGTGAATTTGAATTTATTTATCAGCCTTTTCGATATGCATGTATTTTTATAACAAGGAAATAAAGAGTATATTTATTCGTCATCGACACTTGGCCCCCCTTCATCGTCTTCGATATCCATCTGCTTGCTGATGAAAGGACTACAGCAGATGTCTCCTCCCTCGCATTTGCAGTAGTCCATGCATGAACGGCCTGCACTGTTGCAGCTGCAGCATGTGCTACTGCATGCCTTGTACTCTGCAGTGCAGCTACAGCTAACGACATCCAGTAGTGCTTGGGGAGCAACTGGCGCTGTTGAGACGGCCAGTGTGATGGCGGAGCCTTCAAAGTTCCAACCAAAGTTGGCAATATTTCGAGCTTCTTCAGGTGGATCACGTTGGTCCGCGGCCTTCCACAGTTGTATCTGAAGATGAGTTCGGAGCACATGCAGCTGCAGGTTGGCATCAGTCGGTGGAAGTTTCTTCAGTGGCGGAGGTTTCTTATGTCCACGGTAGAAGTGAGCACATGCATCATTCATTGTTGTACATCCCTTCTGTCCATAGAGGGGTAAGAAGAATGTGTGTGCTGTCTCCTGGAGCTGAGCGTGGGTCGCGCCAGGCTGACCGAGCACTTGATCGAGACCTGGTATATCTATCTTTAGGAGTTTGAGCGCTGATTTTTTCCTTTTCCAAAGGGGTACGACACTGTATCGCAACTTGACAGTGCGTGGATACCGAGAAAAGCACTTTCTGGGGCCTAACCGCTGAACAGTTTCGTTGATGTCCAAGACATCGCCATTCCACTTTTCCATTTGAATCTTGGCGACAACTCGCATCCTTGATGTCCAGTACACCAAGAGAACGAAGACGTCGGTATCATCACTGAGGATTCAGATGGTCTGGGCGCCTTCTGCCACCGCTTTCAGCATGTAGCTGCAGAGGGTGACGTCTGCCTCATCATGAGTAACGACACAGTCCAGCATGTTGACGAGTTGGATGTTGTGTGGAAGGGGATAGCTGCATAGAATGTTGTTAAGCAGATTCTTGTTCTTAGAATGATGAAGAATAACTTCTCGGCATGGAAGGAGGGTGTTTGGGGTTAGACGTACATCCTTGGCTCTTCCTCTTCTCGTCCTCTCATAGTCCTATGCGCTGGAAGCATCTTGGTCATATCTGTCGAACATAATGATTTGTTTGGAGACAGGAGGATAGTGGGCCAGTCGAGTGCCGAAGCTTGCAGCTAGGTCTCCTGTAGACTCGGAGACTGGCCAGATGACGTGGTACAGAAGCTGGCCGGCATCAACCAGCACCACGTTTGGAGCACATGGAGTCATGACAGAGACACTGAGAGACTTGACGAGCACAGCCTTGTCACCCTTCCTCAAGCAGCCGTACTCATCGATCAGGGCCGGAGCGACTGGACTCAGTTCCAACTGGAAGACATTGGCTATGTCAATGCTGCGCTGCTGCCCCACGACTAACAGCCGACTGAACAGCGTCTCTATGTCGTAGATGGCCTTCCCTTGACAGTGACTGCCTTCTTGGGCAACTCCATTGGTTTGACTTTCTTCTTTATTGTCTTGTGGAATTCACTGCTTAGCGAAGCGGAGAACTGCCTGCTCTGCTCACTCCTGATGGCCAATACTTTCTGGACATTCACTGTGCTGGCGCCACTCGGCCATTGCAGATGTTATAGACACCTGGTTGCTGGTCATTGAGGGGGTGACTGTACTTCTCCAGCTCCACCGCGATGTTCTTTCGATCGGCCTCGTCCATTCTCCTTCTTCCCTCTCCTTCATCCTTGTGCTTATTCTTCTCCTCCCCATCTACTTCACCGTGTGGCTTCTGCTCCTCCCCAGCTTCATTGTACATATGTTCCATGGCGATGTCAAGGTGGGCGCACACACTGAAACTATTCACCCACACAGCCACTTGCTCGGGGCTCGTTGAAATGCCCTTCATACCTCCAGAACCCTTCCCTCGCTTGATATATGTCTGCTCTCCGAACTGATCTGCTGGTACTGCGGTCCCCCCATCCGAGTGCCGACAGACGTGTGCACCTGCCAGTAGGTCCTCCTTGGCACGGTGGGGAAGGTGCTCCATCTGTCGCACATACCAGCTCAGGTAGCGGGCATAATTGTGGTGACCTGCTGCGAAGAAGTATGGCAGCATTGCCTTGAGACAGTGCTGCTGGAGGAGGAAGTCACCGTTCCCCTCTCCGGGCAGGAACATGAGCGACAACAGTGTAGGCTTGACAAAGCAGACCACCCATAGCCTCCCGGTCGGGTGCCATCTGACTGTCTCCAGGTAGACATTCAGCTCCTCATATGTCTTGGCGCCATTCGAATAGAAATTATGCAGCAACACGGCAATGATGAGACGGTATGCCCGTAGAGCATTGGCCTTTCCGTTGACTATGCTGGTGATACCAGCAAACGCTGCACTGATGAGAATGTCCACTCCTGATGCCTTCATCAGTGTTCCTACACAGCCCCGGAAACTCATGAGAGTGTGCATCATACCCGGGTGAAGTTTGGCGTTGGTCCAGCGCAGAGGATCGTTCCATTGGACTAGGCATGCAGTCTGATACAGTTGGAGATCGACTGTGACATGGGTATACTGCATCCCAAAACTATTGAGAGCCCTCTCGAGATTCACAAGCGTAGTTAATACAGTTTCGGGGTGAGCAGGCGGTGAGTCGATCATCGGTCCGAACACAACCAGTGTCTTGGGCTTCTGGACAGAGCCGGCCACCAAGCGGTCTTGCTGAGCATTGAAGCTTGCCCACTCAACTGGCCTGTCGTTTTTAGCATATTGAGGGGGACTATAGCAACTATAGCTATTTTGTTGTGTTAAGCGGTTCTTGAAAATGAAAAGCTTGGGACAAGAATATACAACTTACTGTAGAGTAGATGGTCTGTAGAGGTGATTTGTTCCTGGTTTTAGGTCAAATTTGACCTTTGACCTCTGATTTGACCTTGACTTTAACCCAATATAAAAAAATAACTCCAGAAATGGACTCCCCGTCCTGGAAATCCCTTAAAAAGAGGTATTACATGATCCTCTATGTCATCGAGATCAAAGGTTGAATATTTGCTAAAATTCAAGATGGCCGAGACCGCCATCTTGAATTCTGAGAAATGCTCAAGTTTGCACAAGGTGCAACCAAGCTAATTTTGCTCTCCTAACTATATAAAATACATTTCCGTAAAAAAAGTTTACAGTTATTAACATTGCAGGGTCTCCTACAGGAAGTATAGGAGCGGCAACTTGACTAAAGTGACCAGTAATGTTCAGAACTTTCACTTGCATGTTACTTAATCTGTTCATATATTTCTATGTGGCCAGCAATTTATCAGTGACTTCCTGTTTGATTTCTTAGGCTCATTTCTACAATAGGTCATTTCAGTGCAAACGTGTAATCATGTTGTGATTAGTTAATAAATCACATTTGACAAATAAACAAATCAATGACGTACGTGCTAATTTTATATTATCAAATACAATTGCCTTTTTACTTTTGTAGGCGGAAGCACAAATCCTTGTCCCATGTTAAACATTGAGGTGGATGAACACACTCAAATTGGTATGTGTGGTTTCTTGAATTTCTTGAAATATAATCATTATTGTAATTGTGATTACGTGTAAAATAATCTCAATGTAAATTGATCGCACTCATTTTCTATGTAATCACTTTTGTAGTTGTGCTCATGTATATAGCAGTAATCATAATTGATTACATGTGACTCACTACAATATGCTGGAGAGTAAGTTACATGAGCCTACATCTGCACCCGATCTCAAAATACTGTCTAGTTCGACAATTATTTAGCATTAATGCATTACGTATATAATCTCATCTCTCGATGTCCATTTTTTTACAATTAATAATCTAAAACTAATAAATACAGGATATGGATTTATGAATCCAGAGATTAGAAAATATAATGTCAGTCGAAATGACCCCTTTTAATTTTATTATACTTCTTATTATTTGCTTCAATTTTGCATTAAATAAAAATAAATATATTTCAACAAATAGATTTAATTGTAGTGTAACATAATGAGTTTACTTTAACCCATAATTATAGTTTCTAAATTATTCATTTAGTATTTTATAGATTAATTTATTTGTAACAAGATCAGTATATATGAATTTTAGAAGCTTTATTTAGTTACCTATCTTTACTGTGTAAGCTTAATTTATTATGTACATTTGATATGTTCATGTTTTACCAATTTTATATTTTAAGTGCCTGTGAGTGAAAGTATATTCTGCGCTTTATAAATAAACTAATTATTATTAACAAACGAGGTGGTGTTCTACAACTCTGGGTACGAAAAGGTACAAACTTTTATTCCACAATTTTGTGACATGTAATAAACATTTGTGGTGTAATTGCCATAACTCTGATCACGACGTGTGATGTCGCAGGAAAAGTGCTGTTTAACTTCACCACCCCTGCCATCCGACTTGACCTCATCCCCAGAGATGGACTTGAGGGTTACCTACGGCTGAGGTCTCTGACCAACGGCACCTACCACATCGTAGTGGACAGGGATGTTGACCTCAATGAACTCAACCCTACATCCTACCCTGTAAGTCTACCACAGCCCTACGTCCCACCCTGTAAGTCAACCACAGCCCTACGTCCTACCCTGTAAGTCAACCACAGTCCTACGTCCTACCCTGTAAGTCTACCACAGCCCTACATCCTACCCTGTAAGTCAACCACAGTCCTACGTCCTACCCTGTAAGTCAACCACAGTCCTACGTCCTACCCTGTAAGTCTACCACAGCCCTACATCCTACCCTGTAAGTCAACCACAGCCCTACATCCTACCATGTAAGTCAACCACAGTCCTACGTCCTACCCTGTAAGTCTACCACAGTCCTACGTCCTACCCTGTAAGTCAACCACAGTCCTACGTCCTACCCTGTAAGTCAACCACAGCCCTACATCCTACCCTGTAAGTCAACCACAGTCCTACGTCCTACCCTGTAAGTCAACCATAGTCCTACATCCTACCCTGTAAGTCTACCACAGTCCTACGTCCTACCCTGTAAGTCAACCATAGTCCTACGTCCTACCCTGTAAGTCAACCACAGTCCTACTTCCTACCCTGTAAGTCAACCACAGTTCTACGTCCTACCCTGTAAGTCAACCATAGTCCTACGTCCTACCCTGTAAGTCTACCACAGTCCTACATCCTACCCTGTAAGTCAACCACAGTCCTACGTCCTACCCTGTAAGTCTACCACAGTCCTACATCCTACCCTGTAAGTCAACCACAGTCCTACGTCCTACCCTGTAAGTCTACCACAGTCCTACGTCCTACCCTGTAAGTCAACCACAGCCCTACATCCTACCCTGTAAGTCAACCACAGTCCTACGTCCTACCCTGTAAGTCAACCATAGTCCTACATCCTACCCTGTAAGTCTACCACAGTCCTACGTCCTACCCTGTAAGTCAACTACAGTCCTACGTCCTACCCTGTAAGTCAAACACAGTCCTACGTCCTACCCTGTAAGTCAACCACAGTCCTACGTCCTACCCTGAAAGTCAAACACAGTCCTACGTCCTACCCTGTAAGTCTACCACAGTCCTACGTCCTACCCTGTAAGTCAACCACAGTCCAACGTCCTACCCTGTAAGTCTACCACAGTCCTACGTCCTACCCTGTAAGTCTACCACAGTCCTACGTCCTACCCTGTAAGTCAACCACAGCCCTACGTCCTACTCTGTAAGTCTACCACAGTCCTACGTCCTACCCTGTAAGTCAACCACAGTCATACGTCCTACCCTGTAAGTCTACCACAGTCCTACGTCCTACCCTGTAAGCCTACCACAGTCCTACGTCCTACCCTGTAAGTCAACCACAGCCCTACGTCCTACCCTGTAAGTCAACCACAGTCCTATGTCCTACCCTGTAAGTCTACCACAGTCCTACGTCCTACCCTGTAAGTCAACAACAGCCCTACGTCCTACCCTGTAACTCTACCACAGTCCTACGTCCTACCCTGTAAGTCTGCCACAGTCCTACGTCCTACGTAGGTTGCATTTAGAAATTGTTGAGATATATTATTTTGGTGAATGTTTTTCATCAAAGTGCTGTATCTGATCAACTCCGGCATTATAATTGAAATGTAAGTAAATTGCATATGTTAAATGACACGTATTTTCACAATGGTCATAGTGGTGAAAGTTGTTAAAATAAAAATGCTACTTTTTGTTACAACAGACGATGGTCAGGTCTCTCCGGTCTGCAAAATTGAATTTAACAATCTTGATGTTTAGTGAACTCACAAATAATATACAAAACTAGCCAAGTCAGCACCTGGGAATACATTTTTAAACACTTCTTTGATGTAGCACATTCATGTTCATCTGTGCTTGTTTTGTTGCGGGCAGGTGCCCAACACAAAAGAGACACTGCAGTGTAACTACTCAACTCCGTCTGCTGGAAAGGTAAGTCACTGCTAGCACCCCGCAGCATCAGTAGCATCTCGTGCTGCCACCTGGTGAATGATAAACAAACTACAAAATATACAGTTTCTAACGACTTCAGGAACTAGACAGGGAATAAAGATATTTAGACATCTGTGCAACAATACGCTAACTTCGGAGCAGTGTAAATGCATTCCCTCTCTGGTGCAGAGGCTCACTTACCTCTTCCTGTATACAGTTATGCCTGTAGTCCACAAACGAATAATCTCATTGTGAAGTTATATAAATAGCTTTTGATATGTGTACAATTCAAAATAATAAAATATAAAAATATTAAGTAAATAAAATAGTTTTTATGACTACAGCTAAAGCAACATCATGAACGAATTTACCAATTCTAGACACAACGAAAGAAAGAAATAGTAAATAAAGTCAAAGTGAATGAATTAAAACAATTTTCAGGCATACATTTGTAAGCTGGCGGTGTTTAGTATTTGTTATACTCTAGGATTCGAATCATTAATTGGTTTGTTTAAAGCGACATGGTCCGTTCGTTTATTTTTATTGCAAAATCATGTTAATCAGTATAGGTTATAACGATTTTAGTGTATCCTGACCTCCAATATATGTTTTATCAAAACAGAACTGACTTTGTAATGTTAAACGTCGAATGTTTATATACGCTGTCACTCAAATTGCTGCGAGTGACACCCACCCTTTAACCTTTACCAACTGGGAGCTGTGCACCTGGCTGGGTGTGGCGTTAGTGGCGTCAACTTGTGTTCGCGTGATACTGCATCGCGTGATCATGCATTTCCTTCTGGGCTTTTAGCCACGCCTACAACGGTTTCGAAAAAGCCTCGTGGTCGATGTGTAAACAGAGTTAAGCACTCGTTACTGCATCTATTTTCAACCCCTAAATGGTACATGAAAACATATTTTGACTGTCTTTACGCTATGATAGGTATAATTTATACCATATAACATGATTTTGCAATAAAAAATAAAAAGCCACGAACGGACCATGTCGCTTTAACACCCTCTTGCAGACTTGGACGCCCGCTGTGAGAGCCATTGTCTGCACACTGCAGTGTCAACTCAACGTCCATGTGAAAGTGGAATCTAGTGTCACAGTCGCCATCCGAGACGTCAACGACAAAGCACCCTTCTTCCTGTGTGCCCCCTACCACAAGGTCATCAATGAAGTGAGCGACAAATCAAACAGTTTGAAGATGTACAAGGAATATCTAAAACCCTACAACAACTTTATGTTCCTGAAACTTAGCTCAATATTTCTATATAGCTGCACCAAAAGTGTGGAATTAATTACTTATCATATAGAAATATTCTGAAGTTACATATAGCCATCTTTCACAAAATCTGAAGGCGTATTTGTTTTAAATTGCATTTCTGCCATAAACCTTCAGTGACTCTTTGCTCTTGTGACGACTCAGGTCTATTCTGATTATTGATTACGTTATGTGTAGTGAAGCTAATAATCTTTGTGATAACTGATCCCATATTTCCGGTGTTAAAATGTGTCATAATTTTATCATATCATAAAAAATTTTGTCCTGTACACCAATACACGACAGCTTATAGTGAAAACACACGTACAGCTGTATAACCTTTTTTATCCAAATTATAGTGGATATATTATATAACAATGCATGTGAACACTGGTTTGTCTTTATTATGAATTAATGGTTCTTATTTTGCGCTGTAGTTGACGATGGTCTCTACAACCGTGTTCACGTTCCGTGGCCTGGCGGCGGACTATGACATTGATGGGGGCATCTCAGGCTACAACATTGTTGTAAGTCACACTGGGTTGGTGACACCTCACAAATCAACATTAGCAAAACAGTGTGTAGATAGTGTAGTATCATTTAACTTACTTTGGAGCTTAATTGTCGAAGATGAGTATGACGTTTCAGGCCTTGTTCACATACTGGTGTCACGTGGGAGGCAACACACATGACACCAGTACGTGAACAAGGCCCGTAGATGACGGGTCAAAACGTCGTACTCATCTTCGACAATTAAGCTCCAAAGTAAGTTAAATTATAATAATAATAATAGTAACTTCTTTTGCGCCAATATCCTCGAAAATCAAGCTCAGTGGCGCGACAAAACCAGGGGATTAATCAATCTCATAATCGAAAGCAATGCGTGAGTCGTCAACGGATGGATGGAAAAGCTAGGAGGCTAAGGAGGATAGGCAGCATTAAAGAGATAGGTTTTTAGATGTCGGCGGAATGAAACTATATTACCTTGTGATTTAACACTGGCAGGAAGCGAATTCCACACCGTTGGTGCGGCAACCGAGAAAGCTCGGGTCCCGGCTTTCGTTTTCACCCGAGGGATGTATAGAGGGTTACTACTGGTTGAGCGTAGCTGTCTGGAATTTCTTGTTGGAGTTAGCATTGAATTTAGATATGCTGGTTGTGTAGATGAGAGTGCTTGATAGGCTATTGTACAAATTTTGAAAATGATGCGATAGTGCACAGGTAGCCAATGCAGTGATTTTAGAAGCGGCACTGAGCGAGAAAAACGAGGAGAACGCGTGACTACCCTTGCTAAACAATTTTGGACACGCTGAAGTTTTGCTATGTCCTTGTTTGCGGTATTGTAAAGGAGGGAATTGCAGTAGTCGAGTCTGCTGCTTACTAGAGCTGTGGCGATGGTTTTAGCAACGGAAAGTGATAAAAACCGGCGGATACGGCGAAGATCACGGATATGGTAGAAACAGCAACGGCATGTTTTCGAGATATGTTGTTTGAAATTGAAGTTTTCATCAAACGTTACTCCGAGATTTAAAACTGAGGCGGCTGGTGTGATACTCTGACTCAGAATATGTGTCGGGAAAAAGCCATTGAGTTTTACCCGTTGCGTTGAGGTACCAATGATGAGAAATTCAGTCTTATCTGCATTTAGTTTTAATTTACTATTTTTCATCCAGAGGGAGACATCTTGGAGACAATCCCTGAGCTGGTTTAGGGAGCGACAAGTATCTGGTGTGGTCAGAGAAACATAGATTTGTGTGTCATCTGCATAAAGGTGATGATCCAGGTTGTGACTCTGGATAACTGAGCTTAATGGTGTTGTGTACAGAGTGAAAAGCAACGGACCCAAAACAGAACCTTGGGGGACACCACAAGAGGTGGGCAGCATGTCTGAGAAGCAGTTACCTATTTTAGTGGCTTGCCGTCTGTCAGTAAGGTATGAAGTAAACCAGCTCAAGGCTGTGCCAGATATCCCGTACCACGTTGATAAGCGTGTAATGAGAATGTCGTGGTCAATGGTGTCGAAAGCGGCGGATAGGTCAAGCAGGGTCAGTGCAGTAACTTTGCCATTATCAATGTTAAGGTTTATGTCATTGTGTACTTTTAAAAGAGCAGTTTCTGTTGAGTGAAATTGTTTGTACGCAGACTGTGATGCATTGGTTAAACCATTTATGTTGATGTGAGAAGTAAGTCGATTTGCAACAACCTTTTCGAGTATTTTGGAAATGAAGCTAAGGTTAGAAATAGGTCTGTAGCTGTTAAGATCTTCTTTTGACAGAGTTGTCTTCTTAACTGTAGGGGCCTACCAAATAAAGCCTCAAAATTACACCATAGACCCTGTGTGCTGGACATATTAAATGATGATGACATTGATATTGTATGCCTCCAAGAAACTTGGTTTAGTAAACAAGATCTTGGATCTTTAAATATGCTACACTCTAATTTTCATGGTACAGGGGCCGCGACTGTAGATTACAGGGATCGTTTACGTAGGGGTCATAACCCGGGTGGTGTGGCCATACTATGGCGCACACACCTTGATATGCATGTAACCTGTTTAGATCTAAACATTGACTGGCTAACAGGTATTAAAATTACTATTAGTAACCGGACATATGTTATATTATGTGTCTACATGCCTTATGAATCACATGCTCATGAAGACCTGTTTTTAGAAAATCTTGGTGCTATTAAAGCAGTGATAGAGGAGTTAGACACCACATGTATTTCTGTACTGGGGGATTGGAACTCAGATATAAGTGACAGTGAATCGGTTTTTTGTAGACACTTTAAACAGTTTTGTGAGGAAAATTCCTGGTTGCTGTCTAGTGAGCTGTTACTGCCAGCAAATACTTTTACTTATTTGAGTGAAAGGTGGGATTCCACCTCATGGTTGGACCACTGTGTGTCTACCAGTGATGGTCACAATGTTATTCAAAGTATAGATGTGTTATATAGTGTTTGTACGTCGGATCACATTCCGATATGTATCGATGTTTCCCTGGAGCTAGTGCCTCAGGTTGAGGGTTTATCAACCCACGAGTGTCAAAAAATCTGCTGGGATAGAGTTAGTGATGAATGTATTAATAGTTATGCTGAGGCAACAAAGTGTAACCTGAAAAATGTTAATATTCCACATGATGCTATTATATGTAATAATGTAAACTGTACAGATGATGCACATATATCTGCGATAAATTTATTTTATGATAATATCATTGAATCGATGAAAAATGCAAATGGTGAACTGGTGAGTCGGCAGGGTAGGACAAAACCATACAAGTGTAGACCTGGCTGGAATGACCATGCCAGAGATCTCCATACTGCTGCCAGAGAATGTTTCATTATGTGGATTGACGCTGGTAGACCAAAACATGGTCCTGTATTTGATCTAATGAAGACATCTAGGGCACGGTTTAAATATGCTATACGTTTTCTGAAAAATCATGAATGCCAACTTAGAAAAGATTCATTGGCAAAAAAACTGTCGCAAAGTAGGCCAGATGACTTTTGGAAAGAAATACGCCAGGTAAACAACTGCAATATACCTTTACCTAATAGTATTGAGGATGTTACTGGTATTGATGAAATAACTGAATTATGGCGGTCTCATTTCAAACAGCTTTTTAATTGTATTAGGGATATAGATATTCAACAAATCAAATGTGATGCCAAATATACAAATGATATAGTTGTGGAAGTTAGCGAAGTTGAAAATGCTATTAAATGCCTAGATATAAATAAGACTTGTGGTATGGATGGTATATATGCTGAACACCTTAAACATTGTGATAAGCGCATTGTGCCTTTACTTGCTATGTGTATAACTGGTTTTTTTGTACATGGATTTTTACCTAGTTCTTTGTTATCTGTTGTGCTGGTTCCTATTATCAAAGATAAATGTGGCAAGATTAACAGCAAAGACAATTACAGACCTATTGCATTAGCTAGTATTGTGTCAAAAATTGTTGAAAACATATTGTTAGACAGAATGTCAGTTACGCTGTCAACAATGTCCAATCAGTTTGGCTTTAAGAAAAAACATGGGACAGACTTGTGTATTTATGTCTTAAAGGAAGTTATTGACAGGCATAGGAGTCTAAATGGGTCTATGTTTACATGTTTTTTAGATGCTTCTAAAGCCTTTGATAGAGTGAAACATTCTATCTTATTTCAAAAGTTGATTGACAGGGGAGTACCTGGATATATTGTTAGACTACTTATATATTGGTATTCAAATCAGACTATGTGTATAAGATGGTCAGGTAAATTGTCGGAACATTTTGGTGTTACAAATGGTGTCAGGCAAGGTGGTATACTCTCGCCGTACCTTTTTAATATATATATGGATGATTTAACCATAGCTTTAAACAAATGTAACACAGGGTGTGTAATAGGTAGTACAACTATCAACCATCTTATGTATGCTGATGACTTGGTAATTCTGTCTCCATCTGTATCAGGACTGTCTGAACTGATGCAGGTATGTGGACTCTATGGGCTAAATCATGATATCAAGTACAATTCCAAGAAAAGTGCTGTGTTAATATTTAAAAGTAAATTTATGAAAAATGTTGATGTTCCATCATTTAAGATTAATGGTGAAACAATCCAGGAGGTGGATAATGTGAAATATTTGGGTCACTTTATTTCTAATACATTACGTGATGACAAAGATATTTTACGGCAATGCCGACAACTATATGCTAGGGGTAATACGCTATTGCGGAAATTTTACATGTGTTCCACTGAAGTGAAGCTGACTTTGCTTAGAACTTTCTGCTCTCCCATGTATACTGCTCAGTTGTGGTGGAATTACACAGTAGCAAGTATACATAAACTTCATGTGGCTTACAATAATGTGTTTCGCTTATTGCTAAATCAGCCTAAATATTGCAGTGCCTCCACTATGTTTGTAGAATACCATGTACCAGATAGTAAAGCTGTAATTAGAAACCTTGTATATAAATTCATGCGGAGACTTGATGCCTCTTATAATAAGTTGGTAATTGCAATTATCAACAGTGATATAAAATGGCAATCCAGGATAAGACGACATTGGATCAAAATGTTGTATATACATAATAGCTTTTGTTGAGTTTTGACTGAATGTACCATTGTGCAATGTTTTTTTTCTTCTATTTACCGTGTGCAATATTTTTATAGTTTTCTAGTCACTTGTATTTTTTTTAAATGTTTATGTGGACATCTGTATGACACTGACAGTCTGAAATAAAGATATTGAATTGAATTGAATTGAATTGAAAAAAAAATTAAGAATTGGATTTACATGTGCACATTTAAAGTCTTCAGGGAATAAGCCGGAGCAGAGTGATGCATTTATTATATCTGTTATTGGTTTAATTAAAACGTCAAGGCATGCTTTCAGTAGTATGGTCGGAAGTGGGTCAAGATCACAGGATTTATTTGGGGATGACATGATAATTTTTTTCTACAATAAACCATTCTTGGAGCCATGAACAATATATTCAATAGTGTGTAGATAATTATTTGGTGTGATTTATGTACGTATATATATATATATACATACATACATGCACGCACGCAAGCACGCACGCACGCACACACACACATTGTATTGTATTGTATTGTATTGTATTGTATTGTATTGTATTGTATTGTATTGTATTGTATTGTATTGTATTGTATTGTATTGTATTGTACGGTAGTTAGTGGAATATAAAAGTAAGCACTTGAGCAGATTTGCTAACCAACAAGTGGAGACTCTGCAGACAGTTTATGAAAGTTCACATTAAGTTCTTATATAGCACAGAACCCAATCATCAGGACTGCTCAAAGCCCTTTACACTTTACTTCCCTGACAGGCATGTTCAATCAGACACCATCTCAACTTCTCTGGGAAGCATTCAGCCGTATTAATGCGCGAAGGCTGCTCGTACACATATCCACCACTGTCTATTGCCAGGTATTCATTTATACAGCTGAGTGAACTGGAGCAATGTAGAGTGAAAAAACTTGCCCAAGGTTTTAACACCGCAGCACAGGATTCGAACCCGGGTCCTCTTAGTCGAGATCCGAAGCTCTACCCCTGAGCAACTGCGCTCTACATTAAAAGGGAAAGAAATTCCAACAAAACATCTACCAAAGTCTTAAAGTATAAACATAGTGGTTGAAGGTTTCTCCAAATGCTAAATCAAACTGCTGTGATAATTATTTCTAGAGGATAGACACACTGATATGTCTGTGTAAATTCAGTGTACAGTTGACAGAATAGACATCATTAGCCGCCATTCATTCAGACTGGTGTTTAGAATAGTCGAAGATAAACAAATCTCAAATCCAAAAGCCTTCGTCTAGAAACTTGCAAGATGTGGCATTGTTTGTTTGTCAGAGTGGAGACGAAGGTGTGTTTGTCATGAGTGGGGCTGCTTCGGAAGGCTGCGTTGTACTACGAGAAACACTTGACTACGACCACGGGCCTAGAAAATACACACTCAACATCAGTGTCACTGTAAGTGCATGGGCGGTGGGGTGGCGTGGCGTGGCGTGGCGTGGCGTGGCGTGGCGTGGCGTGGCGTGGCGTGGCGTGGCGTGGCGTGGCGTGGCGTGGCGTGGCGTGGCGTGGCGTGGCGTGGCGTGGCGTGGCGTGGCGTGGCGTGGCGTGGCGTGGCGTGGCGTGGCGTATGTGGTGTGGTGTACTGTGATTAATATCACTTGTTAGTTAAAGGACAACAAATGGCAACGGTTTCGTGGCATACACCTAATAGAGTTAATATAAAGTAACAATTTCCACATATACTCAATTTTTTAACGCCAGCGGTTTACCAGAAAAATATTTTTGAACACCCAGCCATCAGAATACTATCAGCTACGCCATGTTAGACGAAGAATGACGTCACGAAGCTTCGGCGCTCTCGACAGATTCCCTGCATATTAGTTATTTATAAATCCGTCTAGAGGCGCTGTGCGTGCGCAGTTTAGGCCCGCACCTCGAAAAAAACATCAAAATGATCACCTACGATGACCAAACTTCGCAGGACGTATCTACTACACCTGAACTATGCGTATGCACTTGTTACGTGATCCAAAAAATAATAATTAATGCCTGAAATCGATCAAAATGTGTAAGTCAATACGATCTGACCCCACGGTTTAACGCAGCAAGATGGTGGCGCCACCTGATGGAGTTTACTGTTACAGTAGCGACTCGGCGAGGCGTTATTTACTTACACATTTTGATCGATTTCAGGCATAAATAATTGTTTTGGATCACGTGACAAGTGCATACGCATAGTACAGGTGTAGTAGATACGCCCTGCGAAGTTTGGCCATCGTAGGTGATCATTTTGATGGTTTTTTCGAGGTGCGGGCCTAAACTGCAAAAGTACCTGCAATTGTGAATCCAATGTTGTTTCAACGGGAAAGAAAAAAAAGATAGATCAAAATTTCTGACGGAACTAGTACTGCAACCGTATGCCGAACAGTAAGGCATAATTGCTAAAGTTTATACCATAGATTTGACCACAGATTTAGATACACGTCTAAGCAGCTGCTACATGTCACGCCAACTGAACGAAGACTTGAAGTTGTTGACCCTTAACGACGTCGCAGGAAGCTGGAATGCCGCGCCCTTATTGGCCAAGCCAAGTTAACCCGTCACTGATGGCGGCGTCTAGGCCATAGTGGATTTCGATAGAATTTTAGACTTTAAGGTCACATTCTGAGTAAACCGCTGACGTTAAGAAATTGAGTATATGTGGAAATTGTTACTTTGTATAAAGTCTATTAGGTGTATGACAAGAAACCTTTGCCATTTTTTGTCCTTTAATTTCACCATGAAGATGATACATTTTTTCAAAATAGTCATGACAACTTTGACAAATTTGCATTATTACTTTATTCACAGATACATATGCAACTTAATTATTTATTTAATGATTCAAGCAAATGCCTATGAATGATATGATATATAAATTTATTTTCATGTCATCGTCTGCTCTTCGTATTCCTTCTTTCCTAGCGTCAAGCCAGAGAGAGTGACTTTGCAGTTGTTTGTTGCAGGACACTGGGGACCCTCCTCTCACCAACTGGGCTCTTCTCTACATCACCCTGGCTGACGGCGATGACCAGAACCCTGTCTTTGACCACAACATTTACCATCTGACCCTTCCAGAGAAAGTAAGGTCTTAGGGTTATCAAGTGTGTGTGTGTGTGTGTGTGTGTGTGTGTGTGTGTGTGTTTGTGCGTGCGTGCGTCCGTGCATGTTTGTGTGTGTGTGTTTGTGTGTGCATGCGTGTTTGTGTGTGTGTGTGTTTGTGTGTGTGTGTATGCGTGTGTGTGTGTGTGTGTTTGTTGGTGTTTGTGTTTGTGTGTGTGTTTGTGTGTGTTTGTGTGTGTTTGTGTGTGTTTGTGTGTGTTTGTGTGTGTTTGTGTGTGTTTGTGTGTATATATGTTTGTGTGTGTGTATGTCCATGTGTGGTTATGAGTGTGTGTAAGTGTTTATGTGTCTATGTGTATGGAAAATAAAACAGGTGTGTGTGAAAAATTAAACTATTCTTTTAGAAATTTCTTATGGGTTAGGGGTTTTACAAGATTTAGGGTTTGTGTCAGATGTCATAATTTGGATATTCATGTTGTGTGCTTTTTCTGGAGTATTCTCAGATTTGTCAATTAATTGGGCGTCTTACACATTTATGTCAAAGCAAATGGCACGAGTGAATTTTCATTGTAAATACCATCTGCATCTATTTGTAAGTAACATCGTCCGTTTGTAAGTAACATCGTCCGTTTGTAAGTAACATTGTCCATTTATAAGTAACGTCGTCTGTTTGTAAGTAATATCGTCGTTTTGTAAGTAACATTATCCATTTGTAAATAACATGGTTTGTTTGTAAGTAACATCATCTGTTTGTAAGTAACATCATCCGTTTGTAAGTAACATCGTCTGTTTGTAAGTAACATCGTCTGTTTGTAAGTAACATTGTCTGTTTGTAAGTAACATTGTCTGTTTGTAAGTAACATTGTCTGTTTGTAAGTAACATCGTCTGTTTGTAAGTAACATCGTCAGTTTGTAAGTAACATCGTCTGTTTGTAAGTAACATCGTCTGTTTGTAAGTAACATCGTCTGTTTGTAAGTAACATCGTCTGTTTGTAAGTAACATTATTCGTTTGTAAGTAACATCGTCAGTTTGTAAGTAAACATTATCCGTTTGTAAGTAACATTGTCCGTTTGTAAGTAACATCGTCTGTTTGTAAGTAACATTATTCATTTGTAAGTAACATTATTCGTTTGTAAGTAAACATTATTCGTTTGTAAGTAACATCGTCAGTTTGTAAGTAACATTATTCATTTGTAAGTAACATTATTCGTTTGTAAGTAACATCGTCAGTTTGTAAGTAACATCGTCAGTTTGTAAGTAACATTATTCATTTGTAAGTAACATTATTCGTTTGTAAGTAACATCGTCAGTTTGTAAGTAACATCGTCAGTTTGTAAGTAACATCGTCAGTTTGTAAGTAACATCGTCAGTTTGTAAGTAACATTATTCGTTTGTAAGTAACATCATCCGTTTGTAAGTAAACATTATTCGTTTGTAAGTAACATCGTCAGTTTGTAAGTAACATCGTCAGTTTGTAAGTAACATCGTCTGTTTGTAAGTAACATCGTCTGTTTGTAAGTAACATCGTCTGTTTGTAAGTAACATCGTCTGTTTGTAAGTAACATCGTCTGTTTGTAAGTAACATCGTCTGTTTGTAAGTAACATCGTCTGTTTGTAAGTAACATCGTCTGTTTGTAAGTAACATCGTCTGTTTGTAAGTAACATCGTCTGTTTGTAAGTAACATCGTCTGTTTGTAAGTAACATCGTCTGTTTGTAAGTAACATCGTCTGTTTGTAAGTAACATCGTCTGTTTGTAAGTAACATCGTCTGTTTGTAAGTAACATCGTCTGTTTGTAAGTAACATTGTCTGTTTGTAAGTAACATTGTCTGTTTGTAAGTAACATTGTCTGTTTGTAAGTAACATTGTCTGTTTGTAAGTAACATTGTCTGTTTGTAAGTAACATCGTCTGTTTGTAAGTAACATTATCTGAGTAATCCACTTAACATGGTTTCTTCAAGTGGTTTAGTTTAGTTTGGTTTAGTTTGATTTGGTATGGCTTGATTTGGTTTGTTTTGTGATGTTTACAAGATTAGCCCCAAGTATAAATTCCTGCTTAATATGTGTAAGACAGTTTCTTCGTTTATATACCGGATAATCATAATTTATGGCTAGCTTACAATCAGTTATCACAAAACGTAACACGTAGGCAGAGTCATACCATAATCATAATCATTTTATTACTGGCTTTGCAAGCTGTTATCAGAAAATGTAACAATTTGGTTTGATTCTGCATTCATTGTGAACTGCAAACATTTTATCACAGATTTATGGGCGTATTTTACTTGTAGCAACTGACGATTGTCAACAGCAGTTTCACCACTGACCCGGCAATATCTGCACATGACCTTGACCTTGGCATCAACGACACAGTCGCGTACACTCTTGAAGCAGGTCAGTGTGACCTTGCACCGGATTTGAGAAACTACTATGCAGTCGTACTTATATTGACCGCTGCATTAGTCACGTAGATGTTAATTATGTGCAGGAATGTCACATGTTCAGTAGGAATCTTAGTCATGTGACTGTAATGTTCCGATCATTTGACAAGTATGAAACACAAGCTAGATGTGCTCTTTCTGTAATTTCTATCTATTTAGGTTTGGTTTGAAGACTTTCCAAAGGCTCATAATGATGTAAACGTCTCTCTCCCATTTTTTATTAAATTTTGACAAAATTGATTCCCTCTGTCAGTTCTAACGAAATTGACATATTCATGAAGTTTTTAGCAAAAACTCTGTCGGTCCGTGATAAAACGGCTGCAGAACACATGGCACATTCATGCATTTCATCATAATAATTTCTTTATCATAACCCATATGAGAAAGTTGTTAGAGGGACAACTATATGCAGTAGTTATTGATCTGGCACTCTGCAGTAGTAGTGCTGTTCATGTTTGTAACTGTTATCACATGTTGTCAACAGTATTGGTCTGTACTGTCTATTTCACTGTCAGATTCTTCTGAAGATTAACACATTGGCCGTACAAGCTCTGTCAAAACAGAAGTGATTTTTCTCCCATCTGTGGTGCACAAATATTCCATTTTCACTGTGTTTTTAGTGTGTATACCTTAACATAATTTATTTGATATTATTTTATTCAACATTTTACATTTTATGATTTTGTACTAGATCATATAAAGTATTATTTATTGATGTTATAAAGAACAACTTTTTATTCGGACCTATTGTATGTGATTGCTGTTATTTATTTAATTTTTTTGTATTTATTTAATTTAAAGTGGTAGTATATTTTATCATAATCGTTTGGTGCATGTGAGTGTATTGTCATGTGAACATACTTGTACTACAACCCAACATTATAATGCATTCCAATGTGTTATTGTAACGGCAATGGCAATAAAGTGGATCTCGTCTTATTACTGCACATAATTTGTTCACTGCTGTTTAGCAAGAGAGCTGTCTTGTCCAGATAATTCCACTGGTTCATATTTAGTCACTGTTTTCCCTTCTGGTGTTCCAGGGTACTCACACAATGGAATCAGCTATTTCAGTGTTGATCACATGACTGGTCATGTGATACCACTTCACGTCCTAGACCGCAATGAAAAAGACCAGTTCGTCATACAACTAAAAGTACGTTTCAACTTCAAATATGCGGTGTTGTCACACAGTGACGCCTATCCACAGGGAGTGTATATCGTCAGAACGGTGCTGTACACCCATTTATTATGGCAGACAATGCACTAGTCACGGGAGGCTTTAGTTATAGGGCGTGTAAGTCTCGCGCGCGAAAACGAGGCTGGGGGCAGTTGGGGCAGGAGGTCCATATTCTCCATGTTAACGTATAGGACTTCGTTTTGTTTTTGGTTGTAATAATCGAACGGTTCCAGTCTAACTATTTCAGTTATACTGTCCGAAGGATTATTACAAGCAGAAACAGTGGAACACTTTGCCGGTGACAATGATCACGGAAATCATGAATTTTAATCGATTATAATGGTGGTTGCCATGGCAATAGCGGCAAGTACTTGCGTTTGGCGATCTTGACTAATAATGAAAAGTGCCATTTTTCGCGTAGTACAACCTGTTTGGGGCAAACGTACACATGTGTTATGATTATGCGAATTTATACAACTTGTCAGATATAAGTGCTTATCGAAACCACAATGTGCAGCAACGTAAAATGCAAATCCCGTAAACTATTTTATTGTGTATTATTCTTATGGCCAGTCCCCAATCTTATGGCCAGTCCCCAATGAGCGCGGGGTCACACCATTTATCGTGACCCACTTACGGGCCGGGCCCTATTGAGAGCTATGTGTGCTAAGGCAGGTTTCACACTGCACTTGGTTTGACTCTACTACACAGGTGAACTAGCATGGAACGAATTGCCACAACATATACAAAGGGTTCTGAACATCAGTCAAATTAAATGTCTGATGAAACGGTTTTTGTTCAGTTATCTTAATGATCAGGAAGCCAGCTCTTTTAGTTATTTTTAATCGTAAATTATGACGTAATTTTTTAAAGTATTATTTATTTGTTTTATTTATTAGTATTGTCTTTTTTGGTGAACAATTACCGTGGATTTTACAAATGATCTATGGTGATTCAAATCAGGAGATTATTTCCCCCTTTTTCTAATTGTATTGATCAAAGTCTTTTATATGCAGTCATTATTTATCAAATTTAATTTATTGTTGTTTTAATATTGTTACATTTGTCATATTGTGTCAATGTCTGTCATGTATTTGTCTGTATCTTATCTGTAAATTTGTCTGGGACCACAATGGAAATAAGTGCTTGCATTTTTTTGTGTCATCTTTTTATTTAATATACTTTGTATTTATATCTTATGTATATCTGTTCAATGTTTTACATTTTATATTAAATAAACCCATCCATCCATCATCATTCTACAAAATGGAAATGGCCTACTTGGATAATGCTGTCAACCAGAGGCTCCATTTGTTTAATATGTACTATTTATCAAATATTTTATTATGTATTTATTTATTAATTGTAATATAATTAACTATTATTTATTTTTAATATCTACTATTTTAATATCTATTATTTATCAACTATTTTATGATTTATTTATTTATTTATTAAATTGTAATATAATTAACTATTATTTATTTTTAATATCTACTATTTTAATATATATTATTTATCAACTATTTTATGATTTATTTATAAAAAAATTAAATTGTAATATAATTAACTATTATTTATTTTTAATATCTACTATTTTAATATCTATTATTTATCAACTATTTTATTATTATTATTATTTTTTTATTGTAATATCATTAACTATTATTTATCGGTATTAGTATTTTAGTATTATAAAGATTAATATTATTTATTTATATTGAATTTTTTTATTGATCTGTTTATTTTACAACTACGTCTCTATTTTAAATTGTTTAGGTAATCTGTATATTCATGTAAAGTGTAATGCGCCTCTGAATGGTTTTATGGCTAGAGATATGGCGTAGACAAATACTGTATTTATTATTATTATTATTAATTATGTAGATTTTCAGCCATGTGGACACAGTGGGAGACTGGACAGTGGGAGGCTGGACAGTGGGAGACTGGACAGTGGGAGACTGGACAGTGGGAGACTGGACAGTGGGAGGCTGGACGGTGGGAGGCTGGACAGTGGGAGGCTGGACAATGGGAGGCTGGACAGTGGGAGACTGGACAGTGGGAGACTGGACAGTGGGAGGTTGGACAGTGGGAGGCTGGACGGTGGGAGGCTGGACAGTGGGAGACTGGACAGTGGGAGGCTGGACAGTGGGAGACTGGACAGTGGGAGACTGGACGGTGGGAGGCTGGATAGTGTCCACTGCACTCACCTCAGTCCATAACACAATGCATCATTTCCCGGGCTTCAAGAATCACATGTAGTTTAGTTTTGAAAACAGTGTCTCTGTGCCAGTGTTCTGATCACTGCCAAGGTGGGGTAGGTGGTCAAACTGGCCATGTACCATGTCCATGTAACATTTAACTGTGACAGAAGTAACCATGCCTGACCCTAATTTAAGGTGACCCTTACTGTGAGGTGAGTGGTTTACAGAAATGACTCTGGTAAAAAAGGTATATTGTTTTATGTTGTAAAAATGTCAGATCTTTGTGGTTTATTGTATTATAGTTTAACTTACTTTGGAGCGTAATTGTCGAAGGTGAGTACGACGTTTCGACCCGTCATCTATGGGCCTTGTTCACGTACTGGTGTCACGTGTGTTACCTCAGATTTTGGCGGGATAATTTGATTGTAGATGGCAGGCAGATGGTATCCCTGATCTCTGTTCATGGTAGGGGCTCTCTGTCTGATGTATATGGCCTCCTTCACTTTTCTCTTGTGCCAGTTGGATTCACTGGTCAGTACTTTAGTGTTCTTCATGATCGAGTTCTGAGGTATCACACGTGACACCAGTATGTGAACAAGGCACGAAGATGACGGGTCGAAACGTCGTACTCATCTTCAACAATTAAGCTCCAAAGTAAGTTAAGTTATACTATAATAAACCATTCTTGGAGCCATGAACAATATATTCAATATCTGCGCGGTTCTTTGAGTCGGCTCTCTTGTGTCTGTGGCAGACGTATCAGGTGAGTGACCCGACGGGCCGGTTCAGTTACGCGACACTGATAGTGACCGTGGTGGACATCAATGACCATCGTCCAGTGATACAGCTGTCTTCGTACAATGTCACCATCCCCGAGAACTCCCCCCGCAACTACCACGTGTTGACCCTGCATGCTGTTGACTACGATAGGGTAGGTTCTCACAGAGGCAGGTCTAATGAATGTGTGGATGCTACCAATGACTGCGATAGGGTATTTACGGCAGCAGCTCAGCACGCTACAGTGTGTTGGTGCTTTGGGCTGTTGATTACAGTAGCAGTAGCTGTGTAGTATGTTGTTGAATAGGCTGTTGATTACAGTAACAGCAACTGTGCAGTGTGTTGTTGAATAGGCTGTTGATTACCATAGGGTATATACCCGCAGCAGCAACAGCTCTGAAGTGTGTTGTTGAACATGCTGTTGATTACAGTAGCAGCAGCTGTGTAGCATGTTGTTGAATATGCTGTTGATTACAATAGCAGCAACTGTGTAGTGTGTTGTTGTATAGGCTGTTGATTACAGTAGTAGCAGCTGTGTAGTATGTTGTTGAATAGGCTGTTGATTACAGTAGCAGCAGCTGTGTAGTGTGTTGTTGAATAGGCTGTTGATTACTATAGGGTATATACCCGCAGCAGCAGCAACAGCTCTGAAGTGTGTTGTTGAACATGCTGTTGATTACAGTAGCAGCAGCTCTGTCATTGTATGTTGTTGAACATGCTGTTGATTACAATAGGGTATGTACTCACAGCAGCAGCTCTGTAGTGTGTTGTTGGCACAAGCTGTTGATTATAATAAGGTGTGTACTCAGTGCAACACTCTGTCTGTAGTGACAATAAAAACCTTAAAATAAGGTGTGTCTACAGCTCCGTGAGAATGGTGTCTCTTATGATAGTGACCATTTTGGTACTTGTGAGAGTCAGTTTCCGGAACAGACATTTTAGTTTTGGGGCTATATACAAACATAATAACAATATATAATTGGTCTGATTGCTTATTGATTGTTGCTTTGTGTGTGTGTGTGTGTGTGTGTGTGTGTGTGTGTGTGTGTGTGTGTGTGTGTGTGTGTGTGTCATTAAAGGACAAAAAAAGGCTATGGTTTCGTGTCATACACCTAATAGAGTTTATACAAAGTAACAATTTCCACATATACTCAATTTTTTAACGTCAGCGGTTTACTCAGAACGTGACTTTAAAGCCTAAAATTCTAATGAAATCCACGATGGTCTAGACGCCGCCATAGGTGAAGGGTTAATTTGGCTTGGCCATTCAGCGCGCGGCATTCTATATCTCGGTCAGCTTCCGGCGACGTCGTTAAGGGTCAACAACTTCGAGTCTTCAACAGTTCGTTCAGTTGGCATGACATCTAGCAGCTGCTTATAGACGTATATCTAAATCTGTGGTTAAATCTATGGTAAACTTGAGTAATTATGCCTTCGTGTTCGGCATACGGTTGCAATAATAGTTGAAACAACAGGTAGTATTGAAGCAATGGATTCACGTTGGTGATTTGCGGGCGTACTGTTTAGCACTTTGCTCGGTCCATTTTGAGGAGAAATGCTTTGATGTAGACATGTATCATCAGTTGATGGGATGATTTCAGCGATAACAATAATAGACAACTTTATATTTACCGTCATCAGCATGTTACGCGCGTTGCCGAGTTGCAGCCATTTCATGACAACAGCCAGACCCTATGCAGGGAATCTACGTGGAGAGCGCCTCGATCACCGTCGTGACGTCATTCTTCGTCTAAGATGGGGTAGCGCATAGAATTTGGATGGCTGGGTGTTACAAAATATTTTTCTGGTAAACCGCTGGCGTTAAAAAATTGAGTATATGTGGAAATTGTTACTTTATATTAACTCTATTAGGTGTATGCCACGTAAAAGTTAACTTTGTTTGTCCTTTAAATAATCTATATTTTTTTTAAATAAATATCCTTTTATAGTGATTATGTTTAAGCAATGTTATGATTATATTTAGGCACCTTTCGGGCAGGTTTTATATCTGGATACATGCATGAATGTATTTGTTATTTCAGGGGAGCAACGCTGTGTTTGCATTCCACGCCATTGACCCTGGGGGTACTTTTGACATCTCCCCCCATTCTGGAGTACTCTATGTACAGGACCCAATGAAACTTGACAGAGAAGTACAGGACACGTTCAGTGTCATTGTGAGTTGCCCAACAGTTGTAGCTAGCCTACTGACCTTATAAGTAAGGAATTACAATTTCATCAGATGGAGGAATGTTATTGTTCAAAAATCATTATTTCCTTTATAGTAAAAGTTCACTATTGGTATTGGTTTTGTTTTAAATGTTTTATATTGTTTGGTAAATCCTGAATCATTTATCATGAAATAAACATCTAATTTGTCCAGTTGGAAAACTGTTCCTACATATGACTTTGTATCTGTGATTAATTGTGCTATTGATGCATGAATATCTGAATTTGTGATTACTTATATATATATTTTGTGATTACTTATATATATATATATATATATATATATATATATATATATATATATATATATATATATATATATATATATATATATATATATATGTCCAGGTGTACTGTGATGTCACAGGACACAGCAGTGTGTCCAGGTGTACTGTGATGTCACAGTATACAGCAGTGTGTCCTGGTGTACTGTGATGTCACAGGACACAACAGTGTGTCCAGGTGTACTGTGATGTCACAGTATACAGCAGTGTGTCCAGGTGTACTGTGATGTCACAGTACACAGCAGTGTGTCCTGGTGTACTGTGATGTCACAGTACACAGCAGTGTGTCCTGGTGTACTGTGATGTCACAGTACACAGCAGTGTGTCCTGGTGTACTGTGATGTCACAGGACACAACAGTGTGTCCAGGTGTACTGTGATGTCACAGTACACAGCAGTGTGTCCAGGTGTACTGTGATGTCACAGTACACAGCAGTGTGTCCAGGTGTACTGTGATGTCACAGTACACAGCAGTGTGTCCAGGTGTACTGTGATGTCACAGTACACAGCAGTGTGTCCAGGTGTACTGTGATGTCACAGGACACAACAGTGTGTCCAGGTGTACTGTGATGTCACAGTACATAGCAGTGTGTCCTGGTGTACTGTGATGTCACAGTACACAGCAGTGTGTCCAGGTGTACTGTGATGTCACAGTACACAGCAGTGTGTCCTGGTGTACTGTGATGTCACAGTACACAGCAGTGTGTCCTGGTGTACTGTGATGTCACAGTACACAGCAGTGTGTCCAGGTGTACTGTGATGTCACAGTACACAGCAGTGTGTCCTGGTGTACTGTGATGTCACAGTACACAGCAGTGTGTCCAGGTGTACTGTGATGTCACAGTACACAGCAGTGTGTCCAGGTGTACTGTGATGTCACAGTACACAGCAGTGTGTCCTGGTGTACTGTGATGTCACAGGACACAGCAGTGTGTCCAGGTGTACTGTGATGTCACAGTACACAGCAGTGTGTCCAGGTGTACTGTGATGTCACAGTACACAGCAGTGTGTCCAGGTGTACTGTGATGTCACAGTACACAGCAGTGTGTCCAGGTGTACTGTGATGTCACAGGACACAACAGTGTGTCCAGGTGTACTGTGATGTCACAGTACACAGCAGTGTGTCCTGGTGTACTGTGATGTCACAGTACACAGCAGTGTGTCCAGGTGTACTGTGATGTCACAGGACACAGCAGTGTGTCCTGGTGTACTGTGATGTCACAGTACACAGCAGTGTGTCCTGGTGTACTGTGATGTCACAGTACACAGCAGTGTGTCCAGGTGTACTGTGATGTCACAGGACACAGCAGTGTGTCCAGGTGTACTGTGATGTCACAGTACACAGCAGTGTGTCCTGGTGTACTGTGATGTCACAGTACACAGCAGTGTGTCCAGGTGTACTGTGATGTCACAGTACACAGCAGTGTGTCCAGGTGTACTGTGATGTCACAGTACACAGCAGTGTGTCCTGGTGTACTGTGATGTCACAGTACACAGCAGTGTGTCCTGGTGTACTGTGATGTCACAGTACACAGCAGTGTGTCCAGGTGTACTGTGATGTCACAGTACACAGCAGTGTGTCCTGGTGTACTGTGATGTCACAGTACACAGCAGTGTGTCCAGGTGTACTGTGATGTCACAGTACACAGCAGTGTGTCCAGGTGTACTGTGATGTCACAGTACACAGCAGTGTGTCCTGGTGTACTGTGATGTCACAGTACACAGCAGTGTGTCCAGGTGTACTGTGATGTCACAGTACACAGCAGTGTGTCCAGGTGTACTGTGATGTCACAGGACACAGCAGTGTGTCCAGGTGTACTGTGATGTCACAGTACACAGCAGTGTGTCCTGGTGTACTGTGATGTCACAGTACACAGCAGTGTGTCCAGGTGTACTGTGATGTCACAGTACACAGCAGTGTGTCCAGGTGTACTGTGATGTCACAGTACACAGCAGTGTGTCCTGGTGTACTGTGATGTCACAGTACACAGCAGTGTGTCCTGGTGTACTGTGATGTCACAGTACACAGCAGTGTGTCCTGGTGTACTGTGATGTCACAGTACACAGCAGTGTGTCCTGGTGTACTGTGATGTCACAGTACACAGCAGTGTGTCCAGGTGTACTGTGATGTCACAGTACACAGCAGTGTGTCCAGGTGTACTGTGATGTCACAGTACACAGCAGTGTGTCCTGGTGTACTGTGATGTCACAGTACACAGCAGTGTGTCCAGGTGTACTGTGATGTCACAGTACACAGCAGTGTGTCCTGGTGTACTGTGATGTCACAGGACACAGCAGTGTGTCCTGGTGTACTGTCACAGTCCATGTCTTAGGTGTACACAGAGGAGACGGAGTCAATAGAAAGACACAGAAGTGACAATGTGACAGTGACAATTACACTGTCAGACGTCAATGACAACAGTCCTGCCTTCGTGAATGACGCGTATCATTTCACCGTCAGCAGTCTGGCTCCAGTGAACAGTGACATTGGCACGGTTGGTGTTTAAGCACGCCCTTAGAAAGTTACTCAAGTTCAGATGTAGCACATTATTTCACCACAAACATGGTTCGTTGAAACACTGCGAAAGTGGCGGTGTATTTCTGAAAAACACAAAGCTAATGATTTATGAATGTGATTTAATAATTCCACTTGCATGATGGTATATTGAGAGGTGAACTACTCACCAGAGCGAGCTACTGTGCCGTTAGCAGAAAATCAGTGAGAACAAGTTTATAGATAAAAATACATTATGGTGATGATGCATGTAGTCTGTTGTTTCATAACACTGCGTGTGAACTAATACAGTTGTATAAACTGCTTATTATTGTACAATTTATACGCCAGTTATACAGGTGTGGTTATTATTGCAGGTATCTGCTGTGGATCTGGACCAAGGCAGGAATGCTGAAGTACATTATCAAATCTTATTTGCAACAAAACAGGCCCGCTTCATATTCTCGCTAGATGGCACCACAGGTATGATCAGTAACCGCAAGCGACTGAATACGCCTTATGTGGACAAATACGTACTGACCATCGAAGCAAGGGATCAGCCAGTAATCAACACTCATAGCAGGTACGCATCTGAGTGACCATACAGTTAACCTTTGTACAAATACATGTTTTTTAAAGTATTCAGCTTTGCCAGAATAACTCCCCACATTTAAAAATGGCGGCCAGTAGGTGGATTTGAAACACTGTCCCTATATGATGGGCAATCTGACATCAAGGACTTAATTAGCTCTCTCTCCCCAAAACACTAATGGTAATTATTATTTACATCTTCTACTTGCAGATCGTGTGTAGCCAAGGTCACCATTGAAGTTGATCTAGCCAATGAGCACGTGCCACAGTTTATTGGAGCCCCATATCATGTGACAGTCACTGAGGCGACACCTGTTGGTAGTTCTTTCCTCCATCTCCAGGTTGGTTTGCTGATTAAATGTAATTTAAAAAAGGGAGAATAACACAATATTTCTATACATTTGGTTACTATTTGCTGTAAAGGTTTTTTTTATATATTTTTTTTACTCCAATCCATTGTGAACGTCTGGATGTCAGTTTCCCCAACTGCCTGGTTTTATCCTTGTACTCTTGACAATGCTTACCGGTGATGTCATCTTGTAGATACTTATGTAATCTGTGCCACTGGATTTTTAAATGTATTTAAGGTGTGCAGTGGGTATGTTGTCATGTGGTGGGTATTAGAAATATTTGAATGAGCACAGTTTAATATCTCGACTGACAGAGGTGTATTGTTATACAGCATTCAGTGCAAACACCCCTGTAGTATTTAGCGTGACGAGCTACCGCGCATGTGTACACGCCCAACCAATAAACAGATCGAGTTACCACACTGCCATCCCGAGTCCGAGTCGCATTATGTTACATGGTGTCTAGAAGTAGCTCTAAAATAATGTAAAAAGTTGTTTTAGAAACAGAAACTACGGACTATCATGTACATAGTAACTCCAGGCACCGTCTGATGTGACAGACGGCAGAAAAGAGCGGACCATTTGCCAAAAGATGACTTTGGCAGTTTTGCAACAAGGCATCACTCGGTGATCGACCGATTCTACGTCGCGACGCCAGCATCCTTCACCGCGGTTGACCGGGGTATGACCGGGGCAACTAGGATTACCGCAGACTGAGCGACATCGATACGCAGTGAGTGTTTACCAGAACTGTCCGGCCAGGCAGTCAACATGGCGAACGCCGGCGACAAACCGTGCATGAATTGGCAAATGGCCAATCTCGCAACAGAATGGCGCCGCTTTCGACAGCACTGCGACTTTACGTTCAAGGGTCCTCTCGCCTCTAAGACAGAAGATCAGAAGGTAAATTACCTTATGACATACATCGGGGATAAAGGTCGTGAAATATACGAGACATTCGTATGGACGCCTGGGATGGACGACACTCCCGCGGAGAACGCCACTCTGGAGGGTGTGTACGCCAAATACGCGCAGTATGTCGCACCTATGAAAAACCACATCCGTGCGACAGTATCGTTCAATCGCAGGAAACAAGATGCGGGAGAAAAGTTCGACAACTTTGTCACAGACCTCCGCATCCTTGTAAAAGACTGTGGCTACGTAGAAGAAAACCGCATGCTGCGAGATGCGATTGTGCTACGAGCATCGCACGCTGCTGTCCGCGCAAAATGTCTCGAGAAGGGTGATGACCTGACATTAGACATGGCCATTGGTATCGGCCAAAACTACGAGACATCACAAGAGAGCATGCGCGCTATCGGCATCGACGAAGATCCGACAGTTCATGCTGTGAACACGGGCAAATCGAGCGCACCTCGACGTTCGTATAACAGGCCTCAGTCCAGGTTCACGCAGCACGGCTTCAAGAAGAAAGCTTCAGGTAACAAATGCATGAAATGCGGGTATGACCGCAATCACGCACGTTGCCCCGCCAAAGACAGTAACTGCAATTACTGTCGTAAGAAGGGACATTTTGCGGCGATGTGCCACAGAAAGGCGAGCGCCCACATGGTGGAGGAAATGTGTGGCTCTGAGGAATCAGATGATGATGGTGGCGCACATCTGATCAACACAGTCACTGACGCAGGCAAACACGACTGGTGGGAATGCATAGAAGTAAATGGATTTCACATCGATATGCAAATAGACACTGGCGCCACGAAATCTTTGTTGCCGTACAAAGTGTTCAAAGATATGCTCTGCGATACACCAATAACGAAGACCGCTCGCAAATTCAAGTCGTACACACATCACCCAATCAAAGTGGAAGGCTACGTCACACTCCCGACACGTTACAAGAACAAGTTCGTAGATGTCCAGTACTACGTGGTTCACGTCGATCAAAAGCCGTTGTTGTCAGGGCAAGCCAGCGAATAGCTAGGCCTGATTGAAAGAATACACGAAGTCACCAACGAGCTTGACAAGTACCCGGAACTGAGAAAAACGACAGGTACGCTTCCAGGGACGTATTCCATCAAGATCGATCCTACAGTCACGCCAGTAGTTCATGGACCAAGACGTCAGCCAAAAGCACTATCAACGAAGATACGTACGAAACTGAAAGAGATGGAAGCTGATGGCCACATTACCAAAGTGACAGAGCCCACCGACTGGTTTAGTTCAATCGTCACGGTTGTGCGGAATGGAAAGTTGAGAATCTGTTCAGACCCCAAAGATCTCAACAAAGCCATCAGACGAGAACACTACTCAATTCCAACGGTGGAAGAAGTGGTAGCATCAATGCCAGGTGCCAAAGTGGTCTCCAAGATAGACGCAAAGTCAGGATTCCTGCAAATCAAACTCGACTACGAATCAAGTCTACTGACGACGTTCAACTCGCCAATCGGAAGGTACAGGTGGTTGCGCCTCCCGTTTGGCATAAAGTCGGCTCCAGAAATCTACCAGCGAATCATGGACGAGATGTTGGAAGATATTGATGGCGCACGAGCTATCATGGATGATATCCTGATCGCAGGGAAGACCCCACAAGAACACGACAGGATAATGAGAAAAGTTGTTGAGAGAGCGACCGAGTGGAATCTCAAACTCAACTTCGACAAGTGTCAGGTGAAACAACCAAGAGTTACCTACGTGGGACACTTGGTGACTGACCAAGGCTTGCAACCGGATCCAGAGAAAGTCCGAGCAGTACGCAGCATGCCAGTTCCAGGCAGCAAGGAAGACGTACGCAGATTTCTTGGATTTGTCCAGTATCTTTCAAAATTCACGGCCGAATATGAGCACAGTGGACGCCCCACTACGAGATGTGATGAAAAGAAATGTCGATTTCTACTGGAACAAGCAACAACAGAGAAGCTTCGATGAGCCGAAGGATCTCTGTTGTAGTACGCCAGTGTTGGCGTATTACGACGTGACTAAAGTGAGACGCAGCTTAGACCAGGAGAAGGAGAGACAGCGTCATTACCAAGACACATGTCAAGGACGATCTCCCTGTACTTCTGCCCGACGATCCAGTGAGAATGGCTCCATTTCCAGGTTCTAAGAAATGGCAGCACGCTACCATTGTCAGCCGACACCAGTCGCCGAGATCATATGTTATTGAACATAACGGTAGAAAATACAGACGCAACAGACGACACATTCGCCTGTCAACGATCGAGGCAGACACTCGATTAACAGCTGTCACTCCGCCAGGCCAAAGCTCGGAGTCCAACGCGAGGACAACCGGTATCGCACTAAACGATCAGAGGCCGAAGACGGTCAGCCCGGTGCATCAACAAACACCGGAGACGGTGGTCGGACGTCCAGGAAGATCACAAGAGGCACCGCCAGGTCCAAGTCCACCCGCTAATTGCCAAATGTCTCCCGCGGGGTTTGTGACCCGGAGTGGTCGTGTGAGTAAGCCACCAAGACGCCTGGACCTCTGACCAGGTCAGCCGAAGGGCAAACGTCACGACTGAGACGTTACAGGCTCCAGGGCAGAATAATCCCTGAGTAGTTGTTTACTACATGACTGTAGATAGTCCACCCTACAGTCTTTAGAAATTGAAGTGTGAATAATGGCAACAGAAAAAGGAGGCAGACATTGGCAGACATTGAACATTGACATTGGCAGACAATGAACATTTACTTTGCATAACTGGATATGTTAACTCTTTTGTTGAATTAAGTCTAATTAATTACGTTCACCTTTTTACAATTTGTGAATCAGTTGATCTACATGTTTATTTGGTTTTTATTTGGTTTCATAGTAAACATACTTTTCCTTGAAAGAAAGGGAGATGTAGTATTTAGCTTGACTAGCTACCGCGCATGTGTACACGCCCAACCAATAAACAGATCGAGTTACCACACTGCCATCCCGAGTCCGAGTTGCATTATGTTACAACCCCCGACATAGCATGGCATTTTATAGAACTTTCACATAGAAGTTGTTTAATATATTGAGAACAAGCTTAGTGAAATTCAGTTATGCTTAACATAGAATAATTTACAATTTTGGGAAATGTGTGTCAGTTAAATGCGAGAACCTGCGACCACATCTCGGTGAGTTTGGGCTCTTGGCGGGACATGAAGCAGGTTTTGTAAAATTATGTGGGGACTAGAGGGTTGTGAAATTTGGTTGACTCTGTAACTGTGTTCATCTGTGTTCATCTGTGTTCATCTGTAGGCCACAGATGACGATGGTGATGTCAACCTGGTGTATGAGTATCTGTCAGCTCAGCCTCACTGCAGATGTTTCAACGTTGACACCAACAGGTATTGATAATTACCTGGGATAGTATCTGATAGCTGTGTCTACCTTTGGTTCTACTTATATACATTGGACAAAGTAGATTACTTGATAGTGAATATATTATTCCTGGCTCCAAGAATGGTTTATTATAGTATGATTTAACTTACGCTGGAGCTTAATGTCACGTTGGAGCTTAATGTCGAAGATGAGTATGCCGAAATCTGAGGCATCACACGTGACACCAGTATGTGAATAAGATCCATAGCTGATGGATCGAAACATTGTACTCATCTTCGACATTAAGCTCCAAAGTAACTTAAATTATACAATAACTTGATGCTGCTGTATTACATATACATTATAAATAAAGTTGGTAAAGCATGTTTCGAACTTGAGTGAAAAGACAGTAGTGGAAGTTCACTGAAACAGTTGTCATTTGACTCAATTCTTGTCTTTGCTGGTCTTTCTTGTAGTAACGTGGTGAATAAGAAGCAATTCCAGCAACCTATGGACAGCCCTGCTTGTCTCAACTATAAGTACATGACTGTTTGAATGTTTTGTTTTTAATGTTTCACACAGCTGTTGTTAAGACATTAGCAGGATCGGAATGAACTGTATGAATATGGCAGTGTTGAGTGAATGTTCCAGTGGCTGGGTTTATACGCTGAAACCGCTGGACCGTGAACAGGTGGATTCCTTCACGCTTCAGGTGGCAGTGTCAGATGGGAAATATGTAAGTACTAAAACCGTTGCTCCAAGTAACATCATAAAAGGCACTGGGCTTATAAAGGGCAGATGAAACTGCAGAAATGTAAAATAAAGGCAAGTTCTTATATAGCGCAGTATCCATTCCTCAGGATTGCTCAAAGTGCTTTACACTTTACTTCCCTGACAGACCTGTTCACTCACACACCATCTCGGCTTCTCTGGGAAGCAACCAGCTATATGCTACAATTAATGCGTGAAGACTGCTCGTGCACACATCCACCATTGTCTATAGCCAGGTACTCATTTATACAGCTGAGTGAATTGGAGCAATGTGGAGTGAAAAAACTTGCCCAAGGTTTTAACACCGCAGCACAGGATTCAAATACGGGTTCTCGTAGTCGAGAGTACGAAGCTCTACCCTTGAGCAATTGCGCTCTACAAATGTTCAACTGCATGTCGATTTGAGTTTCATAAAGTTCTTCCAACTTCAAAATGGCTCCCTGTGCCTGGTCTTGAGAACTGTTCTTTAAAGCGAACTTAAGTTGTATGTTCCATTACTTGACATCACCCTTCATAACCACTTGACGTTTCTGAAGCAATGGTGTGTTTCATCATGTACCTATAACATCCATTGCATTGCACTGGCTGCAACTTTGGTTTAGCCACTCATGGAACTATGTGATAATCCAGCTTGTGTTGCTAGTGCCCAGCACATACACAACAATAGCGTGTAATTGTTATCAATATATAGTCAATTCATATATTCATACATATATTGACTTGAAATGACATATAAGAAATCACAATGGATGGTTTTAAAGCTTACTACCTCAAATGTACTTTGCCTAAATAAAGCATCATTAAACAATCTTAAGTTATAGTTAATTTCCTCAGCCTGTAATGTAATAATAATAATACAGTTTTTATATAGCGCTAATTCCCGCATGGCGGATCGATGCGCTGCACAAGAAATATACTAAAAGTAATGTATATTAATAAATAGAAATGTAAATTATTTTAATTAATATAAATCATAGTAATTTTTGGTTTTAAGATGCACAAGCAAACCTTTGTATGTAAATTATATAAATAAATTAAAAATAAATTAAATTAAACACTGCTTTTAAGATGTATAATACTAAAACATGGTATGCAAATTATATAAATTAACATAAAATAAAAACTTTTCTAAAACTCTGTATGTAAACATATATATATATATAAATCTAGAAATTAATCTAAAACATAAACACTAATTAAAATATTATTACACTAAAAAGAAATTCTAAAGCAATGTCAAATGCCTAGACACAGTGTTGATCGTTTTTAACACACGGTGGTATAAACTTGTCCCCTGTAGAATGTGACAACCAGCGTCACTGTGACAGTGGAGGATGTCAATGACAATGACCCGCAGTTTCCTGTCGTCACTTACGACTTCAACGTGACAGAGGAGCAGCCACCAGGTGTCTCTGTTGGTCACGTCCAGGTGAGGAATTGTTGATGCGAAACTAGATTGTGAATTTTGGAATAGCTTTGAATGCATATAGTCAATTCAATTCAATTTCACTTTATTGTCCTTCAAAAGGATATGCATTGTACAACTCATGATCACATCTAAAATATATGGGATGGTCACAACAAAATGCAAGTGAATTTCCTGGTGTATCCACTACAAGAACAATTCAACCGGTTGACAGCAATATGACTCATTTAGCATTCAACATTCTAATGGCCACAGGCACAAAACTCCTGCTATAGCGAGATGTTTTACATTTTATACAACGGAGGCGGAAGTACATGGAAGTACGTAGAAAGCGGGTGTTCAGACTCAGTAGCGACAGCACGGGCTTTCTTCAAAATTGCATGGTCGTAGAGCATTGGTGTAGGTAAACCAATGATCTTGGCAGAAATGTGTGAGATTTTCAGAAGCCTGTTACGGTTTTTCACAAAATATATATATATATATATTATTGATATATATATTTGAATTACAATGAGGTGATTGTGGTTGTGAAGAAGGACGCAATGGTAAATTAGGGTCCAAGTAATTACATAGAAATAATTAAATAAGTCAGACGAAAATTATCGCTCAGTTGAGAGTATATCCCTTACAGATATCAATTGTATTAGGAGAAGATATAATGCAGTTCTCGATGAATTCTGTTGTAGGCGACTGATCATGACATGGGAGTAAATGGCGCCATTGAGTACCTGATAGCCACCACAAGGTATCTGTGGGCTGGGTGTACTCATTGTGTCTACTGTGTAGATGTGTTCCGACTATGATGACTGATTAAATATCTGGTTGAGAGTCACACCAAAGGTCTTGTTAGATATATTTCATATGTGTAAAATGCTAAAACAGTTACAGTGTATAGGTAGAAGAATACTATTCTATAAGTACAAACTGGTAGCATTTCAACTCACTGTACCTTCCATGGGTGGGGAGCGGTGGTCGCGTGGTAGAGCGCCAGACTGTCAGTCGAGGGGACGGTGGTTCAATCCCACCTGCCGCAGTTTCGAAACTTAACCAATTTCGCTCACCCCACATTTGCCTGTGTCTTTTGGAAGAGACTCTAAAACCTGGTGGTCCTAATTTCTATCTGGTGTCTATGCCAGGGGAAGTAAAAGATCCCACAAATGTAAATGTGTAACCTGCAGAGGAATCACTAATTCTAGACAGAAGGACAACTCCCGCATTAGACGAAGTTTGGGCTGTTTGGAGGAAACCACCTGAGACTTAAGCCATGGAGCAAGCATGCTGGTCAATATTGAGCTTATAGTTTTAGGAACAAACAGTTTGGAAACATGCGTGCCACACAATTCTATATATGTTGGAGTTTAGATAGGTCTATACGAATACATTTATTTCAGGTAAAAAACATATACAATTGGTACATACATTAGCACGTCTAAGTAGCCTATAAAAGATCACATATCTAAAAAAAATGAATAGATAAAAAATAAATAATATTATAAGTTAGATAGATGTAAAATTGTAGAAAAACAGATAAAATAATGAGCAATATACAGGATGTGATTGTATAGTAAATATGCAGTTAATTCATGTAAATAAACACCATTTGAAAAGTAAGTTATATAAACAACTTACTGACTTAAAAAATATATAATAATAAATAAATAATAATAAAGTTATATGCAAGACATGATGACTATCTTACAGATTTACTGTGTACAACGAATTGACCGAGCTAATCCACATTGGGCCATTTACTATTTCAAAGCAGTTGTACATAACCCTAATCAAGTCATTATTTATGTTAAAAAAAAATGTTAAACTATAAATGTTACTAGCTTCATATGGCATTAATGGAACATAAAAATGGTGTACTTTCTGCTGTCCTTCCGTCTCTAACAACCCCACTGCTGTGTTGACAGAGCGTCGAAGGACTTCCATCTCGACTCCCAGACAGGGGAGTTGACAACTACAACGGCCTTGGACAGGGAGACTGTCTCCCGCTATCAGTTCCTTGTGGTGGCCCGGGAGGGAGGGAACACCAGCAGGAGTGTCAGCGTCAGTGTCAGCGTCAGTGTCATCGACATCAATGACAATGTGCCGGTGTTCAGTGAGGACACTTACAGTGTCAGTGTCGTGGAGAAGTCAGCCCCGGGTGACGTTCTACAACTGCAGGTAGGCCCGGGCCATGCCTTCTGTGCTTGTCTCGCTGTAATTGGGTCGATGTATATGCAAATTCTTTTAATTAATGTTTATTTTTATATTTTTAATACAATAATGCTATCGACCTATTTTAGATAAACTTGATTTATTAAAATCAATATATTTTCTTTTAAATAGTGTCAAATAATGTATTAATGTAATTTTATTATTATTTAAATATTTTATATATAATTATATTTTAATAATACGAATTGGTTTATAATTACATTTTATTTATTTTTATCTATTTTTACGGCTGTGGTTGTATTTATATTGTTGTGAACTATATATTTTATCTAAAGCTGTATGTATGTATGTATGTATATGATGTATGTATGTATATGATGTATGTATGTATGTATATGATGTATGTATGCATGTAAGATGATGGCCCATTGAAAATCACAACGTACCACATGACATGGTTACCATCAAGAAATAAAGCTTTTACTTACTTACTATTGCAAGTACACGTATGTACATATGTAAATGGTATATGTTTGTTAAGCTGTTTTTATCAAATATGGCATCTCGAGAATTATAAATACAGCATCGTTATCACTGTACTGGTGAGGACGACATATCTATTGTATTACTTGAGCTTCAGTCTGACAGTATTTCCCATGATGCACTGCACAGGCCGAAGATGCGGACTCGGCACACAATGCGGACATTGTCTATGTCATCTCCCGTGGAAACACATCGCTGTTTGGCATCAATGCCGAAGACGGGATGTTGTTCACGAGGGTGACCTTTGACCTGAGCACTGCTGGGAGACAGCGTCTGTACAGTCTCACCATCACGGCGTACAACAGCGCCTCGTTTGATGGCGCTGTGGCCAGACAGAACGGGACAGCACAAGTGACTGTCCACATTGTGGTATGTGGCAGTGTTGACCATAACTTTGCCTTTAGCCCATTAGCACTCAGCCGATGTTAACGTGATGCCTCTGCCTCCTCAAATATTTGACCTAGATGTTTAAAAATATTGATTGCGCCATTTTATTTGATCTAGCGCCTTTATTATTCAATTCTCGCAATGGCATGTTATGTGCATGTTGTAGATAATAACTGTTTTTGAGAATGGAAGTATCCAAAATAGCCATAATTTAATGTTATATGTCTAGATAGGTGTCGCCTTATTGCATCTCTTAATCACTAGATGCAACCAAGTAAACTGAATTCAAATGCTGTGATGTATTCGCTGACCGGCTATGGCCGACCTGAGGAGATTCGGGGTGACCGTCAATGCCCGACTTGAGTGCTAATTGGTTAACAGTTGTTTTTTTATCATCGATATCCTGCTTTTGCTAGGACGTTTTGTTAGTCATTACATCTTAACTGCAAGCATAATGTCAGAATCAGGGGCCTGCAGAGGTTGTTAAATATAATACGAGAGGCGAGCCATGCAATAGAATACAGAACGTTTGATCTAGGGTACGATAGTTCGATTCCACCTGCCTCCATTTTTATACTTAGGCAAATTCGTTCACCTCACATTGCCTGTGTCGTTTGGAAGAGACACTAACAGCTGTAAGTTCCTTCTATCTGGTGTCTTTGCCAGGGAAAGTTAAGGATCCCACACAGGGTAAATGTGTAGCCTGTTGTGTGACCGAGTGGGTCTAGCTCCCAGTGGGCGAAGTTGCTTTCTGGTTGGATGGGAAAATGTGAGATAAAAAATCGGCTTCTGTTTAATAATTACAACACATTCATTTATCGGTTCTGTCGAGTGTTTCATTGTGTGTAAGATTAATTACTACATATGGAATTTCACACAAACTTGTGTGTGTAATTAAATAATTATGGCTTTAAAAGGCCAATAATTACGTATACACAGTCCAAGGAGTAATGTAATAAAATAATATATATATGTGTGTCTGTAAAAATGTATATGTATGCAACCACTGTCACATACACCCTCCTATGTAAAGCAATAATGCAAGACCAAGTTTGATTGAAATTGGCCAACTGAATGACTTTAATATGCACACATTATTATAAACAACAACAGTTACATCAGTATTGTTTCGGCAAACATGTCTTATACATATGTACAACCAACACCAACAATATCATTACACATTATTTACAATTGACACCAAATTGGTGGGGGTCAACACGCCACTATGTCACCCACAAATCAAATGTAACCGACCCCAACAAAGATATTCACATTGTCCCTCCAGGACCTGAATGACCACAGCCCTGTGTTTACAAGATCTACATACAGCCTCATCATCAGAGAGGACATTGCTGTAGGCAGCACAGTGGGGAGGTACAGTAGTCAGGTTTCTTTGTCTATGGCTAGGTATGTTTGTTTTACAGTTGGTGCTCAACCTGTTGACAAATGCATATCACTACATAGTGGGGAGTGGTGGTCAATTGAGGGGACGGTGGTTCAATCCTACCTACCGCCGTTTCGAAACTTAGGCAATTTCGTTCACCCTACATTTGCCTGTATCTTTCGGAATAGACACTAAAAGCCGGTGGTCCCTTCTATCTGATGTCTGTGCCAGGGGAAGTAAAAGATCCCACACAGGGGGTAAATGTGTAACCTGTAGTGGACTCACTAATTCTAGAGGACAACTTCTGTGTTAGCTTTTTAATTGGACTGTTTGGAGGAAACCACCCAAGAACTAAGAACCTAACCCCTTTTAATTTTGGGTTTATTAACAGTTGAATTGACATTGACATTCAACTCATATTCAACAGTTGGATAAAAGTAAACATTTGGAATTCAATTTGGATTTCAGTGGATAGTCACAAGTTTAAATAAAACAAATTCAACAATTGAAGACGAGTTTAATCAGAGTTTAATTTTGGTTTGTTTTGATATGCAGCTTGGGTTTAACGGTTGAACACAAATTGAAATTATACATGGATTTAATAGTTGAGCATATGTTGAAATTCAACTTGGATTCAACAGCTGAGATTTAGGTCACACTTCACATCACAAGTTGAATTTAACGTTAGGAGACAAAATAATTATAGTACATCTTTACAATCTAAAACATGTTTATACATATAAATTAGGCAGTTTCAATCTTTGTAAAAAATTTAAAAAATTCACAGGTCATACAAATATTTGCAATGTTCCTGTGTGCAGGGTTATAGCAGTGGACAGTGATGACAGTGATGACAGTGACAGGAACAGTTTCCCACGGTACTGGTTCAAGGACGTCCACTCACCGGCGGCCAGGAAATTCATGCTGGACTCATTCACAGGCCTCCTACGAGTGAAACACCCCATAGACAGAGACTCTCCAGCTGGGGAGACTCACTTTGTCTTCACTGTAGGGAGCACTTGTTATTTTAACTAATTCTATTATCTTCTTCATTGCCTTTTCCCACAAGGTGGGGTCAGCGGCCCGAATTCTTGATATCCAGGATCAACAATTGCTTTCACTTCGTTGTTTTCTTCCATTCTCTGCATGTGTCCATACCAACGTAGTCACATTTCTCTGACTTTCTCTTGTGTGCTGTTCACTCCTAGCTCCTTTGTGATGTCCAAACTCTTTACTTTATCTCTGAGTGTTACACCTTTAATTCTTCTCAACATCCCCATCTCTGTTTTCTCGAGAATCTGTTCCTCATTATTATATACACTGTATATATATATATTATATATATATATATATAATACTAAATATAATGATATATAATATATAACTTATAATAATATATATATATATATATATATAAACACATATACATGTAGATATGTATTCATATACATATGCAACATCTTATATATGGTTTAAATTTGTAACTAAATCATATTTATTTTCTATAAATGTAGGAGCATTTCTTTTGTTACGCTAACTTTGTCATTCATTCTTATAGCGTATGGCTTCAGTGTTGTTTAGTTGGTTGTGTTTGCTCTATAAAACACTATGTTCAGATACATTATGTGTAGTATTGTGAACCTGTAAACGGAAATTAGTTATACAAAGAATAGTTTATTTTTGACTTTATAAGGTTTGACTATCACGCGGCATTTAGAAAAATCACTGCAACATTGGAGAATATATTACGAAAAATTTGAATTCTTTGTAATTGTAGTTTCTTATTAACAAATTCTATTTATGTTCATATTTGTGGGTTATCTACTCTGAATATTTGTTGTTGTCATGTGTGCAGGTCGTTGCGTCTGACATGGTGCCTGTCCACGACACAAGTGTCATACACAATGTGACAGCCGTAGTCAACATCACCATACTGGATGTCAACGATAACGCTCCAACATTTTCCAATGGTGGGTCATATGAATAAGGGAACATGGTTGAAAGAACCTAATATGTATGTGTAGGGTGTTGTTGCCTAATTTATCAGCAGTCATGATCTGTGCAATGAGTTTCCTTTTGGTTTGTCTAAAAAATTGTTGCTCATTATATTTACACATTAATTTGAGCTACTAAAAAATGTGATGATATGATGACGAATTGGTCTGACTTTTGACATTTTATTCAAGTTAATATAATTTTTTTACAAATACCCACTACTAATTGTATACACCTCATCCAGTTGGCCAGCAGATTTAGATAAACATGACCTACTAGAAAATGCAATCACTGGGTCAGATAGTGGTCTAGCAATAGTATAGTGTTTGTCACATTATTTTCAGCCTTTATAAAATGACATTTACACATGACATTTGTACTGTATTTTTTTAATAAAAATTTTAATATATATTTTTTACAACTTATTTAATTAATTTCCTGATATATTTATTCATAATTTTTTTAACTTTTCACTTATATTTTTACGTTGATCACATCCTTGCTTTGATTGTATTATATGTATGTATTGTACTTTTCATATTTTTTTAATTGTATTTTATGTATATATATATATGGACGATGTCTTGTCTGAAATAATTTTTTTATTATTATTAAAATATGTAGATTACTCACAAAAGACAAAATTTTCCCACCTGATTTGCAGATTTGTACACAGTTGCGGTGCTGGAGAATGTGACAGTGGGGACAGACATAGGGCTCATCGTGGAGGCTGACGACAGGGACACTGGACCAGCTGGAACCATCACCTTCGAGCTTCTGCCTTCTCAGGTTGGCTGGCAGCCATTTTGCTAAGATAAAGAACTCTTAAAGGGAATAACAACAAGGCATTATATTAATTTCTTTTGTTGCATATACTTGAAGTATACTATTATATGTAACATTTGAGTGTGTTTAAAAAATACATAAAAATATCTATATGTTTAAAATGTTATATTAAACACGGCTAGCCCGCAGATCCCGCGGAATTTTCAGATTTAATGAGCTACGCGTTTTACCAACTATGACGTCATCCCAGCATCCGTAAAAGCGCGGCACAAATATGCATATTTCAAAAAGCCCACTGGCATTGCATAAAGTGTGGAATTTCTAATTCGTTCAAATGTTACATATAATAGTATACTTCATGTATATGCAACAAAAGAAATTTTTATAATGCCTTCTTGTTATTCCCTTTAACTACAAATCTATTTTTGCTGAGCTTTTACGGATGCTGGGATGACGTCATAGTTGGTAAAACGCGTAGCTCATTAAATCTGAAAATTCCGCGTGATCTGCGGGCTAGCCGTGTTTAATATAACATTTTAAACATATAGATATTTTTATGTATTTTTTAAACACACTCAAATGTTACATATAATAGTATACTTCATGTATATGCAACAAAAGAAATTTATATAATGCCTTGTTGTTATTCCCTTTAAGGAAAATTCATCCTAAAACAAAATATGTTGTTTAATTAAGGGAGTTTTTCAAAATGCAAATATTCATTGCCGTATTATAGTGGACACTATTTCCATGACACACCAGTGACAGTGTATACCGCTGGTGCGTCACGGAGTTGACAGTTTTCAGGTATTCAAGATCATTGTTAATTAAGGATCAACATTTATTTTAAGGTGCAAAATTGGGTTTAATAATTATTAACGATTTCAGTGAAATGATCCCCCGGTGTTTAGTTTCCAAATACCTACAGGAATCTGAAAGATTACTTACAAGAGATATTCAAAGTATAGCAAGTTGGCAGCTATGACACCAATTTTTGTAGACCTAAAAGGAGTCGCAACTATCCAAATTGTGTACTTTTAAATTAGTTTTCATATTTACTCTGTGCGCAGTATAAGTATGAAACAGAATAAAATGACAGCATTAGCAGTTAACATCTGAGGTTTTAATTTTGATGTGTTATATGTATGTATACACATGTATAGAAGTATATACACTTGTACAGGCATATTATTTGTATTTGTTATATATGCTTGTGAAAACCATCATTAAGTATAATTATTTATAAAAAATGTGAAGTTTTTTAGAAGCAATCATCTTTCTCTATATCACTGAAGATACTATGTGATGACGATATACCAGTGAAAGTATATCGGTGATGCACCCTAGTGTTGGGAATTTTCACAATACAAAATCACTGTTAAAGAGCGAAATCAGTTTTAAAGAGAAAAATTTTGCTTATGAGTTCCTAGAAGTATCAGTGAAACAGCCCCCCGTGTGTCTACTTTTGCATAGATTCAACTTGGAAACAGTTATGGAATTTGAATATACAATGTGGAAAACATCATACCAACTCATATTTGGCTGGGCCAGTTATAAATGTTTCGATTGACGTTTCTGCGCATGCACAATAAATGTAAAATCATCAATGTGCAGCGAAAGGACAAAGCATTTGTGGTATAAATACCACGGGTTGCTCGTTAGGATGTATATAACCTCTCAACAAAGTTAGTTGTCACAAATTAACATGAGACAAACAAGTTTTGAGGCATATTTTGATAGCAAGTGTAAATGACGTGACAGTAGTGCGCCATAATCCGTGACAGTGATTTACAAAAAACGTAACATTTTATTGTATTGAGTGACATTTTAAGAAACTCTTCACAGTAAACAAACATCACAGAAGAGTTAACGAACAGCTCGTGGCATTTATACCGAAAATCCTTTGTCGTTTTGCTGGACATTGATGATTTTATATTTATTGCGCATGCGCAGAAACATCAATCGGAATGTTTTTACCGACTGGAAAAATGTAAGCGCAACAACATAACCGTTTTTAAGATATAGTGAGTATTTGTTCATTTCATGTTTTGAGATTTCCCCCAGCTTTTACTTGCTGTCTTTGTGCTGGTGTTTCTAGAGTCCATTCAGAGTGGACGGACGCAGTGGTCACTTGCTGCTGGACGTGTCCTTGGACTACGATGACCGAGAGCGCCCATCCACCTACACACTGACATTGCTTGCAGTGGACGCCGGTCAAACTCCTCTCACAGGGTCCGTCTCAAAGTTACTCCTGCCTCATAGGGATAGTCTCAGAACTTTGCAGTCCAGAAATGATGCATTTGCTATTACATCTATAAGTTATAAGCTGCATAATTTATCAGTTATATGTTCCATCTTCCATATATGTACCAGATGTAAGAAAAAACATCAAAAATATAGTTCATCACTATCATCATCATCACCACTCCATCAGATCGCTGCTACCATCACTGTCACGTTCGCCATCACCACAAACATCACCCCTGTCATCACCACAACCATTAAATGAGAGCAACCAAAATATGATATCAAAACTCAGGAATATTACTTATGAAATGTGTCTAAATTAATGTGGTTTAACAACACTAGAAACCAGGAGACTGAGAGGAGATCAGATAGAAGTGTTTAAAATATTGAATGGGTATGAAAATATTGACAACAATATTTTTTTCTCGGTTAAGGAAGAGGGGACAAGAGGACTAGGAGTTACATTAGCAGAGAAGCAGTGTAGACTAGATATTAGAAAATTCCCATTTTTCACAAATAACAGTAAACGAATGGAACAGATTATCAGCTGATTGTGTAGGCGCTAGTAGTGTTAATATGTTTAAAAATGAAATCGACATATGCCTAAGACGGGCGGGGTACATTTAGATAGATAGGTTAGTCTCTCGATAAGCCAAAGGGCTTCCTAGTCCACCTGCCATCTAGAGTTGATTTTTCTAGGTGGCCATCTTGTTAAATTACTGTCTTCATCGCCCCCACCGTCACTACAGTAAGTACCGTCATCATCTTACCCTTACTTGGTGGATTGATGTGTTACAGAACAGCCACTATTAGGGTGGACATTGTAAATGTCAACGACAATTGGCCGGTCTTCAACCTGTCAGAGTATCACTTCAATGTTGCTGAGAATGAGGCTGCAGGTCATGTCATAGGTCGTCTCCATGCCAACGACCCAGATGGAGACATAGTCATGTATGAGATATCTGTGGGTGCAGGGGGTAAGTTTGTTTTGTAGTTTGTATTCGGTATCTTTATAGTTTTACACTAAAAAATTACTACTGATAATGTCAGCTATGAAACTGTTGAACAATTGATATGATTGTTTTTGTAAAAATGTTGGCAGCAGTTGGCCATATTTAAATTATTAAAACCACATTTTGCAATTTATATATGCAAGCCAAAAACAACAGAAAATTAAAAAAAAGTAAGCATTTCAAGCAAAAAACCATCTAGAACCCAAAAAGGTGGCAAGCACACAAGTAACACTGTCACAATTGGATGAGTAATTTATTGTTTTTAGAAATTATTTTTAATATCAAATAAATGATCTATTCATGTATTTATATTAATAAATTTATTATTATATATTATAAAGAATTGTTATTATTGTAGGGCATTTTATGTGATTTTAATTTACTTCTGTATTATAGAGACCATGTATTTGAATTAGTAGCATTTTTAGTGGCATTTTAGAATTTAGTTTTGACATTTTATGTACAATACTAATTCATGTATAATTTTACAAGAAATAATATTATATTTCAGTGAACTCTCGATAAGCCAAAGGCTTCCTAATAATGTTTGCTTGCCATCTGGAGCTTGGCTCCGGACGGCAACCTTGTTAAACCTTGTTAACCGATTAGCACTCAAGTCGGGCATTGACGGTCACCAAGAATCTCCTCAGGTCAGCCATAGCCGGCCAGCGAATACAGCACAGCGTTTGAATTCGGTTTACATGGTTGTATCTAGTGATTAAGAAATGCAATAAATGTGACACCTATCTAGACATATAACGTTAAATTGTGACTATTTTGGATACTTCCGTTCTCAAAAATATTTACCGCATTTTAGAAATTTAACAACGACAGTTTTGGTTTTTGAACATTTCAAAATGTCCTCCAGCCAGGAAGTTGGCCACGTATACAGCTACAATGTGTAACATTTTTTAACAAGTTATATACCAGTGTGTAGATAATTTAATGTTCTTTTAAATAAACCCAACTTGTAGAAGTAGAAATCCAAGCATTACAAAGTAGCACCGCTGCAAAGTATTTTATTTACAAAAAGTTTAAGAATGTCATTGTGTCAACCACAAAATGTTCACAATATTTTAAAGTTATAACAACAGTGTTGACACCACTATGTAGGTACTTTTATTATCTACAACATGCATACTATATATGCAATTGTGTGAATTTAATAATAAAGGCGCTAGAGCAAAGACAATGGTGCAAGCTATAGTTTTAAACATCCAGGTCAAATAGTTGAGGAGTCACAGGATTCACGTTAAAATCGGCCGAGTGCTAATGGGTTAAACAATTTATGATATGTTTATTATTCTGGAAACATAGCCATTGCAAACATGTATAACGACTGCATGTTGTGTTCTATTTCTAGATATGTTTGCCATTTTACAAAATGGAGAGCTGCGACTTTTGTCTTCCCTTGATTACGAGTTGTCACGGCTACACTCGCTGGTGGTGCGCGCTAGTGACACCTACAGTTCATCTGGTGAACTGCTCGACACGCCACATTACACAATGGTGTCTGTGATAGTGACGGTGGAGGACAGGAATGACAACATGCCTGTGTTTGAGACTGGCCGGTACAACGTCACCGTAGCAGAGGACACGGCAAACACAACGCTTCTGAAGGTGTGATTAATATATTTGTCAATTATGTTTTAAGATTTCTCCAAGTAGCAGCAGTAGAGTCTTGAGTAATTACGATAAATTGCTATTGTCAACAGCGATTTGATTAACATTGTGTTTGTTAATCACTGCCATTACCACCATCATCAACATCATCACCACTACCACTCATCAGCATCACTAAAATAATCCCATCAACACCACCACCATCCTCATGTCACCTCCAAAACCTCCATACTCACTTCACCTCCACCACCACCATCCTCACTTCACCTCCAAAACCTCCATCCTCACTTCACCTCCACCACCACCATTCTCACTTCACCTCCAAAACCGCCATCCTCACTTCACCTCCACCACCACCATCCTCACTTCACCTCCAAAACCTCCATCCTCACTTCACCTCCACCACCACCGTCCTCACTTCACCTCACCACCACCATCCTCAATTCACCTCCACCACCACCATCCTCACTTCACCTCACCACCACCATCCTCAATTCACCTCCACCACCACCATCCTCACTTCACCTCCACCACCACCATCCTCACTTCACCTCCACCACCACCATCATCACTTCACCTCCACCACCACCATCCTCACTTCACCTCCACCACCATTATCACTTCACCTCCACCACCACCATCCTCACTTCACCCCCAGCACCATCATCACTTCACCTCCACCACAACCATCCTCACTTCACCTCCACCACCATCATCACTTCACCTCCACCACCACCATCCTCACTTCACCTCCACCACCATTATCACTTCACCTCCACCACCACCATCCTCACTTCACCCCCAGCACCATCCTCACTTCACCTCCACCACCATCATCACTTCACCTCCACCACCACCATACTCACTTCACCTCCACTACCATCATCACTTCACCTCCACCACCACCATCCTCACTTCACCTCCACCACCATCATCACTTCACCTCCACCACCACCATCCTCACTTCACCTCCACCACCACCATCCTCACTTCACCCCCAGCACCACCATCCTCACTTCACCTCCACCACCACCATCCTCACTTCACCTCCACCACCATCCTCACTTCACCTCCACCACCACCATCCTCACTTCACCTCCACCACCACCATCCTCACTTCACCTCCACCACCACCATCCTCACTTCACCTCCACCACCACCATCCTCACTTCACCCCCACCACCACCATCCTTACTTCACATCACCACCACCATCATCACTTCACCTCCACCACCACCATCCTCACTTCACCTCCACCACCACCATCATCACTTCACCTCCACCACCACCATCCTCACTTCACCTCCACCACCACCATCCTCACTTCACCTGCACCACCACCACCCTCATTTCATCTCCAACACCACCATCCTCACTTCATCTCCAACACCACCATCCTCACTTCACCCCCAGCACCATCCTCACTTCACCTCACCACCACCATCCTCACGTCACCTCCACCACCACAACCCTCACTTCATCTCCAACACCAACATCCTCACTTCACCTCCACCACCATCCTCACTTCACCTCCACCACCACCATCCTCACTTCACCCCCAGCACCATCATCACTTCACCTCCACCACAACCATCCTCACTTCACCTCCACCACCATCATCACTTCACCTCCACCACCACCATCCTCACTTCACCTCCACCACCATTATCACTTCACCTCCACCACCACCATCCTCACTTCACCCCCAGCACCATCCTCACTTCACCTCCACCACCATCATCACTTCACCTCCACCACCATCATCTTCACTTCACCTCCAGCACCACCATCCTCACTTCACCTCCATCACCACCATCCTCACTTCACCTCACCACCACCATCCTCACATCACCTGCACCATCACCATCCTCACGTCACCTCCACCACCACAACCCTCACTTCATCTCCAACACCAACATCCTCACTTCACCTCCACCACCATCCTCACGTCACCTCCACCACCACAACCCTCACTTCATCTCCAACACCAACATCCTCACTTCACCTCCACCACCATCCTCACTTCACCTCCACCACAACAACCCTCACATCACCTGCACCACCACAACCCTCACTTCATCTCCAACACCACCATCCTCACTTCACCACCACCATCCTCACTTCACCTCCACCACCATCCTCACGTCACCTCCACCACCACCATCCTCACTTCACCTCCACCACTACCATCCTTACTTCACCTCCACCACCACTATCATCACTTCACCTCCACCACCATCATCCTCACTTCATCTCCACCACCACCATCCTCACTTCACCTCCAACACCACCATCCTCACTTCACCTCCACCACCACCATCATCACTTCACCTCCAACACCACCATCATCACTTCACCTCCACCACCACCATCCTCACTTCACCTCCACCACCATCATCACTTCACCTCCACCACCACCATCCTCACTTCACCTCCACCACCACCATCATCACTTCACCTCCAACACCACCATCCTCACTTCACCTCAACCACCATCATCACTTCACCTCCAGCACCACCATCCTCACTTCACCTCCACCACCACCATCCTTACATCACCTACACCACCATCCTCACTTCACCTCCACCACCACCATCATCACTTCACCTCCAACATCACCATCCTCACTTCACCTCCACCACCATCCTTACTTCACCTACACCACCATCCTCACTTCACCTCCACCACCACCATCATCACTTCACCTCCACCACCACCATCCTCACTTCACCTCCATCACCACCATCCTCACTTCACCTCCAACACCACCATCCTCACTTCACCTCCACAACCATCATCACTTCACCTCCACCACCACCATCCTCACTTCACCTCCACCACCACCATCCTTACTTCACCACCACCACCACCATCATCACCTCACCTCCACCACCACCACCCTTACTTCACCTCCAACACCACCATCCTCACTTCACCTCCACCACCATCCTCACTTCACCTCCACCACCACCACCCTCACTTCATCTCCAACACCACCATCCTCACTTCACCTCCACCACCATCCTCACTTCACCTCCACCACCACCATCCTCACTTCACCTCCAACACCACCATCCTCACTTCACCTCCACCACCACCATCATCACTTCACCTCCAACACCACCATCATCACTTCACCTCCACCACCACCATCCTCACTTCACCTCCACCACCATCATCACTTCACCTCCACCACCACCATCCTCACTTCACCTCCACCACCACCATCATCACTTCACCTCCAACACCACCATCCTCACTTCACCTCAACCACCATCATCACTTCACCTCCAGCACCACCATCCTCACTTCACCTCCACCACCACCATCCTTACATCACCTACACCACCATCCTCATTTCACCTCCACCACCACCATCATCACTTCACCTCCAACATCACCATCCTCACTTCACCTCCACCACCATCCTTACTTCACCTACACCACCATCCTCACTTCACCTCCACCACCACCATCATCACTTCACCTCCACCACCACCATCCTCACTTCACCTCCATCACCACCATCCTCACTTCACCTCCAACACCACCATCCTCACTTCACCTCCACCACCATCATCACTTCACCTCCACCACCACCATCCTCACTTCACCTCCACCACCACCATCCTTACTTCACCACCACCACCACCATCATCACCTCACCTCCACCACCACCATCCTTACTTCACCTCCAACACCACCATCCTCACTTCACCTCCACCACCATCGTCACTTCACCTCCACCACCACCACCCTCACTTCATCTCCAACACCACCATCCTCACTTCACCTCCACCACCATCCTCACTTCACCTCCACCACCACCACCCTCACTTCACCTCCAACACCACCATCATCACTTCACCTCCACCACCACCATCCTTACTTCACCTCCGCCACCACCATCATCACTTCACCTCCACCACCACCATCCTCACTTCACCTCCACCACCACCATCCTCACTTCACCTCAACCACCACCATCCTTACTTCACCTCCACCACCACCATCCTCACTTCACCTCCACCACCACCATCCACATGTCACCTCAACCACCATCCTCACTACACATCCACCACCATCATCCTGACTTCACCTCCACCACCACCATCCTTACTTCACCTCCACCACCACCATCCTCAGTTCACCTCCACCACCACCATCCTCACTTAACCTCCACCACCACCATCCTTACTTCACCTCCACCACCACCATCCTCACCTCACCTCCACCACCACCATCCTCACTTCACCTCCACCACCACCACCCACATGTCACCTCCACCACCACCATCTTTACTTCACCTCCACCACCATCATCATCACTTCACCTCCACCACCACCATCCTTACTTCACCTCCACCACCACTATCCTCACTTCACCTCCACCACCACCATCCACATGTCACCTCCACCACCACCATCCTTACTTCACCTCCAGCACTACCATCCTTACTTCACCTCCACCACCACCATCTTCACTTCACCTCCAGCACTACCATCCTCACTTCACCTCCAGCACCACCATCCACATGCCACCTCCACCACCACCACCACCACCATCCTCACTTCACCTCCACCACCATCATCCTCACTTCCCCTTCACCACCACCATCCTCACTTCACCTCCATCACCACCATCCTCACTTCACCTCACCACCACCATCCTCACATCACCTGCACCACCACAACCCTCACTTCATCTCCAACACCAACATCCTCACTTCACCTCCACCACCATCCTTACTTCACCTACACCACCATCCTCACTTCACCTCCACCACCACCATCATCACTTCACCTCCACCACCACCATCCTCACTTCACCTCCATCACCACCATCCTCACTTCACCTCCAACACCACCATCCTCACTTCACCTCCACCACCATCATCACTTCACCTCCACCACCACCATCCTTACTTCACCTCCACCACCACCATCATCACCTCACCTCCACCACCACCATCCTTACTTCACCTCCAACACCATCCTCACTTCACCTCCACCACCACCATCATCACCTCACCTCCACCACCACCATCCTCACTTCACCTCCACCACCATCCTCACTTCACCTCCACCACCACCACCCTCACTTCATCTCCAACACCACCATCCTCACTTCACCTCCACCACCATCCTCACTTCACCTCCACCACCACCACCCTCACTTCACCTCCACCACCACCATCATCACTTCACCTCCACCACCACCATCCTTACTTCACCTCCGCCACCACCATCATCACTTCACCTCCACCACCACCATCCTCACTTCACCTCCACCACCACCATCCTCACTTCACCTCAACCACCACCATCCTTACTTCACCTCCACCACCACCATCCTCACTTCACCTCCACCACCACCATCCTTACTTCACCTCCACCACCACCATCCTCACTTCACCTCCACCACCACCATCCACATGTCACCTCAACCACCATCCTCACTACACATCCACCACCATCATCCTGACTTCACCTCCACCACCACCATCCTTACTTCACCTCCACCACCACCATCCTCAGTTCACCTCCACCACCACCATCCTCACTTCACCTCCACCACCACCATCCTTACTTCACCTCCACCACCACCATCCTCACTTCACCTCCACCACCACCATCCTCACTTCACCTCCACCACCACCACCCACATGTTACCTCCACCACCACCATCCTTACTTCACCTCCACCACCATCATCATCACTTCACCTCCACCACCACCATCCTTACTTCACCTCCACCACCACTATCCTCACTTCACCTCCACCACCACCATCCACATGTCACCTCCACCACCACCATCCTTACTTCACCTCCAGCACCACCATCCTTACTTCACCTCCACCACCATCATCATCACTTCACCTCCACCACCACCATCTTCACTTCACCTCCAGCACCACCATCCTCACTTCACCTCCAGCACCACCATCCACATGTCACCTCCACCACCACCACCACCATCGTCACTTCACCTCCACCACCACCATCCTCACTTCACCTCCACCATCACATGTCACCTCCACCACCACCACTGTCACCATGGCCACTGTCACCATCACCCACCGTCATCGTCCCACCACCGTCATTACTACTGCCATCACTTCCATCACCCACACCTTTCTGAATAACTGGACAAGTTTTGTGAACCAACACTTGCACACCTGACAGTACCACACGACATTCATCCAGATTCCCTCTCATTCAGCACTGCCTCATAAGATGTTCTTCATTAGTCACACTCGCTCTCTCTGATTGTCACAGGTGGAGGCCACAGACTCTGACTCAGGCAGCTATGACTCCATCACTTACTACAACACTTCCTCTCTCTGATTGTCATAGGTGGAGGCCACAGACTCTGACTCAGGCAGCTATGAGTCCATCACTTACTACAACACTTCCTCTCTCTGATTGTCATAGGTCGAGGCCACAGACTCTGACTCAGGCAGCTATGACTCCATCACTTACTACAACACTACCTCTCTCTGATTGTCACAGGTGGAGGCCACAGACTCTGACTCAGGCAGCTATGGCTCCATCACCTACCACCTTGTGGCTGGCAACAACAATGGTCTCTTCATACTCGATTCCAAATCCGGCGTTTTGGAAGTGACCAATAGCACCCTACTGGACCATGGTCAAACACCACAATATACGCTTGTTATACAGGCACAAGATGGTGAGGAAGTCTTTATTCACCTGATGGTCATATGTTCCATCTCATAAAAACTTTAAAAAGTAAACATTTAATTGGTAAATGATAAGACAACAAGTCAAGATGAATTTGTTTATGTCATTGTCAATGTCATCATTTATAACAAGGAATACCAAGATGGCAAGATGTATTGATTCTGAAAGCAAAGAAACATTACTACTGGGTATCATTTCATTATCTACAGTAATAATAATATATTAATGAAGCGATTATAAGATAAAATACTATTACCATCATATAAATTGTTGTGCTGATCAAGTTTGATTGTGAACTCAGATGAACCTTTAATAACGTGAATGGCATTCTTAGTAACTGTCAGAAAGCTGTACCCAAGGTTGTAATAATTTGGGGTAGATTTAAACAGCATTCCGATAAAATTGTATTACTTTTACATAGTCACATAGTTTTACTTTTGCTTAAACAACAAACCAATACAAAATGTAATAACAATGATTATAGTTGTATGCATCATAAAAGGGGATCTTTTTAAATATGAACATACTCTTAGTAGGGGGCGGCGTTTATGCTACCGCTATGGCTTGGGGTAATTTAGAATGTCCTCAAGTAGCAAACCGTACTTTCTCGCTAGCCCCTATGCAGTTGTTCCTGTGGTGGCCTGTAGGTGGCGTGCCACCCCTGAGCAGTCTGGCGGAAGTCGTCGTCACGGTGATAGACGTAAACAACCACGCCCCGCACTTCCTACAGCGTCTGTACCACACACAGGTGGAGGAGAACTCGTCCCCAGACGCCTTCCTGCTGCAGGTAAGGACACCTGGTGGTCACCGCATGTTGTAAAATAAATAGGAGCGGTGGTCGCGTGGTAGAGCGCCGCACTGTCAATCGAGGGGACGGTGGTTCAATCCCACCTACCGCCGTTTCGAAACTTAGGCAATTTCGTTCACCTCACATTTGCCTGTGTCTTTCGGAAGAGACACTAAAAGCCGGTGGTCCCTTCTCTCTGGTGTCTATGCCAGGGGAAGTAAAAGATCCCACACGGGGGGTAAATGTGTAACCTGCAGTGGACTCACTAATTCTAGAGAAGGACAACTCTGAAAAAAACCAAGCTCGACAATCTAGTCACAAACATGTGGCTAACACAGAGTGATGAGCTAACCATAAGAAGAAGAAGATGAAATAGGTTTATGTCTATGTGGTTTGTTTTGTTCGCTGGCTTGTCTTTGTGAGGCCTGCCGCTTGGGAAAGGATTTGATCTCGTGTCTGTGAAATGATAAAAATGCATTGAGCAGGACAGAGAGTGGATGCTATCAGAGTGTGAGAATGAAGTACACACGCACACACGCATGCATGTATGTGTGCATGCATGCACACATACACCCATGCTGCGACACACACATATTTGTTTGAAAACACATCTTTTTAAGGCCGCATTTGTAAACTACTTGTAGGGTATTTTATAATGAATTTATTTTAAATGTAATTATAGTTTTGCAATTTTTTACTTACTTTATTATTAAGTTATTAATATATTTTATTATTTATTTATTATTTTATTTTAGTTATAATAATTATAAGTTTAGCATATTAACAAGAACTTTTAGAAGCTTTATTTAATTTTCTGTTTATTATCATTTAACATTTCGTGTTTATGTTTAGTTTAACTGATTATGAATATTTTATTAAATATGCATGTGTTACAATGTATTTTATGCACCTCTGAGCGGACATTTTTCCGGATATAGGTAATCTGTATATTCATGTAATGTGTAATGCGCCTCTGAATGGGTTTATTGCTAGATATATGACATAGACAAATACAGTATTTATTTATTATTCTTTATTTATATATACGGCGCTTTACAAATAAAAATTATTATTATTGTACATTCATCAGTATCTCACTTCTCTCCCTAATTCCACAGGTGGCTGCCTCGGATGCTGACAGTTCGGCAGACCTGAGATACTCGATGACAAATGACATATTCACAGTTGACACTCTCACTGGCAGAATGACGACCCTTGTCTCCTTGGACCGCGAGTTGATGTCCGACTATCTCGTCAACGTCAGTGTCACCGACAGCATACACACCGACGTGACATCCGTCTCTATTGTCGTTCTCGACACAAATGACAACGCGCCAGAATTCAGCCAGGAGACGTTTTCCATATCCATAACAGATGACGTCAAAGTCGGCACATCAGTGTTGGCTGTAGTAGCTGATGATGCCGATCTTACGAACAATGGCATGGTGACATACTGGATCCACGGGACTGACGGAAAATTCCAGATCGATCCATCTTCAGGGATCATCACGATCTCCGGATCATTGGACGCGCGAGCAAAATACCGCTACGCAATGCGTGTCTTTGCAAGGGATCATGGGTATCCACCGTTGTTGTCAAACGTGTCGGTTGTTGTCAGTGTGAATGAAAGTCGTGAGCATGCTCTCACCTTTGACAGATTCAGCTACCACGTGTCAGTGCGGGAAGACGCAAGTTTGAACGTTGAGATATTTAAAGTGACGCTTTCAGCCAGCGCAATACCCACCACCGATGTACGATTTACGATATCCGAAGGAGATGTCGATGATACATTCGGCGTAGACGTCAGAGGAGCACTGGGGGTAATGAAACCTCTCGATTTCGAAGTGAAGAGGCATTACAGCCTAACGATATCAGCAGTGGATTCTCGAGGTCTTGCTACTAGCGCCACCGTCGTAGTGACAGTCTCGGTACTCGACGTCAACGACAACTCACCAACGTTTTTACCCTCACCGAAGATCATTCGACTTCTCGGGCCACTGGATGAAGGTAAAGTCATCTTCAAAGTCATCGCCATGGATGCTGACAGTGGAGACAATGGTGACGTGACATATTCCGTCATTCAAAACACACGGGATGGCAATTTCACCATCGACCCACATAGTGGGGAAATTATGACAAATTTAGCGGTACCTGTCGGACGTTATGATGTCAGCGTAATGGCGTCAGATCATGGACGGCCTGGACTGTCAGCACGTCAGCAACTGATGGTGTACGTGCTAGATGACAGGCCTGCTGCGTTGTACCCGATGTTTCACCAGGCCTGGTACCGAGTGGTTGTCAACGAGAGTGTCACAGTGCCACATGTGTTAGAGGACGTCAACGCAGTCGTTGGTGACAAGGAGAACGATAAGGATGTGTACTACACGCTGGATGCCAGAGAACATGATGGACTGTTTGAAGTGGACACACAAACAGTAAGTTGGTCTGTGTGACACTTAACCGATTAGCACTGTAGTTGGGCACTGACGGTCACCCCGAATCTCCTCAGGTCGGCCATAGCCGGAGAACGAAAACAGCACAGCGTTTGAATTCGTTTTACGTGGTTGCATCTAGTGATTAAGATATGCAATAAAAGCGACACCTATCTAGACATATAACATTAAATTATGACTATTTTGGCTACTCCCGTTTTCAAAAATATTTACCGCATTTTCGAAATTTAACAGCAATAGTTTCTGGTTTTGGACATTTAAAAATGTCCTCCAGCCAGGAAGTTGGCCTCGTATACAGCTACAATGTGTAACATTTTAGCACAAGTTATATACCAGTGTGTAGATATTTTAATGTTCTTTTAAATAAATCCAAAGTAATATTTTTAAACATCTAGGTCAAATATTTGAGGAGGCACAGGCATCACATTAAAATCGGCTGAGTGCTAATGGGTTAAGATTTTTATTTTTGCTAAGACCACCTATTTTAGGATGCGTCTGTGGTTTCATGTTAGTTTGGAAAGTAGAATTAAATGTAATATAGTATGCAAAACATCTCAAAACATTTTCAGACCAGCGCAGCAATCTCCAGCAAGTCATTGGGGTTAGTAACATCTTGGGGGATACAAGTGGTCTTGCTGACCAGTGACATTGACCCTGTATGAAATACTTATATCTTGAAACAAGTGTATTGAACCTGCCAAATGATGCCTTGTTTATTGTGAGTCAGCGCGGTGATAAAGGCCTGTTACATGAATCATTGTGTATTGTGAGTCAAGTGAGGGAGGAAATGGCATTGGTCTGCCACTCAGGGCCTTGTGTATTGTGAGTCAAGTGAGGGAGGAAATGGCATTGGTCTGCCACTCAGGGCCTTGTGTATTGTGAGTCAAGTGAGGGAGGAAATGGCATTGGTCTGCCACTCAGGGCCTTGTGTACTGTGAGTCAAGTGAGGGAGGAAATGGCATTGGTCTGCCACTCAGGGCCTTGTGTATTGTGAGTCAAGTGAGGGAGGAAATGGCATTGGTCTGCCACTCAGGGCCTTGTGTGTTGTGAGTCAAGTGAGGGAGGAAATGGCATTGATCTGCCACTCAGGGCCTTGTGTATTGTGAGTCAAGTGAGGGAGGAAATGGCATTGGTCTGCCACTCAGGGCCTTGTGTACTGTGAGTCAAGTGAGGGAGGAAATGGCATTGGTCTGCCACTCAGGGCCTTGTGTATTGTGAGTCAAGTGAGGGAGGAAATGGCATTGGTCTGCCACTCAGGGCCTTGTGTATTGTGAGTCAAGTGAGGGAGGAAATGGCATTGATCTGCCACTCAGGGCATTGTGTATTGTGAGTCAAGTGAGGGAGGAAATGGCATTGGTCTGCCACTCAGGGCCTTGTGTACTGTGAGTCAAGTGAGGGAGGAAATGGCATTGGTCTGCCACTCAGGGCCTTGTGTATTGTGAGTCAAGTGAGGGAGGAAATGGCATTGGTCTGCCACTCAGGGCCTTGTGTGTTGTGAGTCAAATGAGGAAATGGCATTGGTCTGCCACTCAGGGCCTTGTGTATTGTGAGTCAAGTGAGGGAGGAAATGGCATTGGTCTGCCACTCAGGGCCTTGTGTATTGTAAGTCAAGTGAGGAAATGGCATTGTTCTGCCACTCAGGGCCTTGTGTATTGTGAGTCAAATGAGGAAATGGCATTGGTCTGCCACTCAGGGTCTTGTGTATTGTAAGTCAAGTGAGGAAATGGCATTGTTCTGCCACTCAGGGTCTTGTGTATTGTAAGTCAAGTGAGGAAATGGCATTGGTCTGCCACTCAGGGCCTTGTGTATTGTGAGTCAAGTGAGGGAGGAAATGGCATTGGTCTGCCACTCAGGGTCTTGTGTATTGTAAGTCAAGTGAGGAAATGGCATTGTTCTGCCACTCAGGGTCTTGTGTATTGTAAGTCAAGTGAGGAAATGGCATTGGTCTGCCACTCAGGGTCTTGTGTATTGTAAGTCAAGTGAGGAAATGGCATTGGTCTGCCACTCAGGGCCTTGTGTATTGTAAGTCAAGTGAGGAAATGGCATTGGTCTGCCACTCAGGGCCTTGTGTATTGTAAGTCAAGTGAGGAAATGGCATTGGTCTGCCACTCAGGGCCTTGCGTATTGTAAGTCAAGTGAGGAAACGGCATTGGTCTGCCACTCAGGGCATTGTGTATTGTAAGTCAAGTGAGGAAATGGCATTGGTCTGCCACTCTGGGTCTTGTGTATTGTAAGTCAAGTGAGGAAATGGCATTGGTCTGCCACTCAGGGCCTTGTGTATTGTGAGTCAAGTGAAGTAAACGTGTAATCAATTATGAAGTATCACACCAATTAGTCATGCCTCATTTGCTAACAAAAAGTGCATACGCCACTTTTCATTAGACATTCCTGTTTTGAAATATTTTCTAAAAGTTGAACTAATCATTCAGATAATGTTCGGTAATGTTATCTTTGGTTTTGGTTTAATCTACTTTCCCTTCCCAGGATTTGACAATACTGTCGTCTCCACCCATTGTCTGTGCTGTCAGCGTTTTGACCATGTATGTACTGCTCAACAGACCAAGCACACACAGATATATGTAATTGTAGGTTATTGGCTCATGAATTACAATCTTAAAATGGCATTTTAATATATTTGTATTAACTTATCTGACTATATATTGTCATATGTTTTATTGTCATATTTTAGTAGTAGAGTACTTTTATATTGCACATTGTCTGACTATTAACATTTATTTATCTGTATTTAAAAATAGTTATATAGCTGTATTTTATTTGTCTGTATTGATTTATATGTATTTATTTATCTATTTATGTATTTATTTATTATTTATTAATGTATTTATTTTTTTCTTAAATAAATTTTTAATATTTTTATAAGTACCACATTGGGAATAAGTGTATTTTTGTGTGCTTTAATGTGTTTGTCCTTGGTAATATAATATATATATGTACATATATATATATATATATATATATATATATGTACATATATATATATATATATATATATATATATATATGTACATATATATATATATATATATAAATATATATATATATATATATATATACATATATATATATATACACACACACACACATTATGCTTATTCTTTATTTGCTTTTGCATCTAAACTATGTTTAATTGTCATATATATATAATTTTTACCAAATAGACTCGATAAATTGTCCTATATTGCATATGGATGGATATTACTTTATGATGTTTGTTTGTGTCCCCTGTAGGGTGTGGTGACCGTCACCAGACAGCTGGACAGAGAGACGGTCAGTGTGTACATGGTCACTGTGACTGCCTACAACACCCTGGAGCCGAGCTACTCCTCCGACACACTGGTAGGACGACTCCAGACGACTCCGGTCTCACGCAGAATTGTTTCATTTTGTATCTATTTTATACTATTTTAACGAGCTGTAATTTTTTAGACATGTTGTATGTTCCAATTATAATCATATATTTTGCTGAATATTTTTTATTGTTATGCTTTCATTTATCTAAAGGTATGTATTCATATTAGAGAACATTTACAGTTTTACTATCCTACAGTTTTATTGTTTTAATTTTACTAGACATTCTAATTAGTAACACTTTCATATATTGCTATGCCTTCATAAATAGTTTTACTAATATACATTAATGAATTTGTTATCAACCATAATGTTCTTATTGTACTATTCAGCCACTTTGGCTGCCAGTGAAGTGAATAAACTTTATTAATATCCTTGCCATCTGCATGGTGAGATTAGCATGGTAGATTCTTGTCACGTAGACAATAGTTATTACGGTATTACTTGTAATGTGACAAATTTAGATATATTATATAATTAGGTATTACTTACATGTGACAAAGTTTTTTCTTTCAGTTAGTATTAATAGGTTGTGGTAAAGTTTATGAGTGTGAAATACGATCGGTTGTGTCATTTGTTAGGTGTTAGTTGTTAGTACCAGATAGTTTCTTACTCTTATGTATCACAGTACTTTTTCAGTTAACGCTATTTATTGTGAAACAACTGTTGCAATATATCAGCTCATCCAAATCTCTCGTTTGAGAATTTAACATTCTAACAGCTGTGTTTCTCCGACATAAAATGTTGCCTGCTTTGTAAGTAGTAGATATTTAAATAAATGCAAGTCATTTGTCGAATTTTTTTCAGGTCATAGTAAATGTGACAGACACAAACGACGAAGTCCCAGCATTCTTGTTCACACAGTACGATGTCTCACTAGTGGAGAATGCTCCTGTGAACACAACTGTGGCGATACTTCAGGCATTTGACCTAGATCTCAATGCCAAGGTGGTGTATTTATCGAAGGAATTGTTAACTTCACGAGAAACTTGTTAAAAATCTAAATATTCACGCACATATTTTTTGCATAAGAAAACGCAAATGTTTTGCTGCACCTATGTTTAATACCTTTTACATCCAGCGCAAAAATTTTGATTATTAAAAGTATTTAAAGTTATTTGCATCAACATTTACCATTTGTAATGTAAATGCTTTGCTGGTAATATATATTCTTTTCTGAAGTAAATATTATTGATGAAAACATGTCAAAATAGCTACTTTAAATATTGGAATGTGAATAAATCTACTTGCTTCGAGTTTGGTAAATTGTGCAATGTGGTCTTGGAAAGAAATATGGAGTTATTTCTGTCGTTTTTGCCTCCAGTTGGTCTATCATATCCTTCTTGACGAACCTGAGGGTTTGTTCCGGGTCACTAGTGAAGACAATTCGGCTATTGTCCTGTTGAGAGGTGCAATTGATTGTGACACAATGGATCCAGACTTACATCGGGCATACTCAGTCTGGGTAAGTTCTCTGTTTCAACATTAAAATGAGTTATATTTGTAGAGCGCAGTGGCTCAGGGGTAGACCTTCGGACTCTCGACTACGAGAACCCGGGTTCGAATCCTGGCTGCAGCGTTAAAACCTTGGGCAAGTTTTTTCACTCTACATTGCTCCAGTTCACTCAGCTGAATTAAATGAGTACCTGGCTATAGACAGTGGTGGATATGTGTACGAGCAGCCTTCGCGCATTAATTGTAGCATATGGCTGGATGCTTCCCAGAGAAGCCGAGATGGTGTCTGAGTGAACAGGTCTGTCAGGGAAGTAAAGTGTAAAGCGCTTTGAGCGGTCCTGAGGATTGGATATTGCGCTATATAAGAACTGCCTTTACTTATTCATTTTTTACAGTTATAGTAATGAAGTTTCTCAAGTTCACATATTGTGTATTGCTGTGACAAGAAGAAGACGAATATTAGGGGCATGGCTCATGTTGACGTCAGTTGTGATTTGTGCACCGTCTAAGAAAATATCGGACAGCGTGAGCTGTGTGTGAATGTTACTGAATGGCTACCTGTTGTTATGGGTGTAAGCATGAATGGCTACTGTTGTTGTAGGGAAGTGTAGGTTGTCACAGGTTGTTGTAGATAACTGTAGGATGTCACAGGTTGTTGTAGATAAGTTTATGTTGTCACAGGTTGTTGTAGATAAGTGTAGGTTATCACAGGTTGTTGTAGATAAGTGTATGTTGTCACTGGTTGTTGTAGGTGAGTGTATGTTGTCACCGGTTGTTGTAGGTGAGTGTCAGTGATGGTCCCCACACAGGAGTGCCAGTCCTCCTGCGTGTCCACGTGCAGGACCTCAATGACAACTGGCCCCGGTTTGAGCACTCGCTCTACAACGTGACAGTGTCAGAGGTAGAGTCCCGGTGTCAGATAGAATATTGACCCGCGTAGAAAAGTGACCCGGGGGTCAAAATACTATAATAGAAAATTGACCCCCCCCTATGGAAAAGTGACCCGCCCCTTGTTTCTTCATGGATTTTTCTTTTTTGTATGTATTTGAATATTAATGACATTGAAGGTAATGTTTTGTTTATATTTGTACAACATTGCACATTGATACTTTAATAATATTATTGTTATGCCATAATACTTTTTTCCAGTGAAAGATCTCCTTTTCAAACTGACACTGCTCAGTGGGCATATTTTGTTGACACTTGCACCAACACCAGTATTTTATTTTGTGTCCAATTTCATGGAAAATATTCTGGTTGGTGCACATTCTGCTAACTCCCTTAGCCAAATGAAATGAGGTGGGGGGGTCATATTTCTATGGTATAGTATATTGACCCGTGGCTCATAATAGTAAATGCAGACATGTTAAGTCTCCCGCATTCGGCGGGAGACTCCCGCAATTTACAGGAAATCTCCCGATCTCCCGCACGGGAGAACCAATCTCCCGCAATTTCATCGAAATGTAAGTGAAAAAAATTGCGGGAGACTCCAACACCCAAAACAAACAAATTTGACCTAAGTTACCGAACTGGGTGTGCATAATTGGTTTATTTCTGGCTGGGTATTGTCTTGTATATTTTTTCTGTGTCACCTCACAATGCAATGCCAGTTAACTAATTGCAATCGAGTCTGAGACTGAGCTAATGCTCACAGGCATCGCCGGGCGCTCGCCAGGGTGGACAATGATTTGAACAATGACCTGAATTGGAATTATTTAAATCACGTCTTACTGTGATGACTGAACATTAAAAACTGTCTAATAAATATCTAAGTACAAGGCCTACACCTTGCCTGTCGCTGACATTGTTTATTAGCTTGATAGAATCACGCGAGCCGCTTTGATACCCTATTATCGCCCACGGTGTATGTTCCAGTCTTGTAGTACAAAGTGCAATCCGTTTAGATCTAATCAAATAATGGCCATCCATACATCTACACTACATGTGCATGTTTGTAAATATATGTACTTTTGCTAAGCTCTACTATTTGAGTACATTTGACATGTAATTGAAAAACATTCTTAACAGAGAAAGCATAAATCTCTCGTCTCCAGTCGTGCCTAGGTCACCATGGCTCAGTCAAGATCATAAATAAAGAATTCCTTATTCAAGTTTTACATATAAAGATTATGTTAGTTGTGTAATAAAATATCATGTAGATGCTGCTGCTTTTCATCCAAGGGATTTTTTGCAACATATGATTCATATCAGAAGTTGAATAAACATGCCAATGAGATTAGCAGGGAATTTATGATATTTGTGGTATTATGACTAGTGATAATAAAACATCTATTGTTCATGGCTCCAAGAATTGTTTTGCTCCAAAATAAGTTAATTCATATAACAACAAAATCTATGTAAATATCTTAATCAGTGGAATTTATTCCTTTTTGTATTATATTATTTGCATTTATGGTTAAAAACCTAATTTACGTACAATAGCCCGATTTTTAAGACCCTCCGATTTACGTATAAAATGCCGTTTTCCCCCCGAGACCCTCCGATTTACGTATAAATCTCCCACATTGGCATTTCCAAAACTTAAAGGGAAAACAAAGGCAACGGTTTGGTGATATGGGCCTAATAGAGCTAAGAAAAACTAACAATTTCCAACCTCAATCACATTTTTAACGTCAGCGGTTTAGCAGAAAAAAATTGTAGAACATATATCTATAGAAAGTCTATGGAAAACGCCATTTTAGAAAAACAGTGACGTATGAGACTCGCCGCCACTGATAGGCGGTTGTCGTACTACTTCTTGGCAACTCCGTCGGGTGGCGCTGTGACTTTGCGCTCACAAAAGAGCGTAAATAATAACATGGATTTTCTGATTCTTCGTCTGATGGAAACAGCACGGATTCAGAAGTGGCTGGATATAGATTTCAGCCACAAAGACAAAGGCCTGTGTTGTCAGACAGACCAGATGTGCGTGATGGTGAAGACCCAAGGGAAATTGAAATGACGAGAAGAGAAACAACCAGTCCAGAGGCAGACACGGCATCGACTGGTGTCAACAATGACATGTATTGTCCGACCTAACCATGAAAACGACCGCCAGCAGCCGCCAAACTTCTCATCACTTGTCATACATACATATACATACACTATGTTATAAAATAAAATCACTTGCATTCCTCTAACGAAGAAAATTTACAAAAGTAACTCGATCGCAGATCCCGACGGCAACTCAGGCTCTTCGGTTACCGTAACATCGCTATAAAAGTTAGATTTACACAAAATAACGTTAGGCGGCACGGTGGTGCGCGCGAGTATTTATAAACTTTATTTACTGCATTAACACGCGCAAAATAGTTTAATTAATCAAGTAATAATTAATTATTATCATTACAAAGATCTTCAGAAAATGTTAAGTTTTCTTATAATATAATTATAATATTTTTTTTCTTATAGCGCCAAATCCATAATTGTTTGTGGCGCTTCACAATATGATGTTATTAAAATATATGCAATAAGAAGAATGCTACCCACAGGTAATATTAAAAAAAAAAAATGCATGTGTTTGCATAAAATTACGTGTTGTTCGATGATGTCACATTGTTAATTTTCAGAATATTTCTATAAACATCCCGCGTGTACTGCAAGCATGCAAAAAAAAATTAAGCTTATATTATATAAACGATGTTTTTAACAATGATAACGAAACAATAACATATTATTATTTTTGAATGCCCCAAAACCTTCTTTTTCTACCACCATATATTTCCCATATTATATTCATATTCTGCTTAAATTTCAGTGATTTATTGTCCCGATAATTAATACAGTGTTTTGTCCAAAAATAATTATTATTACATATCTGGTGGTGGAAATATAATTCATGAGTAGAAAAATGTATAGTTTCAATAATATTTTCTTATGCATACTGTGTGTATGTGCTGAATGAATTATTGTTACCTCGTAATTATTTTACCATCTTAATTATTTATTACCTTTACATTAATTTACCACTATTGTTGTTATGGAATTTGTATGGGTTCTTTTTAATACTGATAGGTCACTTAGTTAATTACATAGACACACATATTTTCATTATTTATTTTGAAATATTATCTGTGGGTAGTATTCTTCTTATTGTATTTTTAATAGCAGTATGTTGTGAAGCGCCACAACCAATTATGGATGTAACGCTATATAAATAAAATACTATATTATAATAAAACTTATAATTTCCTGCAAATCATAGTGATGATAATAATTAATTATTACTATATTATTTACAATTAATTAAACTATTTTGCGCGTGCGAATGCAGTAAGTAAAGTTTATCAATATTCGCGCGCACAAACGTGCCGTCTAATGGCATTTTGTGTAAGGCTAACTTATTTTTGCGATTTTACGGTACCGGCCAGCGGTCATCGAAATTGCCGTCGACATCAGCGCGTTTGTTTTATGGATTTTCTTCGTTAGAGGAATGCAAGTGATTTTATTTTATAACGTAGTGTATGTATATGTATGTAACATACGTTAGGATAAGTTTGGCGGCTGTTGGTGGTCGTTTTGATGGTTAGGTCAATCAAATTGGGTCGTCTTGGATCGGCGCTGTGTCTGTGACTGTCCCAACGAATCCACCGAAACACTGTTTCAGTTCTGCTCGATTCAAAGGTTAACAAGAAGACATCTTAATGATACTGTCTTTCACTGTACTGTTACCATAAGCGTATGAGGAACAGTGTGGCATATTGATGTCGCGATTTCGTGGTAAACCGACGTAAGGCAACTTTTAGCGTACCGCTTGGCTCTCTGTTATGACAGCTGAACCAGCAGACGACTCTCTGACGTATTACTTTTCCAAACTGCTGGGTTGTGATTGGTTGCAAGGTCCAAGATGGGCCGGTTCATGGTGTCAATGATTTAGCTAGATTTTCCCACTTTAAGACCACTTTCTGAGGTAACCACTAAGGTGAAAAATTGGATTGTAGATGCAAATGATTAGCTAGTGTAAACTCTTTTAGGTGCATAACACTAAACTGTTGCCTTTTTTTCACTTTAACATGTATGGTAAATGTTATACAAATGTTTGCCAATTTATATGGTTATATAATGGTGTATGATTCATACAAGCATCATAGTAAATATCCATTTGATAATTACCGAATAAATGTTTTACAGTAGGGGGGGTCATATTTCTATGGCATAGTATATTGACCCATGGCTCAACATAGTAAATGTTATAAAAATATTGGCCAATTTATATGGTTATGTGACCGTGCATGATTCATACAAGCATCACAGTAAATATCATTTGATAAAACCAAATAAATGTTTTACAGAGGGAGGGTCATTTTTCTATGGTATAGTATATTGACCCGCGGGTCAATATACTATACCATAGAAATGTGACCCCCCTCCACCCTACAGCCATCAAAAACTAACTTTTTGCTATTGCCAGGTAGACATTTCTCTGTGATGTTTGTATAATAAATCTACAAGCCCATAACTATCCAAATTGGCAAAGTTTTACAGTTTTCTCTGTATATCAAGCCACAGGTCAATATACTATACCATAGAAATATGACCCCCCATCCCTACAGCCACCCAAAACAAACTTAGCTATTACCAAATAGACATTTCTCTGTGATGTTTGTATGATAAAACTACAAGCCCATCACTATCTAAATTGGCAAAGGTACAGTTTTTATGTACAATGAGCCACAGGTAAATATACTATACCATAGAAATATGACCTCCCACCCCTAGAGCCACCCAAAACAATTTTATTATAGTATATAAAAGGCTATGAAATCTTGAATTTTACAAAGTATGAAAGAATTGGATGGTTAAAAAACTATCAATGACATTTGCTAACAAGTTTAACAAAGTAATAAAAAAAACTTTTTCATTTTATTTGGTGACCTAAATTTAAGATTATACATTATCTTCTGAAGTGAAATAGTTAGTTACGTGCTGTAATTTAACATTATGATCAAAACCATTATTTCAAATATATATCCATAAAATATGGGGGTGGGTCATTTTTCTATAGGGCGGGTCATTTTTCTATAACTAAAAATCTATAGAAAAGTGACCCGGGGATCATTATTCTATATAGAATAGTGACCCGCGGGTCACTTTACCCCTGGGTCAATATTCTATATGACACCGGGTCAATGTGCAAAAACCAACAAAGTGGGGAGCGGTGGTCGCGCGGTAGAGCGCCGGACTGTCAATTGAGGGGACGGTGGTTCAATCCCACCTACCGCCATTTCGAAACTTAGGCAATTGCGTTCACCCCTCATTTGCCTGTGTCTTTCGGAAGAGACACTAAAAGCCGGTGGTCCCTTCTATCTGGTGTCTATGTCAGGGGAAGTAAAAGATCCCACATGGGGGGTAAATGTGTAACCTGCAGTGGACTCACAAATTCTAGAGAAGGACAACTCTGAAAACCAAGCTCGACAATACTCTAGTCACAAACATGTGGCTAACATAGAGTGATGAGCTAACCATAAGAAGAAGAAGTACAATAGAATGTTGTCAGGCACACACATGTATGCATGGGAGTTTCTTGGATAGTCAGTGTAATAAACGGGGGTGTCAGCATTTGGTAATTCTCTTCCCAGGGTCAGAAGCAGTATGGTTTCTCCATATTTTATTAATTATTTGTTTACATGCTTTTCAAGCAGCATGTGTGTTACATTTTTTACAATTGATACCTTCACTGGGTTCAAAACAGTAAGTTTTCAGCTTTTAGGCAGTCTGAAATGATCCAAAAACGTAAACCAAAAAGCCCGACGTCAGGCACCTTTTAAACCAACCTTATCTGTTGACGCTGTAGGGTCTGAAGGCGTGTCATGAAGTGCTGACAGTGACAGCCGTTGATGTTGATGTCTCGGATGTCAACCAGCTGAGATACACCATTGTGAAAGGTGAGACAAGTGTGAATGCGAATACACTTGTTTCAGGCAAAACCTGTAGTCTGTCAGTTAATATGCAGCACATGCTATGAATGGCGTAGTTCTGTGTGTATTGTAATTACTGTGTATTTGGACACATAAAAATTAGAAAATTATCACCTGCTTGAATACCTGCAGTAAGTGAAATAATTCTTAGACTATGTATTCAAAATTATATTTACACAGTCCTTAAACATAAAGTACTCAAAATGTATTAATTGTGTAGATGTTTTTGGCTGATTAAACACACACAGGGCTTACATAGAATAGTTACGTTATATTGTTTTTTGTTTGGAAAACTAAAAGTCTCCTGTACAAAAGTTAACAGTGTTATAATGCAAGTTGTCATCTGCATTCCTCGGTGGGATTTAATACTTTCAGGTGATGAGGATGGATTATTTGAGGTAGCAGATAAAACAGGGATACTCTCTCTATTGTGTCACTCAAAGAAGGGATTGGACCATGAAAGCAAGGACAGGTACTTCCTGAAAGTGACTGTCACTGACATGGCAGGACATGAGGTAGGTGTCACACCATGGTAGGACATAGGTTAGATGTCACACCATGGCAGGACATGGGTTAAGTGTCACACCATGGCAGGACATGTGATAAGTGTCACACCATGGTAGGACATGTGATAAGTGTCACACCATGGTAGGACATGTAATAGGTGTCACACAATGGCAGGACATGGGTTAGGTGTCACACCATGGCAGGACATGTGATAAGTGTCACACCATGGCAGGACATGGGTTAGGTGTCATACCATGGCAGGACATGGGTTAGGTGTCACACCATGGCAGGACATGGGTTAGGTGTCACACCATGGCAGGACATGGGTTAGGTGTCACACCATGGCAGGACATGTGATAAGTGTCACACCATGGCAGGACATGTGATAAGTGTCACACCATGGCAGGACATGTGATAAGTGTCATACCATGGCAGGACATGTGATAAGTGTCACACCATGGCAGGGCATGTGATAAGTGTCATACCATGGCAGGACATGTGATAAGTGTCACACCATGGCAGGGCATGTGATAAGTGTCATATCATGGCAGGACATGTGATAAGTGTCACACCATGGCAGGGCATGTGATAAGTGTCATACCATGGCAGGACATGTGATAAGTGTCACACCATGGCAGGACATGTGATAAGTGTCACACCATGGCAGGACATGTGATAAGTGTCACACCATGGCAGGGCATGTGATAAGTGTCACACCATGGCAGGGCATGTGATAAGTGTCACACCAGTATAATATTTCATATATTTGTTAACCATAGTCCTATATAAACATCTAATTTGTTGTTACATAGTTGTTTATGTTTTTGTTTTAATATCATGCACCGTATATAAATTATTACCAATTAGATTTGGTTACATTTGAAGATGAAATGATTAAGTAAACCATTGTAGCAGTTCATTGCAACTGTGTGACACAAATAATTGCTATTACTTAACTACTTGTATTTTACATCGCTGCAATACATTTGGGCTAATCAGCACTACAGCAATTTAAAGAAAAAACACATTTATAGATATTTGACTGGTTTCAGGACACAACGTCAGTTAACATCACTGTACTGGATGAGAACGACAACCCACCTGTGTTTTTGAGTTCCCCATTTAGGGCCTACACCCTAGAAGGTGAGTAGAACAGTTACCAGGAACTGTGTGGTTGAGAGAACAAGACGGTTTTATATAATGTTGATTCCGCGGTAAATAGCTAAAGTGACGCCTGAATCAGGTTTAATTCTCTGTGAAGTGTAGCATCATCCAGCCCACCTTAGCAGCAGGTGTCAATGAGGAAGACAACAGGGGACAGTTTCATGGAGCGTTCTTATGACAATATAAACTCTTCGAAAGACTAAAACGTCTTAAAGTTACGCTAGTTGCGTTTCATGAGTCTACTCCATAGCTGCACTTAGGATGCTTCATGTATTTAGTAGGCATAACATTACGCTAGTTGAAATATTTAATACGTTCCCAAGTTCGTTGATGCTTCCAAAACGCCCACTCTCAACATCATTATTTTTAATGTCTACACTGGATATCCTTTACATTCATCATAGCTTGGCATTTGCTATACGAACAGCATAGGCGGCAGCTAAACAAAAAAAGGTGTCCAGGCACACCACAAAAAATAAATACAGGGATTCCCACAGCAACCTAAGTCGGTCAAGTTTAGTCACACGAATGCTAAATTGGTCTCATGAAACCGGCCACAAGCTACATCAACTAGTCACTGTTAGCTGCGACCAGTAGACCATATAATTGCGGGTCAAGTTACACGGCTTTATGAAACTGGCCCAGGACATTAGTGACACATGTAATGTCTTTGTGACAGGTGACCAGAGTCTGAGGTTATCTGTGTCACTCCTCGCGAGAGACACAGACTCTGGGGAGAACGCTGACATTGTCTACTCGCTGCGAGATCGTCACCAAGAGTTCCTTGTGACGACGGACTCCCACCGTTCCCCTGCCAGGGTGAGGCTGGCTGCAGTTAAGCTCACTGAGCACATATCTGCCTTAGTGGACACCTGTCCAGCCAGAAGGACAAGGAATAAATTGCAGCACGTTGTAAATATTAGTAGCAAAATAACCAGCTTCAAACAATCCTCTGTCACTGCTTTGTATGAAAAGCAGGTACTCCGTAAAGCCAATAAAATAATTAATGACAACACATACATTCTATATAACGAGTACGTCCTTCTGCCCTCGTCCAGAAGGTTCAGAACTATCATATCAAAAACAAATAGAAAGCGAGACTCATTCATTCCAATGTCTGTACGACTTCTAGACGATGTGTGTATGTTATATGTTTTGTTTCAAGTTAAAAATTACAATTATAACTTTAATTTTTAAATTCTATTATAGATTTGTCTTGTATTTTATTATGATTAATGTTTACGTACTGTTTAAATAATTAATTTATCTGTATCTTTATTTCTCTACTCTGTATTTTATATTTTTATGATGACGAACGCTGCAAAATTAATTTCCCGGTCCAGGACAATAAAGTTTTATTGTATTGTAATAAGACCTCTCTACAATTGGTTCATTTGAAAATCCCACCTTTGCAATGTCCACGGTCGTAACCTGGTCACTGGGCGAATGTATTCCGTCCAGTGACCTGGTGATGTTTGTTAAAGGCAAAACAAAGTTAACTGTTTCGTGGCATACACCTAATAGAGTTAATATAAATTAACAATTTCCACATATACTAAATTTTTTTACGCCAGCGGTTTACCAGAAAAATATTTTTTAACACCCAGCCATCCAAATACTACGCGCTACTCCATCTTAGACGAAGAATGATGTCACGACGGTGATCGAGGCGCTCTCCACGTAGATTCACTGCATGGGGTTTGGCTGTTGTCATGAAATGGCTGCAACTCGGCAACACGCGTAACATGCTGATGACGGTAAATATAAAGTTGCCTATTATTGTTATCGCTGAAATCATCCCATCAACTGATGATACATGACTACATGTCTACTTCAAAGCATTTCTCCTAAAAATGGACCGAGCAAAATGAACTGTACTTGGACTGGAGGGATTCCAAACAGTACGCCCGCAAATATGAATCAATTTCTTCAATACTACCGGTTGTTTCAACTATTATTGCAACCGTATGCCGAACAGTAAGGCATAATTACTAAAGTTTACCATAGATTTAACCACAGATTTAGATACACGTCTATAAGCAGCTGCTAGATGTCACGCCAACTGAATGAACTGTCGAAGACTCGAAGTTGTTGACCCTTAACAACGTCGCAGGTTAAGGGTCAGACATAGAATGCCGCGCGCTGAATGGCCAAGTCAATTTAACCCTTCACTTAATGGCGGCGTCTAGACCATCGTGGATTTCGTTAGAATTTTAGACTTTAAAGTCACATTCTGAGTAAACCGCTGACGTTAAAAAATTGAGTATATGTGGACATTGTTACTTTATATTAACTCTATTAGGTGTATGCCACGAAACAGTTAACTTTTTTTGCCTTTAAAGATTTGTCTTAGTGTGTTCTTTCTTAATGATCGTTTGGACATATAAAGTCAGTGTCATTTATTTGGTCTTCAATAATCCAGCTGTTTCCCGATCTGCTTTTGTTTTGAAGGGCCCATCTTGATATTGTGTATAACCGTGTAAATAGTGTCACTAATCAGTTTGTTTACTTGGCCAAAAACGTGGGAACCAACGAATGTTTGTGTGGGTAAGTGAGACAGGACTCTATACAAACAATAGATATTATTAGGTGTTTAATTAATTTTATAATTTATATCATTTAATATTTACCCTTACAAATGCATGCACACACACATACATGCATGTTTGCTTGGGAAATACATCTTAATAAATATATATATATATATATATTATGTATACAGCTGTATATATATATATATATATATATATATATATATATATATATGTGTGTGTGTGTGTATATATATATATATATATATACATGTATATATACTTACGTATATATACACACAGTGTATGTACAGTTGTACAGATATGATGTTACTTCAGGGCACCCTGCATGTGAGACAGCCATTGGATCGAGAGAAGGCTTCAGTGCACCTAGAGAACGGGACGGCCGTGTTTTCAGTGACAGTTATCGCCACAGACCGAGGGATCCATCCACTGACCGCATCCACTGTGGTTGGTAGCAGCACACCTGTTACATGTCACACCTGTCACACATCACACCTGTCACATCACACCTGTCACACGTCACACCTGTCACATGTCACACATGCCACACCTGTCACATGTCACACACGCCACACCTGTCACATGTCACACACGTCACACCTGTCATATGTCACACTTGTCTCACATCACACCTGTCACGCATCACACCTGTCACACGTCACACCTGTCACACGTCACACCTGTCACGCATTACACCTGTCACACATCACACATGTCACACATGTCACACTTGTCTCACATGAGTTACATCACACCTGTCACACCTCACACCTGTCACACATCACACCTTTCACATGTGACACCTATCACACATAACACCTGTCACACATCACACCTTTCACACATGACACCTGTCACACGGTCAACTCACTCTCTCACCTGACAGGCGTTGCAATGATGCCAGTATAATTGCAATTCCAAAATAGCATCTCCACATACTTTTTTGTCGGATATGTCGAATATATGTTGTAATTTAGAATTGAAAAAACTTAAGGTGACCACAAGAATTATATTCATTGCCATACAATGTTACAGCACATGCTATAGATTAGTTATAGAATTTTAAATGACCATTACTATCACTTCAAATGCTCTAGATATGAACCAAGATGTCACAGGAGACTGTCTCTCTGTCTGCAGGTGACAATATATGTGGATGACATCAATGACAATGAACCAAGCTTTGACCGGGACAGCTACGACGTGTCACTGTCTGAGAACAGTCCGCCAGGGACGTCTGTGGTGACAGTGACAGGTGGTGATGTGGACCTTCCACATAACACACACCTCACCTACAGCATGCAGGGGCAAGGTGAGGACTGGTGAATGGAGGGAGTAGATTGGTTGTGTGTGTGTGTGTGTGTGTGTGTGTGCGTGTGTGTGTGTGTGTGTGTGTCAGTGTGTGTGTGTGGTGTGTGTGTGGTGTGTGTGTGTGGTGTGTATGGTGTGTGTGGTGTGTGTGTGGTGTGAGTGTGTGTGTGAGCATGCGTGCGTGTGTGCGCGTGCGTGTGTGTGAGTGTGTGAGTTTGTTTGTGAGTCTGTATCTGTGTGTGAGTTTGTGTGTGAGTGTGTGTGTGTGTCTGTGTGTAGTGTATGTGTTGTGTATGTATCGCGTGTGTTTGTGTGTTGTTTGTGTGTGTGTCTGTCTGTATGTGTGTATGTGTGTATGTGTGTGTCTGCCTGTGTCGTGTATGAGTCATGTGTATGCATGCATATGTGTGTCTTTGTATGTGTGTGTCTGTGTCGTGTATGTGTCGTGTGTGCATGTGCGTGTGCATACATATATGCGTCCAGGAATTTTATATCTTGATGATGTCACTGAACAATTTCTAACAAAGTTACACTCTCCAACAGATGTGTTCGTGATAGACAGAGACAGTGGGGTGGTGAGAGTAGCAGGACCCCTCTCGGTGGAGAGACAGGCCCACTACACACTGCCACTAATCCTCAGTGATGGCGTCTACAACACTACAGTGAGTAGGACACGGTCACAACAAATACACAGTCTCATAGACTACTTAAAATAAACTTTTTCATCCCAATCTGTATCCAATATATACTCTAAAATAGTCCCCCGCTATTCAAAGCAAATTTTAACCCTCTTCATCACCTTGTTCCAGGCCCCGTTTTGTGGCATTTTCCTGCACATTTCCTGTTTGTTGCATCCACAGGAATTTTGCTGACTTTTTTGTTATTGCCATTTGAATGTTTATAAGATTTGTTGACGTCACATTAAAAATAAAAATTGTATCTACAAATGTTTTTGTTGCCATTATATAACTTGATCGATTTCTTTCACTCAACATTGTCTAAGTCCACTAAGTTGTAAAAACGAACGTCTGACTGTGGGTGGCAGATATGTAGATGTGAAGAAATAGTTATAGTGCAAGGCCCAGTTTCATAAAGCTGTGTAACTTTACGTGCAGTTACGCAGTCTACTGGTCGCAGCTAACAAAGAATAGTCAAACTATGGCCAGTTTCATGAGACCAATTTAACATTCGCGCAGCTAAATCGTAGTACAATTGACCTAGTTAGGTCGCGGTGGGGAATCCCTGGATTTATGCTGTGTCTGAACAACCTTTTTATTTCTAGCTGCAGCCTTTGTCGTTCGTATAGCAGAAGGGAAGCTATGATGAATGTAAAGGATATCCATTGTAAACATTAAAAATAATTATTTTGTGAGTGTGCGTGTCGGGAGCATACCATACATATTTCAACTTCGGGAGCATACCGTAAATATTTCAACTAGCGTATAGTTACGCCTACTAAATACATGGTGCAGCTAAGTGCAACTATGGAGCAGACTCATGAAACGCAACTAGTGTAACTTTACGACGTTTTAGGCTTTCGACGGGTTATCGCCTGGTACGACGTCGTAAGTAGGCTCCATGAAAGTAGGCCCAGTTTGTAATGTGCAGTTATTGCAGTTTGGCTGATTGCTGCCCAGTGGAGTCGAGATTATGTGTGATTGACCAGATCTGCCCGGGAGTGATTGAAATGACCTAAGAACTGGACAATGCGATGTACAGGTCTTTTTTACACTATATCTTTGCAGGCGGAACTGACAGTCAACCTACTGGATGTGAATGACCACAATCCAGTGTTTGACAAACCTCTGTATCACTTCACTGTCCCTGAGAATGACCTGCCAGGAACAACTGTGCAGTTTGTTGGTCGTGTATCAGCTTCGGACAAGGACCAAGGTGTGAATGGTGCTGTTTCCTACAACATCACTTCCGGAAACCCACAGCAGCTGTTTCTTATTGCTGAGGTAGGAGACAGTTGCATGACCCCACGTGGCAGTGTTTCCATCGTAGTTTTTGAACTAGCACTTAATAAATTTATTTAGGAACGGTCTTTTTGCTGATGATTTTTTAAAATTATTTCTTAAATTTCTTTCATTTCTTATTATATTGCAATTACCTTTCTTATGTATAAAAGCCTAGACGAAATTTATTTCACTGAATAAATGACATTACTACATGTTTTAAACATTATTGCTTATGAAAGCTGCAAAATATGACTATATATATATACATCTATACTTTTTATATCAACCATTACACTTACCTAGTCTGTAATTGAACTAAAATTTCACAAACGATGAAATCATGACAGACAAGTCACTGCTACAAAAATCTTACTGATTGTTAACATTACTCACAACAAATTGTTGATATTATCACATGTCTAAATGTTTCCTGTGGCAGCCAACAGAGGGCAGCATCAGTGTGACTGGACGGCTGGACAGAGAGACAAGGCCTCACCACACACTTATAGTGACTGCCGTTGACCACGGGTCTCCTCCCAGAATGGTCAGTATGTTTTATATCTTAGGTGTATTGTACCGCTGCCTAGATTAATTATTATTAGGCAACGGCAGAGTAAATAAAGGGGATCAACTTGGTGGATAACTTACGCTGTACGGGTGTAAGAGAACTATAAACAAACACCTTATATCAAACTCACCAGCAGCAATCTTTATTTTATAATTGAAATAATAAATGTAATAAACCAACAGAAAAGTATAATTCAAATAAAAGTACAAATTACGCGCCATGTGGCTGCGTACAAAGTGTTTCCCGGAACCAACGTGTCACTCTCACAATCTCGGTCTCTTTACTCTCCTCGTGTCTTTCCCTCCCCTCATATTTATACTATTCCCAATGGCGGGAAACCTTCTGTCACGTGTCCAGCTACGCCCTCTGGTGGGCATCCCCTCAACTTGGAGAGTCCTGCCACGCCCTCTGGTGGGCATCTCCTCACCTTGGTGGCAGCCCTACCATAGATGGTACCTCCAAACAGCCCAAACTTGGGCTAACCCAGGAGTTAAATGTCCTTCCCTAGAATTAGTGAGTCCACTACAGGTTACACATCTTTTACTTTCCCTAGCTGGCATAGACACCAGATAGAAGGGACCACCGGCTTTTAGTGTCTCTTCCGAAAGACACAGGCAAATGTGGGGTGAACGAAATTGCCTAAGTTTTGAAATGGCGGTAGGTGGGATCGAACAACCGTCCTTTCTCTGAGATGTGACAAGCTGCAATGAATAGAATTGAGACTGACCAACTCATCTGTGTTGATGTGCGTCTGAGCATGGCCAATTTCCAAGGATTTACGCAAATGAAAAATTACCTTATTCTTCTTCGCCTTTTCCCACTAGGTGGGGTCAGCGGCCCGAATTCTTGATTTCCAGAATGTTCTGTCCTGTGCATCCTCCGGGGTGATCCGCAGTGCCTGCATATCCCTTCGGACGCCATCCACCCATCTCCCTCTTGGTCTCCCCCTTGGCCTTTTTCCTGGCACTCTCATGTCACCAACTGCTCTCACTTCGTTTTCTTCCATTCTCTGCATGTGTCCATACCAGCGTAGTCTCATTTCTCTTACTTTCCCTTGTATGCTACTCACACCTAGCTCCTTTCTGATGTCCACACTCTTTACTCTATCTCTCAATGTTACTCCTTTTATTCTTCTCAACATCCTCATTTCTGTTTTCTCGAGAATCTGTTCCTCCTTCTTTCTAACTGTCCAACATTCTGCCCCATATAGAAGTACTGATCTAATGACAGTCATGTAGAGCTTGATCTTTAATTTCCTTGGCATTTTCTTGTCACTGATAACCTTATTAATTATTATAAAAAGCAGAAATACATTTATTGCAGTGAAAGTATTGATATCCTATTTCTGTTATTTTCCCCACCGTGTCGATAATCAGGATTCGTTTGCATTTTAGGAAACGGTGAAATATTTATTACCAGTTTGAAGAATGTAAATTGGATTTATTATTTTAAAAGATCTGGGTTTGGTGGAAGGTTTGGATTGAATAGTGTGTGTTTTAAAACGTGTATTCCTAACTTTGATGTTCTCTCTAGAAAACATGAATTTTCGAGTTGGCTATTTAAACCACCTGTAATGTTGCAACTAGATCACTTACTTACATGGATCACATTGATTAAAACTAGTTTAAACAGTATGTAAGGGGTGTATGTTATGAAGATGTTTGGAAAGGCACTGTTTTGTCAGAATTATGATTGCAATACTTAAGCAGGGTGAGTTACTATTTTCAGATTTCTTGTGTCGTTGAAATTGAAGTCCTCGATGCAAATGACAACGCTCCCATCTTCACAAGCGCCACCTACAGCGGAACAGTGTATGAGCACGCAGAACAGGGCACGACTGTTTCCATGGTATGGCCATATATGAATTTGACGAAGTGAAGTTTAAGCTGAATGGGATTGGACAGACAGTGGGACAAACACAGTGATTTAATAATTTTAATGAAATAATGCATAATATTATTAGATGTGAACAATACAGATAGATTACTCATTCACGTAGTTATAGGCATAGAAGAGATCTTCATAATTTTTTACACAAATTTGTAAGCATATGTTACTTGCAATTAAGAAAATAAAGCAAGAAGAATTACGTTTGACTACATATCTTCTTGAAAATTGATTAAATTCTGTACCATAAGAGGTATACAATACAGGCAGTCTATTAATTAAATTCTGTACCATTACAATACATACTGTCCAGTTTAATAATTATGATGTCATAAGCTCTCTGCCAGACGTTAATTTTGTTATGTCTGGCAGAAAAATAAAATTGTAAAATATGGTATTGAGATTGTATGTTAGACAACAACTACGCACACTCCATGAGACCTTACCTGTTATGTTAGACATTTGGAGAAATAATTTGTTTTCATAAATATGATTGAAATGTGTCATTTCTAAATTCATTTTAATCAAGAACTGATGTTATCAGCGAGATGTGATATTTATTGTGATGTTTGCATGAAAGCAACCTGATTGAGTGATATGCATATTAATGTTTTGTCGTTATGTTCTCACAGAGCATTAGTTTGCATGACATTATCGCAGCACTTTGTTGTGATGTAACATTGTTGTCACAGTATTAAGGCATCACATTGTTGTCATAACTTTGTTCTTTGTTGTACCTTCACATTTTTGTCACAGCACATTGCTGTCACAAAACATTTCTATTGCAGCTCATTGCTGTCACATCATGTTGTTGCAGCACATTGCTATTGCAGCACATTGTTGTTGCAGCAGCACATTTCAGTGTTGTAATATTGTAACATTGCTGTAGTACTGCTGTATCATTATAGACTCGTAACTACCTCAGAGAAACAGGCTCAGATCACAAAACAATTACGGTCACTTTAGCAATGGTTGACTCCTAAAATAACAAATCTACGAATACATTGGTCAGTGGTTGTTAATGTTAGCTCGTCAAATAAACAAAAATAAAGCATATATTGTTTTTGTCTGACCTTGCTGACTTATTGGCCAGTCATAATTACAACCAGTAGTTCAATGTGTAGTTGGTGATAACTGTTGACGGTACTGTACTGTTACAACCAATAGTTCAATGTGTAGTTGGTGATAACTGTTGACGGTACTGTACTGTTACAACCAATAGTTCAATGTGTAGTTGGTGATAACTGTTGACGGTACTGTACTGTTACAACCAATAGTTCAATGTGTAGTTGGTGATAACTGTTGACGGTACTGTACTGTTACAACCAATAGTTCAATGTGTAGTTGGTGATAACTGTTGACGGTACTGTACTGTTACAACCAATAGTTCAATGTGTAGTTGGTGATAACTGTTGACGGTACTGTACTGTTACAACCAATAGTTCAATGTGTAGTTGGTGATAACTGTTGACGGTACTGTACTGTTACAACCAATAGTTCAATGTGTAGTTGGTGATAACTGTTGACGGTACTGTACTGTTACAACCAATAGTTCAATGTGTAGTTGGTGATAACTGTTGACGGTACTGTACTGTTACAACCAATAGTTCAATGTGTAGTTGGTGATAACTGTTGATGGTACTGTACTGTTACAACCAATAGTTCAATGTGTAGTTAGTGATAACTGTTGACGGTACTGTACTGTTACAACCAATAGTTCAAGGTGTAGTTGGTGATAACTGTTGATGGTACCGTACCGTACCGTACCGTACCGTACCGTACCGTACCGTACCGTACCGTACCGTACCGTACCGTACCGTACCGTACCGTACCGTACCGTACCGTACCGTACCGTACCGTACCGTACCGTACCGTACCGTACCGTACCGTACCGTACCGTACTGTTACAACTGTCATTGTGATAGGTCAATAGATTGCCTAAGTTAATGTCATCAGCATGACACATTTGTTTGTGTCCACTGTGTAGATGCCACGTGTCCAGGCGACTGACCAGGACATTGGTCTGAATGCTGCGGTCATATACCGGTTATCAGGGTCTGGATCCAGACTGTTTCACATGGATCTGACCAGTGGAGTGGTCAGTGTGAGTGAGGCCGGAGGGCAGGGCTTGGACCGTGAGAGGAAGCACCTGTATGTGTTGGAGGTGGGTGGGACTGAGACAGTGTCTGGCTCAAGGAGCATTTATGTAATATACCAGTATTTGTGTTATGTTTTAGGTTCTTAGGTGGTTTATATTAATATGATACAATAGAGTAACACTTTATTATCCCACAAAGGGAAATTTGTGTGAGATGTTCAATACAAACAAATAAAATAGTATATAAATAAAACATAAATAAATTAGTATATAGATAATAAAAATAAAAACAATAAAGCAGTTTCTCGACAGTAGTCTTGGAAATGCCTAATATTTTAATTGTGTTCATCACGACTGATAATAAGTGACGTCGCGTAAAGCAACCTTTTCTGCAAGCAGTGCATGCTCGGTTAAATAAGTTTACTTTGTTTTTGTCGTAAAGAAAAACAGTTGTTGACAGAATTTCAAGAAATTAATGAACTCTTCATGAGTTTACCATGAATTTTTAATATCTCGATGGACACAGGCAATAATTCAAGTCACATTGTGGATTGGTCATTGTTTAATTTTCATTTGCAATACATGAAAATGTGCCTCGCAACTGACAGTGTACGTCCTCTCGGTAGATTCACGCAGTGGACAGGAGAGGAGGGGTCAAATCTCGGACGAGTACATCAGTGATGACCATTGAACTACTGGACATCAATGACCACACACCAGTGTTTGAACGACACGTGTATAACTTCAATGTGAATGAAGCGGCAGAGTTATACACCCCAGTGGGGGCGGTCAGGGCCACTGACAGGGATGTGTACCCCAACGATAGGGTGGTGTACAGCATCGTCAAGGGCGGAGCAGGAAAGTTCACAGTTGGCAGATTCACAGGTGGGTACAACAGGTGTAGTGTAAGATATGAATAATGTGTGGAAACAGTATATGTGAATTACTTCTGTGCCTGTTTGTTCACTGGGTGCATAGGCCATCGATCAAGGAACCCCACTGTTGTCTGTCTGAGGCTATCCTCTCCATCTCTCTCTTGGTCTAGCCCACCTGCAATGTTTATTTTTCCGTGTCTCTGCCAAGGCTCCGTGGCCTTCTTCTTCACATCTTCCCATATGTGATGGCCTTATGGGTGAAGGACACATGAGATATAGTCTCCTGACAGACACAGTACAACCACTACTTCTATGTCTTTACCGTAGCATAATTGAGCCTCTCATAACCTACTGCAGCATTTGTTACTACCCTGCACTTTCTGTGAAAAACCGTAACACGTTTCTGCCAAGATCATTGGTTTACTTACACCAATGCTCTCCGGAATAATCGACCATGCAATTTTGAATAAAGCTCGTGCTGTCGCTACTGAGTCTGATCACCCGCTCTCTACGTTCTTCCATGTACTTCCGTCTCAAAGGAGATACCGTTGTATAAAATGTAAAACATCTCGCTATAGCAGGAGTGTTGTGCATGTGACCATTAGTTGAATGCTAAATCAGTCGTATTGCTATCAACTGGTTGAATTGTTCTTGCACATCTGGAAATTCATTTGTATTTTGTTGTGACCATCCCATATATTTTAGATGTGATCATGAGTTGTACAATGCATATCCTTTTTAAGGACAATAAAGTGAAAGTGAAACCATGCCATGTTGTCTGTGGCAGGAGAGCTCTCTGTGTCCAGCGATCTTGACCGCGAGTCCTGCCAGCTGTACGTACTCAACGTGTCGGCGTCAGACCTCGGCATTAGACCCGGGCCCTTACATGGATACACCGTGGTCAATGTGACGGTGGATGACTTCAACGACCACCCACCTGAGTTTGACCGTGGCAGTCTGCTACTGTCTGTGGCAGAGAATGTCCAGCCACCGGCCACTGTTGGACATGTGATGGTCACTGATGCTGACCACGGGGCCAGTGCAAGAGTGACCTGTGTGCTCAACTCTACAGGTAATCACACAGCCAGTGTAGTAGTACTCCCTGTCTTGAGGGGCCGCCCCTGTAATCATACAGCCAGTGTAGTGTAGTATTCCCTGTCTTGAGGGGCCGCCCCTGTAACCATGCAGCCAGTGTAGTGTAGTACTCCCTGTCTTGAGGGGCCACCCCTGTCATCATATAGTCAGTGTAGTAGTACTCCCTGTCTTGAGGGGCCACCCCTGAAATCATACAGCCAGTGTAGTGTAGTACTCCCTGTCTTGAGGGGCCACCCCTGTAATCATATAGTCAGTGTAGTAGTACTCCCTGTCTTGAGGGGCCACCCCTGAAATCATACAGCCAGTGTAGTGTAGTACTCCCTGTCTTGAGGGGCCACCCTTGTAATCATACAGCCAGTGCAGTAGTACTCCCTGTCTTGAGGGGCCACCCCTGTAATCATACAGCCAGTGTAGTAGTATTCCCTGTTTTGAGGGGCCGCCCCTGTAATCATACAGCCAGTGTCGTAGTACTCCCTGTCTTGAGGGGCCGCCCCTGTAATCATACAGCCAGTGTCGTAGTACTCCCTGTCTTGAGGGGCCGCCCCTGTAATCATACAGCCAGTGTAGTGTAGTACTTCCTGTCTTGAGGGGCCGCCCCTGTAATCATACAGCCTGTCTAGTAGTACTCCCTGTCTTGAGGGGCCACCCCTGTAATCATACAGCCAGTGTAGTGTAGTACTTCCTGTCTTGAGGGGCCGCCCCTGTAATCATACAGCCTGTCTAGTAGTACTCCCTGTCTTGAGGGGCCACCCCTGTAATCATACAGCCAGTGTCGTAGTACTCCCTGTCTTGAGGGGCCGCCCCTGTAATCATACAGCCAGTGTCGTAGTACTCCCTGTCTTGAGGGGCCACCCCTGTAATCATACAGCCAGTGTCGTAGTACTCCCTGTCTTGAGGGGCCGCCCCTGTAATCATACAGCCAGTGTAGTGTAGTACTCCCTGTCTTGAGGGGCCGCCCCTGTAATCATACAGCCAGTGTAGTGTAGTACTTCCTGTCTTGAGGGGCCGCCCCTGTAATCATACAGCCTGTCTAGTAGTACTCCCTGTCTTGAGGGGCCACCCCTGTAATCATACAGCCAGTGCAGTAGTACTCCCTGTCTTGAGGGGCCGCCCCTGTAATCATACAGCCAGTGTAGTAGTACTCCCTGTCTTGAGGGGCCACCCCTGTAATCACTCAGCCAGTGTAGTGTAGTACTCCCTGCCTTGAGGGGCCGCCCCTGTGCAGAAATACTTTGTTCTTAAAAGAGAGGTGGCTTCTCTACAGAGGGACACATAGACAGCCTTCTATGCGTATAAGACAGTCACCATGGTAACCATGCAGTCTAGGCAGCATATGTTATAGCAAGTATTGAGGGTATCAAGAGAACTTTTTTATTGTACACATAATATGTGTATAATAAATAATCTGTTGACGCCCTTAATACTTGCTACCTTGATAGGTATTGTTCAGTCTTTTAATTACCCTATCTGCTAAGTTTGTTTATTGTTTGTCTTCAGTTGTTTGCTCGATAGATTTATTGATCACATGCTATATATTTTATTATTGGTCAGTTTTTTTTAAATGTGTCTCAAGACATTTTCTTTCATATTATTATTATAATATTTCATATTATTATTTATTTATTATATATATAATATATATATATATATTATGTTATAATTATATATTATATAATAATCTATATATTATATATACATAATATTTTATTGCCTTCTGTTGACCACATTTGTATAATCCTATTGTCCTAGCACCGTTCTCCCTGGACGCTGACTCGGGTCAGCTGGTGACCACGGGGGTACTTGACCGGGAACTAGTGGCCACATACCATTTGGACATCATGTGTGCTGACCACGGTCATCCAAGGCTCTCGTCTACGGCCACACTGACCGTCCATGTCCAGGACACGAATGACCACTCCCCACAGTTTCAGCAGGCTCTTTACAGTGTCCAGTTGTTGGAGCGGACACCCGTTGGGTCGGTCATTCTGTATCCGTCGGCAACTGATCTGGACAGTGGTCAGAACGCTGTGGTGACCTATGACCTCCACGGAGCTGGAGACAGATACTTCAGCATCGATGCTGACACTGGCTTGGTCACGGTTGCACGCTCGATTCGCTTGAGCGACCTGCAGAGGAATGACACTACTTTGGAGTTGACGATACGAGCGACAGATGGAGGAAGACCGCCACGGACGAATGAAGCAATTCTGTTGGTAATAATAATATATTTATTTGGTATAGCACCACATCCATAATCGTTCGTGGCGCTTCACAACATATTACAATTTAAAAGACTTAAAAAGATATATGTATACAATAAGACAAATACTACTGTTTTAAAATAAATGTGAAAAATATGTATTAATATATAAATAAATAAAATTAGTACGGTATTAAATAGCCTAGCACTTTTAAATAATAAATAAATTATGTATTAGTCATAAAAATACATAATAATCTGTCTCATGTATAACTACATCGCAATGATACTGATAAATGAAGGTATATGCATAATTATTAGTAGTAATAAATAGCTTAGTATAATTTGTTAGAACTGTTAATAATTACGTAACAATAATGCCAATAAATAAGTGTATAATTATGTATTGATAATATTATCAAATAATCTAGTAAAAAAATAATAATGTTATGTGGAATTACACTAATATGCAATATGAACAAATGTGTCTTCAGTAGACATTTGGTCAGTGAGTTGTTTTACCTGATTTGGTGGTTTTAAGTTTTTTCAAATGTCAAAACCAAAATTGCATGGTGACTGCTAGCCCGACCATCCGACATTATTCTGAGCATGATGGGAAAGTTGAGATAAAACTGTGAGAATTTTTTTTTTATATGTCGATATATTGTTATGTTAAAATGCTATAGTTACTGTTTATCATCATTTAGTGTCAAGTATTTTGTAAGGAGTATTTAATGTGGTTGAATTACAGAAAATACCATCAACAGTTTTTTTCTAAATATGTGACATGAATATACGATATAAAGATAGCACCATGGCAATGTTAACTATTTATAAAACCAACATGACTATTTATAAAATAGAAATATGACATTTCTACTGGCCCACTACACTCAGCAACCAGCAGTCCTTATACATTAATAATAATAATATTGAATTTATCAAGCAGAATTTTCAAATAAATGAATTAAAAGTTCTGTGAATTAATATCGATTAACATTAAATGTAAGCCAATTTGTAAATAGAAAATATCAATTACAATATCTCTACATATTAACAAAATATGAGTAATGTGATAAAATATTGAGAATGAAGCCCTAGTTTTGTTCGACTGGTCATTTGTAGGTGAGTATCACCACTGTTCCTCACGAGGCTGTGAGGTTGTTTGAGGTGTCCTCATACGAGGTCAAGGTGAGGGAGAATGTTTCTCCTCCAGTGCTACTCATTGACCTCAACACGACCTTGGAGACTGCGGGTCGACCTGTAGTGTACGACCTCAGGTCCAGTCATCCCACTGGTAGGTGGCGATGAATATATAGACATAAAATTATGTATATAATATATATATACACTGTATATATATAATTGAAGCAATATTTATGATTACACAACTAGTAATTTCTACTCACAACAACGTTTCAGCCGCCATTCACAGCCTTCATCGGGAACTGAATTGTCACTGCTCGCTAGATGGCGTGGCGAGCAGACTGTCCCACACGTGACTAAGTCTGTAGCCCCCCTCGTCTCTGTTCATAGTTGGTTCTGTCTTCCTAATCCAGATGGCTTCTTTTATCCAAAGCGCACACCTGTTCATCTCTTTATCCACCTCTTTCACTGTGTTGTCGTGTAATAATGTCTACTGGCCTTTGTCACATGACCTGGTGTTTGTCATGTGACCTGGTTTGTGTCATGTGACGTGCATTGTGTCATGTGACCCTCTCCACTTGCTGTTTCATTCAGGGCTGTTCCAAGTTGACAATACCACAGGTGAGGTATGGTGTATGGAGGCGCTTGACCGGGAGGCTCTGGCCAGTTATGAACTGACCATCGGCTGTAGAGAACTGACGACCACCCACACACGGAGACAGGAGAAGACAGAAACGACAGGTCAGTATATGGTCACTTCTAGCACGGGCACTGTGGCATAGTGGGTGGAAAGTCTGACTGTCACCTGGGTCCAAAATACTGTGCATCCATTTCAAAGGGTGGGCAATTTTGGCCAACCTACATTGCCTCAGTTCACTAAGGTAGATGATTAAGTACCAGGTTATGAATAGTAGTGGGAATAATCAACTGCCTGGCCTCCATACAATGTCAACGAATGTGTCCGAGAGAACTCAAGATGGTGTTCGATTGAACACGTTTGTCAAATGGAATAGACAGCCTTTGAGTGGTCAAGTGACTGGACACTGAGTGGACAGCCTTTGAGTGGTCAAGTGACTGGACACTGAGTGGACAGCTTTTGAGTGGTCAAGTGACTGGACACTGAGTGGACAGCCTTTGAGTGGTCAAGTGACTGGACACTGAGTGGACAGCCTTTGAGTGGTCAAGTGACTGGACACTGAGTGGACAGCCTTTGAGTGGTCAAGTGACTGGACACTGAGTGGACAGCCTTTGAGTGTTCAAGTGACAGGACACTGAGTCGACAGCCTTTGAGTGGTCAAGTGACTGGACACTGAGTCGACAGCCTTTGAGTGGTCAAGTGACTGGACACTGAGTCGACAGCCTTTGAGTGGTCAAGTGACTGGACACTGAGTGGACAGCCTTTGAGTGGTCAAGTGACTGGACACTGAATGGCCAGCCTTTGAGTGGTCAAGTGACTGGACACTGAGTCGACAGCCTTTGAGTGGTCAAGTGACAGGACACTGAGTCGACAGCCTTTGAGTGGTCAAGTGACTGGACACTGAGTGGACAGCCTTTGAGTGGTCAAGTGACTGGACACTGAGTGGACAGCCTTTGAGTGGTCAAGTGACAGGACACTGAGTCGACAGCCTTTGAGTGGTCAAGTGACTGGACACTGAGTCGACAGCCTTTGAGTGGTCAAGTGACTGGACACTGAGTGAATAGCCTTTGAGTGGTCAAGCGACTGGACACTGCCGTGTAAGAATGTTCTGTTTCTGTGTGTGCAGGTGTCACAGACAGTGTGAGGGTGCACGTGACAGTAGTTGATGACAATGACAATGTGCCCCGGTTCACAGAGGCCCCTGCCATATATGGAGTGCCAGTGGACGCCCCGGTCAACTGGCTGATAACCACCCTGCAGGTGACACACTCGTTCTGTTGTTTTTACTTTTTAGATCATCATATTTTATTAAAGTGAATATTTCTATGTACTGTGGTGGTTTTACTTACATCCAGTTTACATGGTCAGTTATGTTCTTTTAGAAATATGTATATTCTAATGCACATTTGCATGTGGATAAGGATTTTTGTGTACAGAGATTTGTCATTAAATATATATGTGCTGATAATCAATAACGTAGTGTGTGTGTGTGTGTGTGCGTGCGTGCGTGCGTGCGTGCGTGCGTGCGTGCGTGCGTGCGTGCGTGTGTGTGTGTATGCTTGTGTGTATGTGTGTATGCTTGTGTGTGTGTTGTGTATGTTGTGTGTGAGTTGTATGAGGGTGTGTGTGTGCATGCATGAGTCCATGCATGCATGTATGAGTATCACTGTATATGTAAATGTGTGTTTTTGAATGTGTGTCACTGTGTGTGTTGTGTGTGTGTGTGTGCATGTGTGTGGGTGTTGTGTGCGTGTTTTATTCATACATTAGTAGAGGTTTTACCAACAACACGTTCTATTATGTATACTGTTTCATGTTTTTCTGGATGACACATCAGTTTCAGTTAAAATCATATTCCCTGCAGTTCAGCCGATTTCTTGATTGAAGAATCTGTTTTTAGCATGTACAGTGTGCAACATCTCTACATTGGTGTCATTTTGGAGGCCTTCGTATTTTGCTAACAGAACCAGTAACTGAACCTTAAACACAGACAAAGAAAGCTATGACTATACCGTACGGCAGCTGATACACATGCACGCACGCACGCACGCACGCACCCACCCACACACCACACGCACACACGCACACACATACACACACACAATTGTCCAGATATGGTTACAATGTCCATGCCTTTAAGCAATTATTGCTATATACAACCCACAACAACAACAACAACAAAGCGAGGAACTTGTGTTTTGGGACAAAAGCTGGCATGTTTAATATTTTCCACAAAGCACAGATGAAAGAGCTTCCATTATATTCACCTGTGTGAATTAGCATCAAAATGTCTTTATGTCACATCAGGTGATTGACCCAGATGATGGAGACAATGGGGCGTGTGAGTTCACCCTTCAACCCGAGGGTGACAGTGAGTTCTTCTACGTGGTGCCCTCTACTGGGGCTCTACATTCAAAACTCTCATATTTCGGGCAGCATCGCCGAGAATTTGAGATCATCATAAACGCCACAGATAACTGGGGAAAAGGCCATTCGACGCAGGCCACTGTAAAGGTAAGTTTATTTTGTTGTGTAAATAATAATAACACAACAAAATAATATTTTTTGTATTTTTGTGTGTGCTTGTGTGTATTTGCTATCATCTGGAGAAGATTAGGTTTGCTGGTGTGTGGAGTTCTCTGTGTTCTACCTGGTGTCTCCTGTCTGCAGGTGTTGCTGATGACCACTGGCCACAGGACTGTGTTGGTGGCGGCCGTGTCCCCTCAGAGTCTCACGCACTCACTCAGTGCCTTCATTGCGTAAGTTCTCTTTACTAAACAATCAATGTAGGCGAAATAAAAATGAAAAAGAAAGTCATTATTGTTGATTAAAAGGTCTGATCAAAACTACTGAGTTTATGTCAGACTTTGCAGTAGTTAACTAAGATTTTGTATTAATTACACATTGGTAGTAAAATCACTCAAAGAAATGCATTAGTTATATAAAATACAAGTGTATCGTATGCATGTTTAATGTCAGTGACTGCTGTAAATAACTTGTCCTTACATAACCCTCAGTGACTTATGTATATAACTTCTCCTCAGTGAGGAGAAGTTATATACATAAGTCACTGAGGGTTATGTAAGGACAAGTTATTTACAGCAGCCACTGACTGAGGGTTATGTGAGGAGTCCTCACATAACCCTCAGTCAGTGGCTGCTGTAAATAACTTGTCCTCACACAACCCTCAGTGACTGATGTAAATAACTTGTCCTCACATAACCATCAGTGACTGATGTAGATAATTTGTCCTCACATAACCCTCAGTGACTGATGTAGATAACTTGTCCTCACGTAACTCTCAGTGACTGCTGTAAATAACTTGTCCTCACATAACCCTCAGTAACTGATGTAAATAACTTGTCCTCACACAACCCTCAGTGACTGATGTAAATAACTTGTCCTCACATGACCCTCAGTGACTGCTGTAAATAACTTGTCTTCACATAACCCTCAGTGACTGATGTAAATAACTTGTCCTCACATAACCCTTAGTGACTGATGTAGATAACTTGTTTGTTATCACTGAAACTGATGTGTGACTGATGTAAACTCAGAGAAACTTTGGTGACTGATATAAATAACTTGTATTGTCCTCACAGAAACCTCAGTGATGCCCTCAGTTGGCAGGTGAGGGTGGAGAAGCTCGGACCTCACGTAACACAGACCTCAGATGGTCAAGACCTGGTTGACCACGCCATGTATGTAGCTTGGTTCACTGACCACGCAATGTTATATATATTTTGATTTAGAATCGATTCTACTATTGACGTTATTTGATGAAAAACATGGGAGAATATCGTACCCACGGAATGTATGTGAAACTCAGGTATTTTTATGACTTTATGTTAATATTCTCAGTCATCATGGTGTGTAAAGTGTTTGTAATAATTCTAAGGGTTGTATCATTATGATAGGGCAGACATTCAGTTATTGATTTAAAAAACCCGCACATTGCTGTGGTGCCATTATTACTGTTATGGAAATTCAACTGTTGGAAATTAGTTATTGCTATTGACTGTTTGGTGTAGTTGATTGATTGATTTGTCAATTAGTTGGTTGATGATCGATTGATCAATTGATCGATCGATTGACGGAGTGAGACCTCTCGTTCACATATGCCACATTCAGAGGGGTGACTGTATGTGCTTATATTTATATTATTGTGACTATTCAGACTTGTGTTGTTCTTGCAGGTCTGATCTGTATATTTATGCCGTTGATAAGAATAGGAGCAGAATTGTGCCGCGGGCTGAGTTCATGGAGTAAGTGTCACCAATACCTGCTGTCTTTGTCCCGCAGCTAATTGGCATGTCACATGATACTACGTCTTGGTTGACAGATTTGATAATAATAATAATAATAATAAAGCTTTATTGCCATTTTCAACATGCATTACATGTTAAATTGGAATGTAGCCTGGCGTTGACTCACATAGTGCCTATAGATACAATAAAATGAGATATGGCAAATAAATATATAATATACATTATGTTCTTTAAAATGATAAAAAGACATTATTTTGATCTAATAAATAAATAACATATCTCAGATATATTTTAAAATAATAGACTATCTATTTTAAAATAATTGTGTTAATCTAATTAATAAATAAATATATATAAAATGCCCTTTAAAATTATAAATTATCTTCTAAGAATATTATTTTAAGTTAGTAAACAAATAAATAAATATTATAAGAAGTCAAAAATGTTATTAAAAATTATATTTACATTTTATGTAAAATTTAATTATATTGAATGCGTTCAAAAAATAAAAAATATATTAACAATTTATTTTTAAATTATATTTGTAAAATTATTAAGTTAAGCTAAAATTTGGTGACTGCTACAACTACACTATACTGCCCATGTACAACACAACTACCACTTTCACTTTCGCTTTCCCTGCACACAGGAGGATCAACAACAGGTCGCGCCACCTCATGGACCTGTTCCGCTTGAACGACATTCGTGAGGTGAAGCCAGTGTCCAGAGTGAGGCTGGGGCGGCAGGAGGGCGGGGCGGAGATGGTGGTGATTGTCCTCGCCTGCCTCATCCTCTGTGGCTCGGTCCTCGGCATCCTCATCCTCATCCTCACCGACAGACAGTGAGTGAAGGCACACATCTAGTTCTAGTTGTCTCCAGCACACAGCAGGGTTCTATTACCTCATTAATAATAATAATTTTTATTTGTAAAGCGCCGTATATCCAGAAAAAATTCCGCTCAGAGGCGCATAAAATACATTGTAACACATACGTATTTAAAATATTCATAATCAGTTAAACTAGCACGTAAAGACGAAAATGTTAAATGATAATAAATAGATAATTAAATAAAGCTTCTAAAAGTCCTAGTTCATAAGCTAAGCTTATCAGCAATAAATAGATAAAATAATAAATAAATAATGAAATATATTAATTACTTAATAATAAAGTAAGTAAACAAATTGGAAAACTATAATTACAGTTAAAATAAATTCATTATACAATATCCTATAAGTAGTTTACAAATGCAGTGTTTTCAAGTTGGACTAAAAAAGTTCAAGTGAGTCTATTAGTCGCAGACTGTCCGGTAGATCGTTCCACAGGCGCGGAGACTAGTTTGTATATGTTGTGGTTACAATGTTATGATCCTATGAAGTCTCATTGAACTAGTCAGTCTTTTTCAGAAATTGTTTGCCAAGCCGACCTTTCTATATTGGCACTGAGGGTGGTCACTGGCAGAGCGCTCACCCTCATGGGTTCTTTTACGAATTTACGTCCCAAATTGAGATGGTACCGACAATGTGATTCTCTGATTTCCAATTAATACACAGTCCCCAGTGTTGAGAGCCAGATTTTGAAACCAAGTATACCATGTGTGCCTTGACTGGTACTGAACCTGGGTCTGCAGCGTGCCCGGTGGATGTGCTGACCACTACACCACCCGCCATCCACGCCCTTACACATGCATGCAGTAAACCATGTCTCATTTATCCTTTCTCTAATAATCCAGGTTTTTTCTCAGTAATCCACAAGGTTTAATATGGGGAAAATCGATGTATTGTATTTCCTTCTGTGTGCTGTATTTTGATAATCGACATGCTTCGTTAAAAGCATGTCGATTCCCAACAAAAATCTGTATGAGCCATATGTTTACATTATAGCTGCATTTTCATGTCTAGTCTCTTTCATGTATGTTGATATATGCGGTGAGTCTTTGCACTAAGAACGTAGACAGATATCTATGCAATATTTGTTGGTATGTCTTTAAACCAGGTCTAATTTCTTCAGGCAGAGACAGAGAGAGGCAAGTAAGAAGTGTCTGTCTGTTGTCAACGTCAATGGCAGATCCTCACACAGACTCTCTGGCCCAGGCCCTGTCTATCAGGAGCCAGTCCACATGTGAGTACATACAGCTACCTTATGTGCCTATAAGTGGGGGTGTGTGTGGTGTGCGTGGAGGTGTGCATGGTATGTGCGGTGTGGTGGGTGTGTTTGTGTGTGTGTGCATGGTGGTGCGGTGTGCGTGGTGTGTGCGGTGTGGTGTGTGTGAGCAGTGTGGTGGGTGTGTTTGTGTGTGCGTGTGTGTGTGGGTACATAGGAGTCTGTTTATGTGCATGCATGTGCATGCACATTTATAATATAATTTGTATGTATTTGTGTACACATATATGTTTGTGTGGGTGTTCGTGTGCGTGGTGTGTGCAGTGTGAGTGTGCGTGCGTGGTGTGTGTGTGCATGCGTGCGTGCGTACGTGTGCATGGTGTGTGTGCATGCATGTGTGTGCATGCGTGCGTGTGCATGGTGTGTGTGTGCATGCATGCGTCTGCATGGTGTGTGTGCATGCATGTGTGTGTGCATGCGTGCGTGTGCATGCTGTGTGTGCGTGTGCGTGCATGTTTGTGTGCATGGTGTGTGTGTGCGTGCGTGCGTGCATGCGTGCGTGCGTGTGCTTGGTGTGTGTGCGTGCGTGCGTGTGCGTGGTGTGTGCGTGCGTGCATGCGTGTGCATGGTGTGTGCGTGATGTGTGTGTGCGTGCATGCTTGAACGTGGTGTGTGTGCATGCATGCGTGTGTGCGTGTGTGCTCACAGAAAGATGGTAAAAGCTTCTGCCAAGAACCAAGACAGATTTCGTCTTGCTCTGCATCAATGCTAACCCAAAAGTGTTGTTAACTAAAGTAAATAACTAGGTTTGTGTAAATGTGTGTTGCAGTGAAGATACTGTTTCGACCGACTCTGACACCTGCCATCTGGAGGAGAACAATGGAACTACAGTGGACGTATGGGCGGGGACAAGTCCAACTGACCAATCAAGGTATCTACTTAGGAATCACTTATCATGTTTCACTAGTATGATTAAATAATGGTTTATTATGTTAATCTAGTAGATTGAAGTTGTGTTTTCACAGACAATGAATGTGTGGCCTATCTCTAAGTTGATGTATGCAACTTTCCATAGAGCTATGCATCTTCTCTAAGATTTTCTAAGCTGTTAGTGCCATATAAATTTCATTAAACAAAATGTACGGTGTTTGGTTTACAAATCCACCTTACATCTGTAGAACACTGCCGTAGTTGTATATCTGATGCTGTCATGCTCGTATTGGCTGTATTATTTATTGTAGTTAGAGAAATGTTGATATTGAATTTTCTTATAGACAAGGTGACATTGATTTTAGATGTACTAATGTTGGTTTTGAGTTCATGACTGCGAAACTAATACATGTTCCCATTTTAGGGTCTACTTTCACTGAAGGAGTGAGGGTTGCTTGAACGTTAACTATAGTTGTAGTTTAATAAGTACTAGAGGTTGATGGAGGTTTCATCCATTGAATGTTATAGCAGTGACTCAGACTCTTCTGAAGAGACGACAGAACAAGAAATATGTCAGCCAGGTAAAGGTTGTGCACTTATGCCACTTGATGGTGTTGATTGTACACCACACTTGCACCAGTTGATGATGTTAATTGTAAACCACACCTGTATCAGTTGATGGTTTCAATTGTACACCACATCTATACCAGTTGATGACGTCAATTGTACGCCACACCTGTACCAGTTGATGGTTTCAATTGTACACCATACCTGTACCAGTTGATGGTGTCAATTGTACACCACACCTGTACCAGTTGATGGTTTCAATTGTACACCACACCTGTACCGGCTGACGGTGTCAATTGTACACCACACCTGTACCGGTGGAGTGTGCCAATTGTGTCTAACCCCAGCTCACTTTGCACACACATATTGGTGGAAGTTTCTTACTCCTAACTCGGCACCATATCAATGTTGTATTACTTTAAATTTGATAACTTATTTTATAGTAGATGTTGCTGGGCAACTGAGCAAATTTAACATGATATTAATAAAAACAATATTATTGTTTAGTTATAATACAGTAACATTAAAAATAAATTAATATTTTTTTTTAAATAGTTCACTGTCTACTTAACAAATTAGATGACATACAACAGTTCCAATAACTATTCCTAATATTCAATTCTATTAAAACGGAATTTGATCACTTTAAAAAATTTACCAGTAACCTTAATGAAATGTGTTTTTAATAATTGATATGTAGGCATATTTAATTTACAATTTGGTTTTAATGTTTACATTTGTGTTCACTGAATTAAGGTGTTATAACAGTAATAGCACATTATGGTAATGATATTGCAAAAATGTACTCTTTGGCATATATATATATATATATATATATATATATATATATATATATATATATATATATATATCATAAACCATTATGGTATAAATAATTTTCAGAGCCAGTTCATAACTGCTGTGTGATTTCATTCTGCAGGTTTGAAACTTTTCGCCATAGGAGAGACAGAACTATGACACATGATGTTGTTGAATTACTCTAGTCAAAGGGTACAGTTTATGAGCTTTTCCAGTCTGGGTGTTTGGGGTTGCTGCGTTAGTGCTTTGGGGTAGTGCCGTTTATTAGGCTGGCTTGGAAGCAAAACATTGCAACTGCACAGAGAAAATATTTTGTAGAGAACATGTCTGCAATGCTCACTGTAAAGCTTGTCCTTGTCCAGGTAAATACACTTTCAAGTAAAACTTAGTAGCATTTCTTGCTGTTATGTACAGAAGCAGGCATATATTATGGTATATAATATAATATACCTACATACTGGAACGATGGCGAATATTAGTGTTGGAGGGGAAGTCTCAGAATCGTTCAGTGTCACAAATGGGGTCAAGCAAGGTTGTGTACTGGCCCCCACGCTCTTCTCCATCTTCCTATCAGCAATGCTCGACGAGGCTTTCCGAGACATGGGAGATGGCGTCTACATACAGTCCAGACAGAGAGCTGACCTATTCAACGTCGCACACTTCAGAGCAAAGACCAAGACTACTCGGATACTGATGAGAGAGCTGCTATTCACAGATGACAGTGCTCTGGTTGCACACTCTGCTGAAGAGATGCAGAAAATAGTGGATGCTTTGTCCAATGCGTCAAAGAAGTTCGGCCTGAAGATTAACATCAAGAAGACCGAGGTGCTGTACCAACCCAACACTACAAGAACCCGAGAGGAGGATATCATGGTTGATGGAAACAAACTGAACTCTGTTCTGGAAATTACATACCTCGGAAGCACAATATCAAGTAATAGATGCATTGACGATGAAATACAGAGGAGGATGGCCAAGGCTAGTGCATCTTTCGGCCGACTATGCCAGAGACTCTGGAACAACCACCATGTGTCCATGCGGGTTAAAGGCAAGATATACCGTGCAAGCGTGCTGTCCACCCTCCTATACGGAGCCGAGGCCTGGACAATGTACAGATGACAGGTGAAAAAGCTGCAAGCCTTCATGATGCGACATCTGCGTTCGATCATGAGGATAACCTGGATGGACAAAGTGACAAATAAGGAAATACACAAACGGACAGGGCTGCCATCTATGGAAGATCTTCTGATCAGAAAGAACCTCAGGTGGACTGGACACCTCAGGAAAATGTCACCAGACAGGCTATCAAAGCAGATTCTCTACTCTCAAATGTCTTCTGGTCACAGAAAGAGTGGGCGGTTCAAGGATACCATCAAGAGAAACCTGAAGCTGAGAGGCATAAAGACCGACTCATGGACATTACTCTCACGGCACAGAGATAAATGGACAGCAACAGTCAAGTGATGGAAGCAGTCTTTGTCGCATCGTGACCAACAGCATGATGATGATGATAATATATATATATATATATATATATACATATATATATATATATATATATATATATATATATACATACATATATATATATATATATATTATACTGTATATGTGGTACTTGAACAAAAACTACACTACATCAGTTGGTTCTGTGACATATTTGCATAGGCTGTTATACTTCCAAACCTGGTCATGGCAGGTATGGTATATTTGGTTTAAAAACCTGGCTCTTAACACTGGGGACTGTATCCGTCGTGAATTGGAGAATCATAATACCGTCAGTTCCTTCTCAATTTGGAATGTATCAGAAAAAATGAGAACAGCAACCACACTGGAAGGGACCACTCCAGTGCCAGCATAGAAAGGTCGGCTTAGCATAAATGTTCTGAAAAACGTTATTACTTCAACTAACTGAGTGTTTTCTTCAGCAGGCCAGCAGCTTGTAGTGTTCAGGTGGTGGGTGAGGTCAATATATAACAATGTGGTCTGTGGTAGTGGTGTCTACTCAGTGTATGTTTGGAAGTTGTACAACAACAATACATTATAGTCATTGGGTCTCAGTGTGACATATCCTCTCAGTTTCATTATATATATATATATATATATATATATATATATATATATATATATATATTGCAACTTTCCGTTACTAGTGATGGCTGTTGATCATTGTTTTCAGGTACTGGTGTGTCGTGGGTGATGGGTTACTAAACCAGGCCAATAGATCTGCCAACGTTACATTTGGCTGCTTATTAACATGAGCTGCTCTGCTATATGCTTGTTCTGTGTCAGTTAATAATGGTATTTTATTGTCCCTGACTTTCAGTGCATGAGCTCATTTGCTCTCTCGTGAGTGTTTTGCTGTGTGGTGTTTTGCTGTATTGTGGGTGTTTTGCAGTGTAGTGTGTGTTTTGCTGTATTGCATTTTGCTGTGTGGTGAGTGTTGTTATGTTGTGTTTTGCAGTGTGGTGAGTGTGGTTATGTTGTGTTTTGCAGTGTGATGAGTGTGGTTATGTTGTGTTTTGCAGTGTGGTGAGTGTTTTTATGTTATGTTTTGCAGTGTGGTGAATGCTGTTATGTTGTGTTTGGCAGTGTGGTGAGTGTTGTTATGTTGTATGTTGCAGTGTGGTGAGTGTTGTTATGTTGTTTTGCAGTGTGGTGAGTGTTGTTATGTTGTTTTGCAGTGTGGTGAGTGTTGTTATGTTGTTTTGCAGTGTGGTGAGTGCTGTTATGTTGTCTTTTGCAGTGTGGTGAGTGCTGTTATGTTGTCTTTTGCAGTGTGGTGAGTGTTGTTATGTTGTGTTTTGCAGTGTGGTGAGTGTTGTTATGTTGTGTTTTGCAGTGTGGTGAGTGTTGTTATGTTGTTTTGCAGTGTGGTGAGTGTTGTTATGTTGTCTTTTGCAGTGTGGTGAGTGTTGTTATGTTGTGTTTTGCAGTGTGGTGAGTGCTGTTATATTGTGTTTTGCAGTGTGGTGAGTGTTGTTATGTTGTCATTTGCGGTGTGGTTAGTGTTGCTGTGTTGTGTTTTGCAGTGTGGTGAGTGTTGTTATGTTGTCATTTGCGGTGTGGTTAGTGTTGCTGTGTTGTGTTTTGCAGTGTGGTGAGTGCTTTTATGTTGTGTTTTTCAGTGTGGTGAGTGTTGTTATGTTGTCATTTGCGGTGTGGTTAGTGTTGCTGTGTTGTGTTTTGCAGTGTGGTGAGTGTTGTTATGTTGTCATTTGCGGTGTGGTTAGTGTTGCTGTGTTGTGTTTTGCAGTGTGGTGAGTGTTGTTATGTTGTCATTTGCGGTGTGGTTAGTGTTGCTGTGTTGTGTTTTGCAGTGTGGTGAGTGTTGTTATGTTGTCTTTTGCGGTGTGGTTAGTGTTGCTGTGTTGTGTTTTGCAGTGTGGTGAGTGTTGTTATGTTGTCTTTTGCGGTGTGGTTAGTGTTGCTGTGTTGTGTTTTGCAGTGTGGTGAGTGCTTTTATGTTGTGTTTTGCAGTGTGGTGAGTGCTGTTATGTTGTCTTTTGTTGTGTGGTGTAAGTGCTTCTACTAGACAGGTCAGTGTTTTGCCCTGAGACTGGTGATGATGTGCTTGTCTGTTCAGGTTGTCAGTCGCCCCAGCTGGTGTGGGAAGGATCCTTGAGGCACTACAGAGCTCTAGAGACAGTGCCAGAGCACCCCGGAGATACCCTCCTAGCAGAGTGATAGGGGCAGCAACACCAGGGGGCAGGGCAGCACCCCCAAAGACTTCAACCAAGGCGGAGACAGCAATTTGCCCCAGGGCATCAGTAGGGCGTAACAGAAACAATGCCACTGGTGGAATGATGAAGGGTTGTGTTGACAAGAGCAGTGGGAGACAGCCTTGGACAGACATGTTGCTGCTTCCTGGCAGCACCCAGCCTGTCTGGGTTGCCCCATTTCCAAGGGCGCCCACTGGCCACACTGAAGGCAACAGGACCAGCACACAATATGGCGGATTGGAGCAAACGTATACCCACAAGGTGGCGCCACTACTGGTTAAATGCGATGACAATAGGTACGTGCAAAGACTCACCCACATACGTCCCACACACAGTGAGCCAGGTAGAGATGCTGAATATGATGTCAGCAAAGAAGCAAACCCTGCCAAAACCGACACAAGGAATTCTACACTCGCAGAGAACGGGTTGCTGGAGAGGTCACAATTATTACCCGTCGGGCGGTCGCAGTATAAAAATCACATTGATATTGAGCGGAGAAGCTGTGTCACTTTTGATAACGGTGCATATGAGGATGAGAGTGAGTTGTGTGCGGAGAAGATACATTGTACGGCAGCGCCAGAGGGCGTGGCCAGTCGCTACAACAGACACATCCACAGCACCAATCTCTGAACACTGACACACTCTGTGTTGACGTGTCCAGTCTAGTGCAAGGTTCATCCTGATACAATACAATACAATAACCTTTAATAGTCCCCCATAGAGGAAATTCTTGTGATAAATATTCACATAACACAACGACATTAGTAGTAACAATTAGAAATGACAGCTAGTGCAAAGTTGTAAGGAAAATAGTGTGCCCCATTGTGTCCCCCCATCCTCCCCGATCATTTTCCCCTCCCCGATTTTGTGTTTAGTAGCCTGACAGAAGTTGGAAGAAATGTGTTTGGATAACGATTCGTGCGTGGTCTTTCAGAAATGTACCGACAACCAGATTGTGTGACATGGTAGAATTCGTGCAATGGGTGAGAAGTGTCCTTTAAAATGTCCCTTGTTTTTTTCATCATATATATTTCGTAGAGTTCATCCAATGTAGGGAGTGTCGTGCCAATGGTTTTGCTGGCTGACCATACTTGATTGTACGAACTAAATGCAGGCATCTCAGAATAAGCTGTATTTGCTTGATGTGATGGTCGCAATAATTTATATAATTTTGTAGCTGTGCTACTGTTGTGTTAAACTTGAAATTCTCAGTGACGTTTTAAATTTCCATCAATGTAAGTAATATAAATAATATATTATATCAATAAAAAAAACTTACAATCTGGTATTTAGTAATTTGTATTGTAACTAGTCAAACTGAAGATGTTACAAACATTACAATTTCCCAAAGATCATATAAATTAACTAGCTTGCTCCTCGCTCCCTCTCCCTCTCCCTCTCCCTCTCCCTCTCCCTCTCCCTCTCCCTCTCCCTCTCTCTCTCTCTCTAGTTCTCTCCCCAATAATATGTCTTTCCTTCATGCTTCAGACTGGTGCTATACCAGTCTGAAGCATGACGTTTCTTGAGCACATGGTGCAGCCATTTTGGGCCTTAATTACACCCTTCACTTCTTGCAACTACCATACTCTGACATCGCTAGTGCAGTCCTCAACATATTCTACACTGACCTCAAGAAGAATTATTATTGTTATACTTAACTTGATAACCTGGCTGAACTGACACTGGTCGTATGATGTTGCCTGCGTGAAACATGTTATCTGCCTTCTTCTACAGCCCACACGTAGGTCTTACATTATATATATATATATATATATATATATATATATATATATATATATATATATATATATATATATATATAATTATACACAAGCTTAGCTATAGTTCAATGAAACTTTGAAATGGAATCAATGTGTGTGCACACAACACGTAGTATTTACATAAAGAACACCAGCACACAACACACACAATACTGAACCAACATTACCCTAAACTGTGCAAGTGAACAAAATAGTTTAGACAAACATTTGATGATGCTTTTGCATTAAAACACAGTATTCTGACTGCAATCGGTTGCAACTGTATTTTATGGTGTTAGAAAATGTGAATATAAATAATCTGACAGGAGTATTTAATTATTAGTATACGATCTGAAAAATCATGCATAAACTAATTTTTCTGTACAAGACTGCTAAATACGGTTTTGAACTTTTCATATTATGTCACTATGCCTGCCAAACACCCAATTTCAAATATTTTTGGAATACAAATTACAAAACGAGTATAACTGTTTCCTACAAGCCTGAGTTTTTAGTACCAGAACATGTTGCATCGTCTAACAATATCCACAATTTCCTCAAGGTCTTTATTTTCCATAAATTCTTGTTAGGTGTGCTAGCGTAATTATGTGTCTATGTGAATAAATAAATAAATAAAATAAACTTATATAGCGCCAAATCTAGCTTAAGAACTATTCATGGCGCTTTACATGTACATGATAACATGTTCTTAAAACGAATTACCTAAATGTATAACTAGAACAAAATTAACTGTATATTATATAAAAGTGCATAAAGACAGACTAATAAAAACATTATAAATAAATATAGAAAGGCTAAAAAACATAAATACACAAGGTCATTTAAGGCAGAAGTAATGTTCTCTTCGATGCATTGTCTTTTCATTTAATTATTTCTGCATCAACCAAAGTATTGTTTAAAATATAGCGTCTTCAAGGCATTCTTAAGAGTTCTCATTGCACAGTTCTCGTAATGAGAAAGGTAGTCTGTTCCACAGGTCCGGAGCAGTTGCGGGGAAACTCGCATCTCCAGCTTTGCAATTTGTTTTAGGTCTTTTAAGCTGTTTGGTTCCCTCTGAGCGAAGTGCTCTGGTTGGCGTGTAGATGCAAATAAGGTCACGCAAGTACACTGGTCCACGACAGTTGACCGCACATGCTCTGTGGACGAGTAACATTATTTTGAAACAGACACGTTCCCGGACCGGCAGCCAATGGAGTTCCTTCAGCACAGGCGTGATGTTGGAGTATTTTGGCACGCGCATGATCAGTCTAGCGGCAGTATTTTGAAGATGATGTAGTCTGGCAAAGTTATTTTCAACTGTGCCATATAGCAGAGAATTACAATAGTCAAGCCTTGATGTCACGAGTGCGTTGACCACCCTCTCCCTCGTCTGTCTTGGCAAGAACTTGTTAATTTGACCGATGTGATGGATGTGATAATAGCAGCATCGAACAATTTCTGATGTGTTGGCAGACATGTTCATGTGATTGTCCAAGTACACACCAAGGTTTTTCACTTTATCAACGGCTTGGATGAGTGCACCACCAACACTGATGTTAAGTTCTTTAATTAATTTCTTTGCAGATACAGGCACAATCGGAAGGAAATCAGTTTTCTGATCATTTACTTTAAGATAATTTGAGGTGAGCCACTCTCGAATTTCCATTATGCAGTCTTGAAGACGCTGTATGGCTTCGGGTAGTGATGTAGGATTGAGATCAAACGTATGCATCAATTGCAGGTCGTCAGCGTAGTGGTGAAACTTGACGCCGTGTCTTCTGATGACATCACCGACTGGTTGGACATACAATGAGAACAGTGCTGGCCCCAGCACGGATCCCTGCGGCACTCCTGTGGTACACGTGTAGTTTTCTGATGTAGCCTGACCAATTACAACCCTCTGTTTGCGGTCCTGCAGATAGGATGCAACCCACCGTAGGGCGTAACCCTGAATACCATAACGCTTGCTGGGGTCAGAGCACAGTTAGACTTCCTGGTCTAACCCATACGAATGTAGTACCTTAATAATTGTGTCATTTGAGATTTTGAAAAAAGAAATTAAAGGGGAAGTGAAACACAGCTGTAACATTCCATATACCTAAATGTACACTATATAAGTATACATTAATGGTGGCAGAAGCACATTCACTTATCAGACAAACTGAAAAAAAAAATATTTTTCAATGCCTAAATCGTCGTCATAGAACACTGCGTAGCGCCATCTTTATTCCAAGCCGAGTGGTTTGATTACCTCCTATCTAGCCCATGTAAAATTTTGGTTTTTTCCGGTTTTCTTCATAATTAGACATTTCTACGCAAAAACAAAAATATGGTGCCTTATTGTACACGATAGGTGTCCTATGTATCCACAAATAATATTTATTTGCATTCGAAATAAAAAGGTGAAATTAAATACCGACGATTTTGAACCAATGAAACATTTTCATTTTTACGCTCTCTGTGTTGACAGCCTTCAAGGGGCGGGGCTTACGACCGGAAGGTCTATCGGGACTATTTCTTATTTTGTTTACACAGATATCGGAAGTGTTTTGCGTTAGACTTAGCCTTAGAAGAGTCAAGAGGCGCTAGTTGTTAGTGGTTTTGGATAAATCACAATAGAAAATGGATCCGACAGAGGAATAATTTGTAGCACAAGTGACAGAAGCATCTGTTGCACAAGTGACACACGTAAAGCCATTTTTGCTTCACCCAGCGTGCGAGCCGAGGTGTGAGATGGCGAGAGAAGATCGCCATGTGATGTGGCATGTTTATGGTCATCTTTGATTTTGGGATCAACGTGCTATAAAACAATGTGAATGTTGCATGGTGTTTGTGTGGATACTGCGTCCCGATGTCGACGCACATCGTTGTATGTTGTCTGGAGATAGCTGACGACCGAGCCAGACCGGGCTGACAGATGCCTGCATGAACCATGACTGACCACGATCGAGTGGCACGACAGCTGTCAGTGACAATGTTGGGAGTATCGGTCTGTTGTCTAAGTGCGATTTGCGTGCAGACTCGTTCGTTCGACCAATAGCTACCCTCGGGGTAGTAGGTAAGTAATACGTAGTTCAACAGGTATCGAAAAGTAATTTAGCACTTCAAACCTAAACAAAACAATTATACTTGTATGGCCACACAATGTCAATGACATATGTATAATTTAAATAATAAAGTCATTCTATCTTCGAATTCGTAACGTAAATCTATTACAAACTTACTTTTTATTTCTGACAAGATGTTATATGATGTGTGCATCCTTTTAATATAATTAATTAATTTAAAATGCTAATACAATTTGTTTAATTTATGTAAATAATGTTATTTACATATGCATGCTGCCATGCAATTTATAATAGTCTGAATAATAAATATATGTGTAATAAGGACATTGTGCAATTCACATGGGAATATTGAAGTGGAGTTTTAATGTATTGTGTACTATGTATTGTATATGTGCGTGTGTGTATGTTATCAAGACCACATCATGACAATGAATCATAAATTCATGTGTTTGCAAAATGCTGTAACAATTTTACATACAAATCATTTGTTTGTAAAATACTGTGATAATTTTATTAAAGTATTTCACAAACAAATCAACCAATGCGCTGACTTTGTGATGTGATATTGATAAATTACACAGTTTTGCCAATTACTAATACATGGTGTAATTATAAGATAATGATTGTTTACTATAAATCAAATGTCAGAATGTATCGGTTAGCTGCATATCATCACTGCACATGTTCAATGGGATGCTTCCATGCAGGCAGCAGGCATGTTATAACAACCAGGGTGTTTTGCAGGTGCAGAAAAGAGAAATACATTTTTTCTCATTAGTGGCAGAACTGCTTCAGTCATCATCAGTGATATTGCTGTCATCCGCTAACACATATTCTGCATAACTCTTTTCAGTGTTTTCCATCTGTCTGTTCCAGACAGAATGATCTGAAGATGGCGACAGTGAGACTGGGACATCCAAGGTGTCATCCACATTGACATGACTGCCATGGTCAGTCGAAGAAGGCATGCAGGACTGCGACGACAACTTCGCATACCCATGGTCATGATGAATATTCAATGGAACAACAATATTATCTGTAATAATTGCTGCATCGATAAAGTATCGCATTGGCGACATGATCACTGGCTCTGTTTGAGTTTGACACTACGAGTTAATGGCGTTGCAATGTGACACCCGTACTGCCATGAGGGACAATATCATCTGGTGCACTGGATCCTTTGAAAGTTGTGTTCAGTATTTGTGAATCCTTCATCTGAAAGAATGATACATATGTATGAGAGTATGTATCTTCTGTGATATACATATAAATAACAATGTTTTGACATCTTTTGTTTTCTCATTGCAGTACCTATACATCATAAAAATTAAAACAGATTAAATCAACTTATAATTAGCATTTCGGAAAGTGTTCAGGATCTAATTTTGTGTAGATGCATAGATCTGTGGATATTGTAACTATGCATGAGAAATCTAAATTTGATTGAATTATTTTGCAGGCCCCATATGGTCCTCCATGGTCCCCCAGACTATTTTTCCACAATTGTTAAACAAATCTACTTTTGCATGGTTGTTGCATGTGGTGGTGCTGATATACACAAAAAATCTGTATTTTATTACATCATTCTATGGGCCTCAAAACACAAAGTAATGCTGGTGATTTGGTTTTTGAGAAGGTCCCTTGAAATGACCCCCAGATCAGTTTGATGTATTAGGTATCTGCTTTCTGGCTTGTCTGCTGCTGCTAGCCAAGTTCATTGGTCAGCTCTTGTCTCAATGAAACTAGTAGACAGTGGGCTGAGCAAGGTGTTGTGTTTCAATCAGGGAACATTCATGCAATAAATAGAACATTACCTTTTCAATGGTGCATTCTGTGTAGATTCCATTATATTATGACTAACCTTCCTGGCATATTTTAATATGTGTGTATCCCGAGTCATTCAGACATCATTACAAACAAGCAAACCCACTCCTACATAAGCAACACATAAATTACATGGTAAGCCAATTATACAAGCCTACTTGCACATATAAGAAAATAAAATGTTTAAGTTAGTTACGTGCAATCAGTGTCCTCCTTGGTCCAATCAGAGACAACTACTTGGCCATAGTCAAAGTCATACTTGTATTTTCAAAAAGTACAAATGTCAATTTAAGACTAAATTTGTTTACATTGGGTTTTATACGTAAGTTTCATTTGTGGGTGGGGTTTTGTCCAACCGAGTCTTTTTCGAGATATGTAAGTTTTTTTTATTGCAATGTATAAGGTTTTCTAAATAGACTTCTTAGCCATTTTCCTAATAAATAATTTTGGGAAGTGATTATGGACACCTTACAGTTATCAAACAGTAACTGCACAAACTGCAACTAACTGAACAATGCTGATGTCTGCGGTACTATTGAAAGCAAAATACATGCCTTATCAAAATATAATTTTCGTACTTTATATTCTTATTTTAGTCTTATTTTGTTATACGCAATAATACTATTCATTTCAGATTCAATATACTAGTCGTGTTAGTCGATAATCATTCTACAACAGCCATGAACCCCAAACATTTTGAAGTTTTATTTAAACACTCAATTTAAAGCTGACCTCTGTTGCACTGGTTTGTCTTTTCATCATGCTCTAGCACATGACTGTGAACTGGTAAGAAATGCAAGTGCACTAGAGAGATAGTGGGGCTTTGTCCAGGCAGTGATGTTTGTATTGGGTATGGGTAGTCTTTTCACTCTTGCTGGGAAACACAGGACACTGGTAAGATTGTGATTTTATTGACTAATTTGCACTAGGCTATTAATGGCAATTAGTAACAGCAGTCCTCTGTTGTACTTTGATCATGATGTTTGCAACCCTTTCCAGTAACAATGGAGGCTATGGGCTAATGTAAGGTTCCAAATGTTTTTTCACCCATGTAACTATTAATTTTAGTCATGGGATCAGTGATCTTACTACCTGCTGTCAGGAGACTATTCAGATCCCCACCTAAAAAATGTGTGCTTGTTTATCACTTGGAAAGCAAAACTGCAGATTCTTAAAGGTGAGATCCACATTTGGGTGCATAATGTTTTGGGCGATAAACAAAACTGTTGTCTTAGATTATTTAGAAATGTATTAATCTGTCAGTGTTTAAATATCGGATACTACCCCTGGAGGGTAGTGACTTATTATGTATGTCAAAACAGTTGCTTAAAAAAAATTGAAATAAGTTCCATGTGTTTTGTGTATTTTGACCACAGTCATGCATTCTACAGCAATAACAGAATGTGCATACATGAAATTATAAAATATTCTACGGATATTTTATGAATTAAAATATTAAATGTGTTCCCAGGTAATATTGCCAACTGACTTGGGTTATGATGGGTAGTGTCATTGGATAGACACATTAACATACTTAATAGTGACACTATGTTAAGTGTGATTGATTCTGTAGCATGTTTTATTGTTGTTATACTAATTATTTTATAGAAAGTTGTGCGATGCACACATGTACATATGTTACCAGAAACAAATACAATGATACCATAATCATAATGATAATAATATTTTACTGACCTGCATGGCTGCCGCTCACCGTTTCCTACTTGTCGTTCTGGTATCTTGCTTTGATGATATAATGCATATAAACAGTACATCCTCAGCTTGCATAATGTCAAAAACAGTGTCCTCGTGTAATGGCCAAGATTAAATTGTACGCAAACTAGTGATCAACAGACAGTATTCATAAGTCAACAGCTATGTCTGCAATTCTTTGCTGTGATGTTAAAAGCTTGAGGATTTTTTTTCACTCTACATTTTTCCAGTTCACTCAGCTGTATAAATGAGTACCTGCATGGCTATAGACAGTGGTGGATATGTGTATGAGTAGCTTTTGCGAATTAATTGTAGCATATTGCTGGATGCTTCCCAGAGAAGTTGAGATGGTATATGATTGAACAGGTCTGTCAGGGAAATAAAGTGTAAAGCGCTTTCAGCAATCCTGAGGATTGGTTACTACGCTCTTTAAGATCTTACCTTTATAAATCAGCAATTAATATAAACAAATTCTTTAGTGATTTTAATCAGTTGATTTATGGGGTCAAATATTTTTTATACACACTAGTGTTTTATTGAATGCAGTTAACAGTCTAATTTAAATAATAACATAAATTAGTATTTTGCTGTTTCTGTTAATTCATTATAAATAATGCCTGTTATATATCTGTGTTTGTGATTCGTGACTGTTCAACAGTTGTTGACTAATTAGCGAGTCACCCTAATTTAAGTAATTAGCATATGACGACGCTAACAAACACGTCATACGCCTGATACGGTCGTAGCTGGCATTTATTTTTATGTCATTATCTTGAAGAAAATTATTCCACCACTGTCTATGTCAAAAACATTTTTTTACTTGTACCTAGAAACTCGAGCTGGTTCTAGCAACCAACGCACCGCTAGATCTGGCGATCTGTTGACCTAAACAAATTCAGTGGATTTTAAACATTTTTATTTCAAATTAAATACTTGTATCTACACATAGATTTATTTTATTACATTCACATTTCTTACTACATTTAAGCTTTTCTTAGGTCACATTCGTGTATTATGCAGACAGTGAAATACAACTGTGGGATTAAATTGTAGTCGTAACGATACATGACGGAACTCGTGAGTGCCGAGTCGCCGGCTTGTCACTTCCTACGCGCCGAATCACATTCCAAATAAGGAAATCATGTCCGGTTTTCCTGTCGAGTTCGACGAACTTTACTTCGTCGCTGCGTACTTATATGCAAGCCAATCAATCAAACACGGACCTGTAGCTCTGGTCGAAGCTTATGTTTTGAGGTTCAGCGCCTCGTTGTGCTCGTCACATTCGAAATTAGGCTTACAATCGGCGTTCGAAAGTGACCACCGCCGACTCCGCTGAACTCGCCGCAGGCGGACACGCAAACTTCATCATCTCAAACCTGCTTTTTCTACAGGAATCCTTTGTGGAAGTATGTTAAATAATGCTTACTAACAATTATGGTATATCTATTAGGCATACAGTGCATTAATGTGTTTAATTATATTTGGTTTTAGTGCGTTTCGTCCGTTTTTGCGAGAGCTATGCTGCGCCGCCTGTCGACACGTGCTTCCGGTGATTGTAAACAAACCCGAGTACAACCAGCAATATGGCCAGGCGGAATGGCGGCGCCCTGTGTCGAAAGTAGCTCACTTTGAAAATTTATTAAAAATATACCGTGACACTGGGCTTGTCAAATTATGGTCACTAGTGCTGTAAATTATATGTTCTTATGTTTGGGCTGTGGTTGTTCGGCCGCTTCAGTCCCCCTTTAATGTGAAATGAGTACCGTAGGACAGGCATACCAGTAGGTTAAGTGCTATGATATATCTGCAGTGCAATGACGCATGTTAGGCAGAGTGTAGTTGGCGTAGTGATTTTTAGCAATTTTTTCTTACATGACCCTGCGAATGCAGAAAAGCGTGCTCAGTTTGGTCAATATTGAGGGTCAGAACACATGCATGCATTTTAAGAGAGCCTGAGATATGCTTTTTTGACGAAATTTCATCAGCATATCAGTGACATGACTGCAGTGATTGCGTTAAAATTAAAAAAAAATTCTCAGGTCCAGTTTCCTTATAATCTGACAAAACGTTAACATGGCCGCCAATGGGAAAATCAACAGTGCTCTGTGCCCTGCTGAGCCGATTGAGTAGTATGGTGTGGTCAATTGTGTCGAAAGCTGAACTCAGGTCAAGTAGGACAAGCAGAGTAGGGCCTACCTTTTTTTGCGATCCAAGGCCGCCCGGATATCGCTGCAGACTCTCAACAAGGCGGTTTCTGTTGAATGTAGTCTTCGATATGCAGACTGGAATGGTTCGTTTAGGTTTTGTGAATCAAGATGATCAGACAATCGCAGAGCAACGACATTTTCAATAACCTTGGATAGATGAGTGAGAGTGCTAACGGGTCCATAGTTACGTAGAATATCACGGTCTAAAGACGGCTTCTTTAATAATGGGTGAACACAGGCCATCTTTAGAGCAGATGGCATTATCCCTTCCTCCAATGACTTATTAGTAATAGCGGTGATGACCGGCAGCGGTGATGACCGGCACCAATGATGACAGGCACTGCTGAATTTGTTTGCGTGGCAGCGGATCAAGTTCACAGGTCTTAGTTAGACCTAACACAATCTTTTCTATTTCGACAACAGATGTTGGCTCGAACGAAACGAGTGGTTCTGTGAAGCATGTTTTCTCTACCAGTAGTGGGTTTAAGGAGCGCGGCACTTCTAGCTCTGCATGAATCATTCGCACTTTCTCACTGAAGTGTTGTGCAAACTTGCTACAACCATTTTCACCCCTAGATTTTGAAAAGTGGGGGCCCTGCTGGCCCCCACTCGTTTTTGGCTAAATTCTAAACCTGAATATGTTCCCAAATAATGTTTTGATTAACGAGAAATGGATTATCTGTGTAATTATATTTCACAGTGAAACGACGCTAACAGTTTTGCATAATGATGATTTTGGTCTTCCGTATGCGTGCTGGTTTGACTATGCAAGTTAGCAATATACACTGTACCACATGGCAATATATGTAATCTACTACCAACAGTTGCCGTTCTAAATATCACAACAACATTACACACATTGTCTACCTTCAAGCATTTGTCTGCAGCAGTCGTCGCTCTCTTTTTGGCGTCTAGTTGTGTATCGCAATGTCTGATGACGTCCAAACTGCAACATGTGCGTACGATACGCTGCATCCGACCCCACAGGGCCCACATGAACCATCCATAAACACGTGAAGTTGGTCTTGTACTGAAAACCCTCTGCATTTCGAATACAGCTGCACTTTGGCGATTCCATGCTTTCGATCGAACGCTTAAGTAATTTGTTTGTAGCGGCTGTCATGTGCAAGGCGACAGAGGATGCTAAATATACGTTGTCAATCTGTGCGTTCTGGCGTGGGACCAAGAAGATACCATTGTCGGAACCCGCACGTCTGGCTAAGACTTTCCACGGCAGTGAAGCATTGTATTGTCTGTGTAAAACTGACAATGAAACATGACAGGTATTACACACGGACAAAACAAGGTTACCTTGAATAGCATAAGTAGCTTCGTTCTAATTGTCGAATGTGCAAATACCCATGACCGAATTGCGGCTTAATTACCGGGAGGGGTGAACATTATTAATGGATGACAGTATGGATGAAGAGGGGTGTAGAGCGACAGTGAGATGGGAAATGGTAGGGGATAAAGAAAATGAGGAAGCGTGAGACGGAGAGAGGTAGGGGCGGCCAGACAGGGAAGAAGGGAGATAGAAAATGTAAAAAACACGTAAATAAAATTGCAAATAAATGTTCCAAACTACAGGCGTTTTAAACAGAATAAAGCATACACTACCGCTAGGCCAAAAAACACTTCTATACAATTCTCTAATCCCATCACATATTAATTATTGTATTACGGTTTTGTGATACAAAGGTAGTTGAATATTGAGAATTCAAAAAAGGCAGTTCGAATAATAACACTGAACAGGTACAATTCACACACTGAACCACTTTTAAAAACACTTCAAATATTGAAAATAGACGATCTATTAAAACTGCAAGAACTATAAATATAGGCATGTTAGTTTGCCAGTTTACTTATTAAATTGGAATGTTATCCCCAATTATAATATACACGGTGATGATACCCGCAAAGCTACAAATATACACACATCTATGACAAGACATGAATTTGCCAAAAGGTGCCTTAAATACAATTAGCCTCACATTATAAATGATACTCCAGAATTACCTTTGGAAAACATTTTACTCAAAATTTACGTTGGTTTGCGAATTACTTAAACAAAAATTCTCTTACAAAAATATCGAAACGTTTGTACAATATCTGATTGATACATATATCAGTTAAATAAACAAAGTCGTTAGAATTTTAATATGCACATGTATGGATAGATGCAAAGAAACGTTATATGTATTTTGTTATTGTTACTTAATTATTTCTGCTTAGTTATACTACAGAGAAGCATGTACACATACGTCAAAGATAGATTTAACTATTAAGAGATAACAAATCGTACTGAGGTAAACAAATCTATACATACGTATATTGAGAGTAACTATGTGAATAATTACCACGAGTGGCTCCTGTGATAGCGACGTTTCAGTCTTAACAGGAACCACTGACTCGCATTCACAGTTCTGTTTTAAATTACTTATGTATGACGTTTTGTTTATGTTTCACCTTAGGATTATTGAATTCATGTATTTATTATGGGGTCAAAAAATAAACATCTTGTTATTGTTCTTGTAGTCCCCTTTTTGTTCGGTCCCATCGCCATCGGCGTCGGTAAGGTATGGTAATGGATGGTAAGGGATGGTATTGGATGGTAATGGATAGTAATGGATGATAAGGGATGGTAAGGGAAGGTAAGGGAATGTAAGGTATGGCAAGGGATAGTAAGGGATGGTCGTCCTCCCAAAAGACCACAGATCTTCTGTCAGGTGTTGACCTCATTGTAACGACAAATCAGCCGCAGATGGACAGTGGCCAGTCAACTGTATCATGGGTCGGAGTTCGCGAAGACGTTAACAATTTCGTTGTCGTCGGATAGGCCCACATACATCGGAAGAAGACGAGGAGGGTGAGTTGTGCAGTTGATACCTGTTCTCGGCGACATCTACAACTCCACAATATCTAGAACAGAACGTCTATGCGGTGGCGGCACTTCAGCATCAAAACATGTATGTATATATGTATATATATATATATATATATGTATATATATATATATATATATATATATATATATATATATATATATATATATATATATATATATATATATATATATATATATATATACATACATAGTTATATATATAATAGATACATAATAGATATATATATATATATATATGATATGTGTGTGTGTGTGTGTGTGTGTGTGTGTGTGTGTGTGTGTGTGTGTGTGTGTGTGTGTGTGTGTGTGTGTGTGTGTGTGTGTGTGTGTGTGTGTGTGTGTGTGTGTGTGTGTGTGTGTGTGTGTGTGTGTGTGTGTGTGTGTGTGTGTGAATGTGTCACTCACACACACATACTCAAATTTATATATATATATATGTATGTGTGTGAATGTGTCACTCACACACACACACGCCCACACACGCACACGCACACGCACACACACACACACACACACAAACACACACACACACACACACACACACACACACACACACACACAGTAGTAGTATTATTCAAATATGTAAACTAAATACTAGTCACATTTTATAGGAATACATGTTGTAGCCATAACAATAATGTCTCAGCCATAACGTTTTATCTTAGCCATAACACAAGTTAAACATTATTACTTTTTGTTATAGTAATACAATACAGTACATCGATGTATATTTATTCTGATGTGCAACTGTCCTAAGTAATCATTTCATGTACCTAACTGTTGATCAGAGGTGCTTACTGAGTACTGTGCATAAGTATATATCAAACCAAATAACTAGGTTATGGGACAAATCATATTTTGATATTTTATGTCAGAGTAATTATAAAAATAACTTTATACTATCACATTTGTCATTTGATCTTCGAATGTTGATATCAATGTAATCGAAACATAGCATTATGTTACACATGTCACTTTAAAGTACGACATTGCTGCCATATAGGGCGTATTCTATTTGCCTCTCCGACCTCTCCGTCCTCTCCTACCTCTCCGAAAATTCCCATTCTTTTTGACGCGGAGAGGTCACGTGACCTCTCCGCGTCAAAAAGAGGCTCTCCGGACCGCTCCGGTTTCGCCGCTTGCATGGCATGTCGTATTCGGAGAGACGCAGTCACGTGGTACAAATATGGCAGAATACAAAAAGGGTGAGTACGATGTAATAAAACATTTGAAATGCAATAATATAAGTATATATTTATTTTGCTAATGTGAAAGCGCAATTATCAGTACTTTATCAATGAAATATATGCATTTATGCATGTCAGTGGAATACTCCCTAAAGTGAAATAAGGAATTTATTAATTTATCGCTCACAAAAGACAGTCACAGTGCCAGTGACAGTGTTGTGTGAAGTTGTGAATGTGAGTGTTGGGTAATCTTTCAGTTAACTGGTCTAAATTATTAGGGCTTTATCAACACGGGTTTACCACCGTTTTTCGATGTGTATGTGTTCTGAATGTCACTGTGCATCACTTTCAATACAAAGAAGTCAACTATTATTTTTAAATTGTGTTTCAGATAAATGTAATGCTGTTGATTCGACGTAATTCGTAAAGGATCCGATGTCTCAGTCTCAGGGCGTGAGCAGTTAGCGGGCCAGTCAATTAGCGCACCCCAGACACATCAGGACCGCAAAAGAGATGTCTTGCGATTTGTGGATATGTCCCCAAACCTAATTTTAGCTACATCATTAATTTGCGGTTCTGATGTGGCTGGGATGCAGTAAATGTTCATGCCCAGTGACGTTGATGTTAAACTTTGATGTAAACACAATTTTATAAACAATTGATATCTTACTTATTTGTACCGGAAATTATGTAAAATGACATTCCAAACATATAGGGGAAGTAGGGGCATGTCCGCACACTTAAGGTGAAACACGCTATAGATAATGCATTGTGTGTGCTAAGAGGGTGATATTTAGCATTCAGAATCAGCAATCACATTACTTTGTTGTGAGTTAGTTAAGAAATCGCATATCCCATCAGATATTTAAATATTTTGTCAAATGTAGAGGCATACGTTTGTGCGGACATGCCCCAAGGTACGGGGCATAACCGCACACTGTGAGCGGTTATGCCCCAGGAATGGCGAAGCAACAGCTGGTCTCACCGAGCTGACGATTAATTACAGTAATAATATGTATTGGTATGCGTACACTACTGACACGTGCATTTCTATATAAAAAAACACCAGAGAACACAAATCAACGGTTTCAAGTTTTCATATATACGTAAAATATAGAAAATACAGTGGCTTTGAATCGTAGTCCACGTTTATTCCTCCTTGAGAGTCAAAGCAAACAACAGCATGAATTTGTAACGGGGAAAGTCAAACTTTGCAACCCATCTTGTCCGAAGCCTTCTAGCTAAAACGGCAGTCTCGTAAAGCGCAAAGTCAAACTAAAAACTCAGTTTTATCGGCTGTGCGAGCAAGGCTTTGTATGGACTAACGTATACGGGCAAAGTTCTATATTATAGATTATACATCATTTGTCATCTTGGTTATTTTATTTTATTAGCAATGATCAATTAAGCTTTATTTCTTTAACGGACCTAATGATACACAACATGGAAAATGTGACGTCAGCACGATATAGGGCCCGTAAGTGTGTCACGATAAATGGCGTGACTCCGCGCGATTGGAGCTCATTGGGGTCTAAGCGAGACAATTGGGAACTGGTCACAAGAATAATACACAATAAAATAGTTTACGGGATTTGCATTTTACATTGCTGTACATTGTGGTTTCGATAAGCACTTATATCTGACAAGTTGTCTAAATTCGCATAATCATAACACATGTGTACGTTTGCCCCAAACAGGTTGTACTACGCGAAAAATGGCACTTTTCATTATTAGTCAAGATCGCCAAACGAATTCATGATTTCCGTGATCATTGTCACCGGCAAAGTGTTCCACTGCTTCTGCTTGTAATAATCCTTCGGACAGTATAACTGAAATAGTTAGACTGGAACCGTTCGATTATTACAACCAAAAACAAAACGAAGTCCTATACGTTAACATGGAGAATATGGACCTCCTGCCCCCAACTGCCCCCAGCCTCGTTTTCGCGCGCGAGAATTACACGCCCTATTGATAATATTAAATAATTATATAATAATCATCATATACTATTTCACATCAAAGTTTCCTATAATATTTGTTGTAAGCAGCTGAAGTATCTAAATATGTATCTAAGTAGACTACATAATATTATAAGCACCGATGCACGAAATACGTCTGCACAGCGGGTGGGGCATGACCGCACAGGCCTGTGCGAACGTGCCCCAAGCATCCAACACGTGAATAATTCTGAATTGCGCGAAAATGCTACTTATGAAAGTATCCTTTATTTCATACATCATAAAACATTAAAATGCAATTTGGAATTATGAAAGAAAATGTATATGCACGTCTTACAGTTAAAGTAATACACATAACAGCATATGAGTAAAATTACATCAGTGTTTACGAAAATAACATTTTATGTCATAACTTTGTAATTATTCACTTCTATCAAAAAGTATGTGCAAGTGGGTGATTTGGGGGTTAGACGATGCCGCTTAGCATGATTCCACTAACCAGATGTTACGCGATGCGCAAATAATAGGGTGTGCGGACATGCCTCAGTATGCGGATATGCCCCTACTTCCCCTACACACACAACATTTGTCAAAACCGTTTTTAAAAGGCCCTAATAATTTAGGCCAGTTATCTAGAAGAGTACCTAGTGTTGGTGTGGGTGTTTCCCCATTGGACTTGTCATTTAATTAACTTATTGATTGCTATTGTCGTATTGATGTATTTTGTCTTGTGGAGCTTGTTGTTTGATATAACATAAGGTACGCTTCTTTCTAGCCATAGGTACCATTCATAAATGTAAGAAATTCATGATTTATTTACATTTATTAATTACTTGTAATAAATTATACATAAATATTGTTAAAATGAAATTATTACTTCCAAGAGTTATTATGTATATTTATGACACGAATAGTGATTTTTTCTTACAAAATGCTACATTATTAAAAATTGTATTTTGTTATTTATACATAGAAATAACATTTTCATATATTTATTTTTTATTTTCAAATCATTATCAAATATTACAAATCTTTTTATTGTATTCAGTCATTTTTTTGTATTTTATTATCCATTTAAAAGCTATGAATTTTTTGATCTAAAATGATATTATTAAAAATATGTAGTTGTCCATTCCATAGCTTTTATTATTCTTAAAAATTCTTTCTTATGTGTCCTGTTCCACTTTCTGTATTCGCTATGGCTATTTCAGATATTGGAGAAGCTATGAGGTCATCATGCCTGATGGACAGGTAAAAACGTTGTTCTGAGTTCCCTAGACGGGCAACAGTTAATAGTTGGAGGTAATTATAAAATATATACATTCTTATTTACTATCAGGCATTTTGTAAAATGTTACGTTTACTTTTATTTACAGTGTATAATTATAGTAATATAATTAAAACTACATAAACATAAATGTTTACAACAAAATGTAATTTCTATAATATGTGGTAATGCACTTATGGCTTATATGTTTTTATTAGTACATATATGTATGTGTACGAACAATAAATATTAATTTGAAATATTTTTCATTCCGTGATATCTTGTTATTCCGTGATATCTAATTATACAACGCACATTAAAAAGCAGGATTATAATGTATTTATTTTCAACATACATGCTGTAGATGCAGAAATATTGCACAATGTGCAACAGGAAATCACTGGATCACAACTTCAGCAGTTACACAACCAGCTCCAACAAGGTAGGTACACAGTACACACACACACACACACACACACACACACACACACACACACACACACACACACACACACACACACACACACACACACACACACACACACACACACACACACACACACACACACACACACACACACACCACACACACACACACACACACACACACACACACACACACACACACACACACACACACACACACACACACACACACACACATGATTTATGCTTATGTCAGTATGTTAAAAAGTAATTTTCATACAACATATTTGTTGAAAATATGAGAAAGTAGTTAATGAGTATAAATATATAGGCACAGTTTTTGGATAATAAACTCATCTTTGAAATGTCTGATAAAAATATGAGAATGTTTTATAATTTTCTGTCAATAAGCATATGCTGATCATTTTGAAAAAGAAATGCATAATTTCAACAGTGTGTTAGCTATACATGAACACTGTGACATTTATTTTGCATGCATGCACAGTGTGGACCAGTGCGGCAACCAAACAGCTGATTGACCTCGTCCACGAGAACATGACGAAAAACTCATGCCACAATAGCATGTGAAAGGGGGTTGAAGACATCATGAAACTAAATGGGTACACAGTCACACCCAAAAAATTACGTGGTAGGTGGAAGACATATAATGGTGTCTTCTTATAAACTGGTCAAAGACAACAACCAAAAATGTGGACAAGGCACTAGAAAAATCCTTGGAAATCTGGAAGGAAGATCAACTCCAAATTTTAAGGATATATACTTCAAGACATGCACTACAAACTGCCAAGAGGGATTTTGTGCACCTTAGTTTCCATTTTATCTTCATGCTCCCATATTATATGTAAACCATTATGAAGCCTAACACTGAAAATCAGGCAAATTGTGAAAACAAATATTTACCGAAAGTATTGGGATGTTTTCTGTGTTTTTACGAAATTTGGAAACTAGGGAACATGGTTGTTAAATGTTGCTACACCTGGGGTTAAATAGATGCTATAATATATAAATATATATATATATGTGTATATATATATAATATATATGCATTTAAAATTATTATTTACAAATAGTGTCATACATAGCATACAAATTGCAAAATTCAATATATATATATATATATACACTTGTACATGCTTCTTCTAATAATTTGCAAACTTCTAAGTGAAAGGCCAGGGCCATGTGTCCTTGCACAACTGTGGCTTCTACATTTGTTCCATGCAACAGCAACATGCTCGTAGCCTTTGTCATGATATTGAAGAGTTAGACACTACAGGATGTGAATTGGATTTTATATTTCCCCTGACATAGCCATATATGTAAAATGTATGCATATAGTAATGATACATGTGTAGTTCTACATTTAGTGTGTAGTGGAGATACTGGTATTGTTGAGATGTTTTCATGTAGGAAATCATCAATAGTTTGTTTGTCATTTATATGTTATAATGGTTAATATATGAAGTTTTTTAAAGGTGTTATGTTTTACTTTTAGTATAAATCTTGTTTTGACATTTTTCTGCATTTTAATTTTTTCATGGTGTGCCATTGTTTAAAAAGAAAATCAGTATTAATACAGTGATTTGTTCCTACAATATGTACATTACCATTGTGAAGGATTGACTATGATGGTATTATTGTGTTTAAATATGTGACATGCGAGTTGTTGTTTTACATGTTTCAGGCTTACTTAATAAGAATATGTAAAAGTAATTACTGTTGTGTTCATATTTGTATGGTGTTAATGTGCAAAACATTAAAACTTTGTATGGAATATATCACACAATGACTGACAACAAGTGTTTACTGTGTATAGTTATATATGTTTATTGCTTATGTTCCTTCATACTACGTATGATACATATGTTAATGTGCATCCATGTTTTACCAAAAAAACATGTTATAGCATTTATATATCAATAAATTCTATAATAAAAATTATCAGCTTTCACAACTGTTTTATGCTTTACAGTGACAAATACAACACAACGAAGAATATTGATTCATATACATATTTACATGAGTGACATACTTTATTACACGATTACAATAGTATGTATAATAATAAGAATACAATAAAAGAGAAAGCTATTTATATGCAAGCTGTAGCACAACAGAAATATATATATGTGGACTGAAACACATTGCGAATCTCTACAACATAACAATAGTGAGGTAATTTAAAAGTGCACATTGTTACAAAATTATTTTTATGTCTTAATAAACAGTAGATAATGTTGCATTAAACAAAAGTACAACATTGCACAATATTACAAAAGAAGTTATTGTGACCAAGAAAACAGGCATGCATATCATTGCATATTCAACAGTAAAGAAGGATAAATAGTAAATGAAGTAAACATAAGATTTTGTATTTTTGAACATTAATGATATGCAAAATTGCTATATAATCAGCACTCGGGGATGGTCACTGCACCAAGTAAATGCACCACCACCTAGAATGTACTTGGCCTCACGTGGAACACGACAATGAAGTCAGCAGGCAAGTAATTGTGGCATTACATATGTTGCAGTCGATGATGGTCATCACGTAACCTGTTTTAGAGGAACAGAAGAGGAAATAAACATGTTTATTTAAGCAAAATATAATTATATAGTATGTCAGTTACAACTTACATCAAGACAAACGGGGCAGGTATATATAGCATAAACTATTATATGCAATGATGATAAAGTAAAATATGTATAAGGATGTCAAGAAGCAGCGTAAACAATTTGTC
>OZ024858.1:18561023-18581023 GCA_964017155.1 Oasisia sp. SBJ-2009
TATATATCCGACATCTCACCATAACTCCTGTGAAGCAATTTTGCATTTCACTGCTCAGATCATTCATCCTGGTTCTGTCTGTCCTCTTTGTTATCATTCGTACTCGTTGTTCTTATACTTTGTGAGAGTTTCGCCTATATTCTCTTTACTTGTACAATAGTGTGAAAGAAAACATTCACACAACCGGGAAACGAGCACTAATCAGGCAATAAACCTTGCTTTCAGAGACTGTGACCAAGGCAGGTCTGGCTGGCGGTGCCCACTGTGTGCGACCTCATATACGTCGACGTCGCTCGTGGACCACGAAGAAACCACCAAATTAAATTTTCAAAGTGTATATTATTGAGTTGTCTCTTCCATCTGTACTGTTGAATTGTTTCTTTCGTCTATGCTGTTTGAATTGTGTATCACAGCATTACCTATAAGTTGGTATACATCGGTGTTATAAATTTGAAATTCTAAAACTTATGGACATGTAATAACTCAGAACATGGCACAGTACAACAGCAATTTCGCGCTTCCATTTTTCAGGGCGTTATAAGTCATACGGGTGACATTTCTGCGCATGCGCGATAAGTAATATCATCACTTTGCAGCGAAATGCAAAACATTTATGGTATAGATACTACAGGTTGTTCGTTAACTCTCCTGTTGTGATTATTTTGAAGAGTTGCTTAAAATGTCATTCAATACATTAAAAATATTACGTTTATTTAAATCACTGTAACGGATTAAGACGCAATGCAGTCGCGTGAATTGCGCTTGCTACCAAAACATGCCTCAATACCTTTTTACCTCAGGTTCCTTTGTGACAAATAACTCTGCTGAAAGGTTATATACGTCCTTTCGCTCACATTTGCCGATGTATATCAGACTAAACACGTATTTAATATGAGATTCAGCGGGAAACGTTAAAGTACCTAAGGGTGACTAATGACAACGATATAATCGCGCATGCGCAGAAACGTCACCCGGATACCTTTTAATGCTGTAACAAATGTAAACGCTACAGCGAGCTAGGGTAAATGATGCATTGATTCTGGAGAGAAATGCACAATATCAGTACGATAACATGAAGCAACCTATTGCATCAGGAAGAGTGACGTTACTAAGCATATCTTTTCACAGCATTTACGATTAGTGATTAGTAGTCGTTACGTGGCACATACACCAATCTAATACATATGTACTTTGACAACTGATATTGCCCGTTTGCTTAAGTTAATAGCAGTTTACCTTTTATGTTATTGCAGTCTAATTTCATTTATTTAGCAATAATATTTTACCCAACATGTTTAAGAAAATGTCACTATTAAAAGTAAATTCGAGTTTGTAAGTTTGTACCCTGGATATTATGTGTTAGCCATAACGTATCAAGAATAGGGCCAATGCTTGAAACCGTTGTCGTTGAAACTAGTACGAACAATAAGAGTCACACCGACATTAGTTGGAAACCATGGTTGATGCTAGATATGCTCTCAGCGAGCAAACAAGCCTAAGTAGAAGTTAGTATGTGCTGTAATAATACAACATAGCAATTTAAGGTAAACTAGATATGAATAAAACAATCAAATATACGTAATATTAATATCATTGTTAGATGTGTGTAAACATTTTAAAGTTAATTAAATTAAAACTGGAGAAATGTCAATTTGTTTGTTTGTTTCAAAAATTGCAAACAAGCAAATTATACATATATACCAATTATACGCACCAACACATCTCCACTATAACATTAATTTAATGGTTTCTACAATATAAAACTCAAAGCAATTAGTAATCCTATTTTTCAAGTATAGCTTACCCAGATCTTACAGATTGTGCCAATTTTGAGCTTCAGTCTACCGTAGACGATGTATTGGTCTCAGTGGCATTCGTCAAGGTAACCTTACCTCGAGAAGACCGATGAATAGTTACCCAAAATTTCGGATTGAGGGCGTTTAAAGGCTTATTTTCTGATGGAACAATATTTCTATTGATGTATTTTTTCATGTGCTTTTATCCGGCTTGCAGATTCAAGGCTGGCTATAATGTGAAGGCTTAGATTATAGCCAGAGCTGCTCTTGCAATAAGGAAGGATTTTTTTCGCGCTTATTGCCAGAGCAGCTTTGGCAATAAGGGCGGAAAAAATTCTTATTGCCATAGCAGAAACGGATGCGCCCCTAGCGGATTGTCAGTGCAAATCTCAGAGCAGCTCTGGCAATAAGGGCGAAAAAAATTCTTATTGCCAGAACAGAAATCGATTGATGGTAATGTGCATGCGCGTCCGATCGGCGATATGTTTAGCGAACACATGTCGACATAGTGATTGTTTCAGATACACATGATGCCTTGGTATCGCTTTTTGACGGATTTGTGCGATCGTGGCGGGGAAACTGCGATAATATCGATCCGGAGAGCTGCTCTGGCAATAAGGGTTAAACAAAATCCTTATTGCCAGAGCAGAAACGGATGCGCGCCTAGCGGATTTTCAGTGCAAATATCAGAGCAGCTCTGGCAATAAGGGCGGAAAAATGTCAGCCATGCGGCTGTGGAGACACAGACATAAGATGGAGCCAGGCGGCTGTGGAGAGAGAAATAAGATGGAGCCATGCGGATGTGGAGAGAGGCATAAGATGGAGCCAGGCGGATGTGGAGAGAGGCATAAGATGCAGCCATGCGGCTGTGGAGAGAGAAATAAGATGGAGCCAGGCGGATGTGGAGAGAGACATAAGATGCAGCCAGGCGGCTTTGGAGAGAGACATAAGATGGAGCCAGGCGGATGTGGAGAGAGACATAAGATGCAGCCATGCGGCTGTGTAGAGAGACATAAGATGGAGCCAAGCGGATGTGGAGAGAGACATAAGATGCAACGATGCAGCTGTGGAGAGAGACATAAGATGCAGCGATGCAGCTGTGGAGAGAGACATAAGATGCAGCGATGCGGCTGTGAAGAGAGACATAAGATGGAGCGAGGCGGCCGTGGAGAGAGACATAAGATGGAGCGAGGCGGCCGTGGAGAGAGACATAAGATGGAGCGAGGCGGCCGTGGAGAGAGACATAAGATGGAGCGATGCGGCTGTGAAGAGAGACATAGGATTCCGCGAGGCGGCTGTGAAGAGAGACATAAGATCCAGCGAGGCGGCTGTGGAGAGATATAAGATGGAGTGAGGCGGCTGTGGAGAGAGACATAAGATGGAGCGATGCGGCTGTGAAGAGAGACATAGGATTCCGCGAGGCGGCCGTGGAGAGAGACATAGGATTCAGCGAGGCGGCCGTGGAGAGAGACATAAAATAGAGCGAGGCGGCCGTGGAGAGAGACATAAGATTTAGCGAGGCGGCTGTGGAGAGAGATATAAGATGGAGCCAGGCGGCTGTGGAGAGAGACATAAGATGGAGCCAGGCGGCTGTGGAGAGAGACATAAGATGGAGCCAGGCGGATGTGGAGAGAGGCATAAGATGCAGCCATGCGGCTGTGGAGAGAGAAATAAGATGGAGCCAGGCGGATGTGGAGAGAGACATAAGATGCAGCCATGCAGCTGTGGAGAGAGAGACATAAGATGGAGCCATGCGGATGTGGAGAGAGGCATAAGATGGAGCGAGGCGGCCGTAGAGAGAGACATAAGATTCAGCGAGGCGGCTGTGGAGAGAGATATAAGATGGAGTGAGGCGGCTGTGGAAAGAGACATAAGATGCAGCCAGGCGGCTATGGAGAGAGACATAAGGTGGAGCGAGGCGGCTGTGGAGAGAGACATAAGATGGAGCGAGGTGGCTGTGGAGAGAGACATAAGATGGAGCGAGGCGGCCGTAGAGAGAGACATAAGATGGAGTGAGGCGGCTGTGGAGAGAGACATAAGATGGAGTGAGGCGGCTGTGGAGAGAGACATAAGATGGAGCTAGGCGACTGTGGAGAGAGACATAAGATAGAGTGAGGCGGCTGTGGAGAGAGACATAAGATGGAGCTAGGCGACTGTGGAGAGAGACATAAGATGGAGCGAGGCGGCCGTGGAGAGAGACATAAGATGGAGCGAGGCGGCCGTGGAGAGAGACATAAGATGGAGCGAGGCGGCCGTGGAGAGAGACATAAGATGGAGCGAGGCGGCCGTGGAGAGAGACATAAGACGGAGCGAGGCGGCCGTGGAGAGAGACATAAGATGGAGCGAGGCGGCCGTGGAGAGAGACATAAGATGGAGCGAGGCGGCCGTGGAGAGAGACATAAGATGGAGCGAGGCGGCCGTGGAGAGAGACATAAGATGGAGCGAGGCGGCCGTGGAGAGAGACATAAGATGGAGCGAGGCGGCCGTGGAGAGAGACATAAGATGGAGCGAGGCGGCCGTGGAGAGAGCAGTATGAAAAGAGCGGACGAATATGTAAAGTGATCCAGCAGCATTCGTCTGACTGCGTCGCCGCAGAACAACAGAAACATTACTGGACTTACTGACATCAACCACTTATAAACAAACGTGAAATGTATTTATTTGTTTAACCATGAACAAAAGGAAACAGTGGCGGTGATGTTCCTAAACAATTATTGAAGTACTTAGATTTTCTCACTAGACAGGGTTATCATTGCGGAGCACAATTTCTGGCTGTCTTTCTCGCAGTTTGCTGACATCACTTGGGATGGCACATTTTCCCGACAAGACGGCATCTTTCGTCACAGATCCTTACGTATTCTCCAGTTTTTTTGTAATACGTTCTGTATGGCAAGAACACGTTTTATGAGAAGTGAACTACACTGAATAGCTAGCGTATAATTATGTGTGCTCGTGTGCATACGTGCCTATCTGTGGGCGTGTATGTGTGCGCATGCGTGCGAGTGTGCCACCGCGTACAAATGTCTTTGTAATCTGCATATGCACTTTAGTGCTAAGTAAAATCAATACATAACATTTACCAGTGTCCCGAATAACAATTACTCATAAGTACAGGCGCGCAGAACACGGCTTCCCACGATGCTTAATGATTTACGATATGGCGTAAATACGAGAAGTCTTGTTCGTGTAAAGGCAATTATGAATATACACTTCCTTCTAATCTTCGCACACGTGTGCGCGCGCCACAAACACACGCACACGCATGCACGCACGCACGCACACGCACACACACCACCCCGCCCCCCTCCACACGCACACACACACACACACACACACACACACACACACACACACACACACACACACACACACACACACACACACAATCATAGTTACGCGATCATAGTTAGGTATTATATGTATGTTAACGACCGTTCGAATTCACTCACCTATAACAAGTTACTGTATGTTTGAAAATCCACCAACCACATTGATATGAAGTAGTCGTCTTCTTCTCCTCAGGTGTGAAACACGAGAGTTGGGGTCCAAAACGATCGAAACATGTTCCACATATGGAGGAACCTGGAATATATATATATATATATATATATATATATATATATATATATATATATATGTATACATATATGTGTATGTGTATATATATATATATATATACATATATATATATATATATATATATATATATATATATATATATATATACATATATATGTATACATATATTCAACAATACATGTATCATCATTTACGTGGAACATAGTTGTCATGTAGCTGAATAATTTTCTAGGTTTTTTTTGTGCTGTTTTCTAAGTTTGAAGTGTTTACATTCAATTATAATTCTAACTACAATTTTGGGTTAAGTTATTTTGAACAATACGACGTTGTCGTTACATCGAACTCACCAATTGCCGCGTAGTATCACAGACGTACGTAGTTGTATTTGTTGCGTGATACTATTATTTTGTGATCGTAAATACCTGGATACTTTAATCTCTTCCCACATAAAACTCTCAGTATTTGTTCAGTGCTATTGAATTTCTGAAATTGCTCAGTTACATCGGTCAGTTTGAGTTGTTATATTAAAATAAGACAACTATTGTAAACAAAGTAGTCATTATTTTGTTTTACACTGTTTGTTATTTACACAAGCACACACCCGGCCATCGTAAATAACTGGGTAGATTATTCTCTATCGACATCATTATATCCGACATATTTAAACAAACGTCCAACAAACATCCATCTATATGTCAACATGACATCTACAACTAACTTATATACATGCACAAAGGAACAGCACATGGAAGTAGCCGGGCTATCTGCTATCAAGGCTACTGAAATACTAAATCTCAGAAAGATGGGGCAAGTAGAAATGAATGATTTGGCGACAGTCACAGATCCTGGCACAAACTGGGATAACTTGCTCGAAACAGGAAGGATTTCTTTAGAGAAACCTACAACAAAACCATCTGCTTCACTCGAGCGTAACAAGAAGGAAGCACAGCTTTTACGGAAGCAACTGGCGAAGATGGAAATCCAAAAACATACGAGATATTAAAAAATTCTGGACAGAGATTACATAATTCTGGAGATAGATTAAAAAGTTCAACGGGAAAGCTCAGGCTGGGTCATAGTTGACTTTTGTGAATACATGAAGTTGAGGGAATGCAAAAGGAGAGAGATGCAAGACAAACTGAGAGAGATGGAAGACAAACTGAGAGAGATGGAAGACAAACTGAGAGAGATGGAAGACAAACTGAGAGAGCTGCAAGACAAACTGAGAGAGATGGAAGACAAACTGAGAGAGCTGCAAGACAAACTGAGAGAGATGGAAGACAAACTGAGAGAGATGGAAGACAAACTGAGAGAGATGGAAGACAAACTGAGAGAGATGGAAGACAAACTGAGAGAGATGGAAGACAAACTGAGAGAGCTGCAAGACAAACTGAGAGAGATGGAAGACAAACTGAGAGAGATGGAAGACAAACTGAGAGAGATGGAAGACAAACTGAGAGAGATGGAAGACAAACTGAGAGAGATGGAAGACAAACTGAGAGAGATGGAAGACAAACTGAGAGAGATGGAAGACAAACTGAAAGAGATGCAAGACAAACTGAGAGAGATGGAAGACAAACTGAGAGAGATGGAAGACAAACTGAGAGAGATGGAAGACAAACTGAGAGAGATGGAAGACAAACTGAAAGAGATGCAAGACAAACTGAGAGAGATGGAAGACAAACTGAGAGAGATGGAAGACAAACTGAGAGAGATGGAAGACAAACTGAGAGAGATGGAAGACAAACTGAGAGAGATGGAAGACAAACTGAGAGAGATGGAAGACAAACTGAGAGAGATGCAAGACAAACTGAGAGAGATGGAAGACAAACTGAGAGAGATGGAAGACAAACTGAGAGAGATGGAAGACAAACTGAGAGAGATGGAAGACAAACTGAGAGAGATGGAAGACAAACTGAGAGAGATGGAAGACAAACTGAGAGAGATGGAAGACAAACTGAGAGAGATGGAAGACAAACTGAGAGAGATGGAAGACAAACTGAGAGAGATGGAAGACAAACTGAGAGAGATGGAAGACAAACTGAGAGAGATGGAAGACAAACTGAAAGAGATGCAAGACAAACTGAGAGAGATGGAAGACAAACTGAGAGAGATGGAAGACAAACTGAGAGAGATGGAAGACAAACTGAGAGAGATGGAAGACAAACTGAAAGAGATGCAAGACAAACTGAGAGAGATGGAAGACAAACTGAGAGAGATGGAAGACAAACTGAGAGAGATGGAAGACAAACGGAGAGAGATGGAAGACAAACTGAGAGAGATGGAAGACAAACTGAGAGAGATGGAAGACAAACTGAGAGAGATGGAAGACAAACTGAGAGAGATGGAAGACAAACTGAGAGAGATGGAAGACAAACTGAGAGAGATGGAAGACAAACTGAGAGAGATGGAAGACAAACTGAGAGAGATGCAAGACAAACTGAGAGAGATGGAAGACAAACAGAGAGAGATGCAAGACAAACGGAGAGAGCTGCAAGACAAACGGAGAGAGATGCAAGACAAACTGAGAGAGCTGCAAGACAAACTGAGAGAGCTGCAAGCTAAAAGGCGAGAGATCATGGAAGAAACGACCAGGGCAGATTTTGAAGTAAAGGAACGCAATGATACTCAACACAAGTCATCAAACATAGGTGGTGAAGAAATATGGGAATTGTTTGAGAGTGAGAATATGGCGTATAGGAACCTATCAAAATCAAGCGATCATGGTAAACACCTGCATGATGCACATCGCCAGGATGATAAATATAGTTCCCGCCCAAAGGAAACAACTAGTGACACACTGATTCACAGGTCGGCGTGAGATGTGAACTAGTGGGAGGACTACACCGTCAGTTGACAACAGAAGACAACGCTACGTCATTTTCCAAAAAAAATCAGGCCAAGTGTTGATCCAGCAGCAAACAGGACCAAAACAGTTGCTGCGGCGGCAAATACTGAGCCAACGAAGTCACGACATCGAAGCTTTCCAAACGTTGAACAGACAGATAGCACTAGTGACGACGTGCCCCAGAGACCGACGACGGAAATGTTGCTTGAAGTACGTCCTAAGCGGTCAACTCTCCCTACCCAGATCCCTTTGGTAGTAAGCATGCATGACCAAGGCGGAATCTAAACGACTTCAGTGGGAGCGCGGACGATCGGAAGCTATATTTGAGGAGTATAAACCATGGATGCACCCGGGGGGGGGGCGGAATTCCTGACAGACAAGGCAACATGTTCAATGATTACAACACAGGAAACATCTTTTTCAGGATCCGTAGCGTCATTTGATGACACTCATCTGGTGTCAGCACGAGCCCCAGTTCATGATGCTGCAGTCGGCATGGTGGCGCCACCTGGTCAGACAGAAGTTGAGACGTTGCGGTCATTTAGTGCGCCTCTATGTACACGAGATGGCGGTCTTGAGCCAATAGACAGCACTTTCTTGCGACGACAGAACATGGTCGACCATGTGACACACCACGAAATGGAGCTGGAGAAACGCCGGTGACATCTAGAGCTACAGGAGTTCACCCGGAAGCAGATGAAAGAGAAGGTACAGGCGCCGCAGACGGAACTGGAACAGAAGAGCACCAGTGCTCGGAGTCGTTGCAACAGCGAAGTCGGTGATGATCCAAATGAACACGGCACCGAGACACATCGCGAGAAGTCGAAGGTAGAAAACAGCGCTAAATCTAACCGGCGAAGACGTCAATGTCACAAATCATGCGACACTGGTCATATGGTCAACATAGTCGAAGCAGGTACAGACACAGTCGCCCTAGTCAGGAGCGAAGATGTGACACTTGTGACTCGCATCATTATGTCCGCGACACTGATAGATATCGCGCCCGACGATCATTTATGAACCGCGACAACGCAGACGTCAGTCACCAAGTGTCGTCAGAGATCGCTATCGAAGCAGAGGTCGTCGTCGACTATCGCGGTCACACACAAACAGTTATATGATATTGGTAAATCCCGGTATCGGTCGCGACGTGCCGACAATGATGTTCGTGACCGTCATCGGAGCCACGAGCCACCAAAACGCAACACAGCACCTGATAATGCAAGTCCCAGCAGTGTGATGCGGCAGAAGAAAGGAGTCGGTGTGTGTAACCTGCCAACTGGGGTGGACAGTATTCTACTGCCACAAACGACCAGCATCAGCACTGCCTGTGTTGCATCACCAAACAATGTCAGGATATCAGTAACGGCAAACGACAGTGGTTTTACTGTCGACATTGACAAAGACTTGGACATTGGGAGTGTCGAGACGGAAGACGCTGACAACGATACTCCCGTGCCACGAGAACAAACTAGTGTCCACGTTGATGAAATACAACCGCAGGAAACAGAACCACTGAAATTGGAGACATCGAAAAGGAAAATGATCGGGTTTTACACGATGAAAACCCAGGCGCTGAGGACTCCACGTGTGTTGATAGCGTTCCACGACGATGACAACGACAAGCCACAAGCAAGGAGATGAGGAAGCGTGTGCTGCAGGACGCACTTGAACAACCAATCCAAGAGCCTGGCTCTGTACAGGCACCCCTTCAGACAGGTTTGCTTAGTCTCTACCTGAAGACTGTTAACGTGAAAATCACATCACAACCAGAACATGTAAAGATTGTCGGTGACACAGACACTCAGACAAGAGTTTTGACAACTGCTTCGTCAGAGCACAGTGCCACGGGCGTGTCAAATAGTGAGTTGGTTTCTGGAAAAAGCGCTGCTGACACAGTGTCGGTGTCACCAGATACACCAACTGTGATGATCGTCAGTGACAGTCAGAAGAGTGTTGAGGTCCAGTGTTCCTCACTAACTCATAACGCATTGACACAACGGAGTGATGTTTCCATGGCATCCACCATAGCGATGAGGTCCACAGAGGAACCGTCGCGAATTCAGATAACATCTGGAAGATGGTTATAACGCCGTCTGTGGCACAACGAGGTGTTGTTATCTCCCCCGGCAGCAAGTTTGACAGTGAGACACACACATGGATGCCTCTCACAGACCAACTTCTCAATTGCAGTGCTACCAAGATTGAGTACCGCGGGCCTGTGAACCTCCAACAGGACCAGATAAATGCCTCGATGCAAGTCTCTTGTACACTTTTTATGTAGAGACATCGCTTTGAACAACACTGGATTAGGTAGCATGAGACACCTGTCGGTGTCCGTGGTTTAGGATGTATATATTTTGGTGTGCATATAAACTGTGTATATAATTTTTGCTATGGGGTGCAACTTTAGTTTGAGTGGTGGTGGGGTAGAATTAGTTGTAAACTTGTTAATAAGTACTATTGAAATGTTATAAATATTTTGCGGTGTCCGGGTGTAATTTAATACGAAAATATATAAATAGAGATCTATTAACTGACATGTGGAATACATTTTTGTATTATAACTATTTGGTAGATATATTGATTATTTTTCCGTTCCTTTTATGAATGAGAGGAATAGTAATAATGAAATAGTCTATAAATATTTATATATCCAGCAGGTGTTTGGGTTTACATCAATGGTTAATAATAAAAACTGAGACTGAAACTGCCGGTGTTAGGTTCAAAGTTGTATATAATTTTGGATATAATTTAGTATTGGAAATAGAATATCTAAAATTCAGTGGCTGGGTATAAGTTGTTGTAATAATACCGAAACAAATTTAAACCAAAAATTGTATTACATTGGTGATTGGGATTATATGTATAAGTGGCTTATTTAGCCTTAGCTGTAGGATTATGTGAGTAGTTTAGTTAACCTGAATAGAGTGTATATACTTATATTCGGGTTTTGATTAATGAATCAAATGTATATATAAATTCTAGTGTAATTTTCCATAACTCACGATTCGTTGACCATGGCATCTATGTTCCTAGTATACATACTATTCTTTTTATGATTGGGGGGATGTAGTGCGGAACACACATGAAAATAGTCCAGATCTATGCACCAGAATACACACACAAAGTAAGACCGCATTACACCCTAACAATAGTCCGCACCGTATAAAAGCCACAACATAACAATAGCGTTCGTCCGAGTCAAGCAGCCGTCGTTACGCCACCACGTCTACGAGGAAATCGCGACGCCGGCCGTCGGAACAGCCTGCGATCATCGCGGGCGTCATTGTGCCCGCACAAGTAAGTGCCGCTGTGGTGGTCTCAGATTCGACCTGGTCCATGATTCGTCTAAACGCATATCGCGCATGCGCGCGCATGCCCAGTGACCGCTTTTAGCTGTTCTGAGGCGCTGTGACGTAGTGGCAACGGCACACGTCATGCCCGGGTCGAGATTCGGCTAAATGGACATTGCGCATGCGCAATGTACGTCATACATTCGGCTAAACGGACATTGCGCATGCGCAATGAACGTCAGAGCCCGTCATGATCCGAGTTTGTGTTGGTGACAGCCCAGCCAGCAGTCACTGCGTTTAATTATATTGTAACTTGTTCCACGAGAAGAGTGTCAATTTGTTAGCGATGGAGGACGAATGTACGGAGTATGTGTCTTGCGTAAAAGAATTTTTAATTCACGGATCGCATCGCCGTGGAATCGGCAGACGTCTAAGAATAAGCGACGCGGTCGGCAAGGCGTCGTCGCCGTCGATGGATCAAAAGTATGAGGTAGACGGTAAGTAAAATACATGTTTCAGTCACTAGCCTAATTTTGCCAGCATAGACTAAGTAATAATTCAGTAGATAATCGAGTACAACTAAACTTGTTTTTATGTTGTCCCATTAAATGTAATTGAACTTGGAATTAAAACTTACGTGCAATGACACTTCCCGAAGGGCAGAGGCTATTCACACAGCTGCTCAGCACATTCTGGTAGGACTAATATTCGCTATACCTTGGCTAAACCACTTTATTGCTACTCCAAAAAAACAGAACTATCTTTCACAGTGAATCAGTGTGCTAAATCATAAATTCGGTCGGTCGGTCGGTCGGTCGGTCGGTCGGTCGGTCGGTCGGTCGGTCGGTCGGTCGGTCGGTCGGTCGGTCGGTCGGTCGGTCGGTCGGTCGGTCGGTCGGTCGGTCGGTCGGTCGGTCGGTCGGTCGGTCGGTCGGTCGGTCGGTCGGTCGGTCGGTCGGTCGGTCGGTCGGTCGGTCGGTCGGTCGGTCGGTCGGTCGGTCGGTCGGTCGGTCGGTCGGTCGGTCGGTCGGTCGGTCGGTCGGTCGGTCGGTCGGTCGGTCGGTCGGTCGGTCGGTCGGTCGGTCGGTCGGTCGGTCGGTCGGTCGGTCGGTCGGTCGCCTTGCATGATTAGTGGATTTGATTTGTATGCACTTTACAGCAATATGTACTAAATAAACCAAGTTGTTATCCAATGATCACTGCCAAGAGTTGTTATAAATTACATACACATGATGTTACACAACGTTCGTATTCCACATAAATAAAATTATTAGAACAACTGATATAGTTTTTCACATTAAGGTTTACTAAATAAAATCATTTTTAAGACTGTAATAAAATAGGATGGTTTAATTGTAACAAAGTATATGTAAATATTAAATAAATAATAATTGAATACATTAAATACAGTCGTTTAATTACATGAAAATTATTATGTATCAACCTACTTCTAAAACAAGTTTACCAATTTTCCTAAACTTGAAACAGCAAACCTGGCCACTATTCATTAGCGCATCCCATATCAATCAATAATCTACATTACATATCTCTGTAAATTACATTCAGGGGAGTTTAGAAACAATACAAAGTAAGTTACATAAATGTGTTAGATTTTACAATACAGATTATGTGTTCTAGATTAAAGGCTGGGTTATCAGAATACATAAAAACCCAGTATTGGACATATTAAACTCCTACACAGCTGCTGTATGTATTGTGCCCTATATATAGATATATATATATATATATATATATATATATATATATATATAAATATATATATATACATGTATATATATATATACATGTATATAAATATATACATGTATATATATATACTTATTATACATATATATATGTATATGTATACATATATATATATATATATATATATATATATATATATATATATACATATATATATATATATATATATATATATATATATATATATATATATATATAATTATTATATATATATATGTATATATATATATATATATATAATTATTATACATATCGTTTGGTTTTAATTCCCCATGACCAGCCCATGTCAAACTACTCCTCGCCAATTTCTTCTTAATATTTTCCTCCACTCCAACCTCCACTCTCAGTTCACCCGTTCTTCACTTTTCAGCTCTCTTAACTCCAATGATTCCTCGTACCAGGATAGTTTCGCAAACCTGGACCTTCTCCTCTTGTTTCTCTATTAGTCTCATCGCGTCTATGGTGCATTCATGTATGCCAGGGATAACACACGAGCTTAACACATTTCCTTTAAAGGCAAAAAAAAAGTTAACTGTTTCGTGGCATATACCTAATAGAGTTAATATAAAGTAACAATTTCCACATATACTCAATTTTTTAACGTCAGCGGTTTACTCAGAATGTGACTTTAAAGTCTAAAATTCTAACGAAATCCACGATGGTCTAGACGCCGCCATTAAGTGAAGGGTTGAATTGACTTGGCCATTCAGCGCGCGGCATTCTATGTCTGACCCTTAACCTGCGACGTTGTTAAGGGTCAACAACTTCGAGTCTTCGACAGTTCGTTCAGTTGGCGTGACATCTAGCAGCTGCTTATAGACGTTTATCTAAATCTGTGGTTAAATATATGGTAAACTTTAGTAATTATGCCTTACTGTTCGGCATATGGTTGCAATAATAGTTGAAACAACCGGTAGTATTGAAGAAATTGATTCATATTTGCGGGCGTACTGTTTGGAATCCCTCCAGTCCAAGTACAGTTCACTTTGCTCGGTTCATTTTTAGGAGAAATGCTTTGAAGTAGACATGTAGTCATGTATCATGAGTTGATGGGATGATTTCAGCGATAACAATAATAGACAACTTTATATTTACCGTCATCAGCATGTTACGCGCGTTGCCGAGTTGCAGCCATTTCATGACAACAGCCAAACCCCATGCAGGGAATCTACGCGGAGAGCGCCTCGATCACCGTCGTGACGTCATTCTTCGTCTAAGATGGAGTAGCGCGTAGTATTTGGATAGCTGGGTGTTAAAACATATTTTTCTGGTAAACCGCTGGCGTAAACAAAATGAGTATATGTGGAAATTGTTACTTTATATTAATATTTTTTTTTATTTAATATTTTATATTATTTGCCTTTAAGTTTCCATTAGTTGCGTCTGTCTCCCCCCATCTCTGCGACTTTCCCCTCCAAGCGTTAAATTTGCCCCTGCTGTAACCCTTATTATAACCAAAGCAAATTACCTAGTCGATTTTGCACTGGGTAATTGAAATTTCATAAACTGAATTTATTCATTTTAATCAGCAACAACGTTACATGTTGTGAAGTTACTGGTTAAATGTCAAAGCCTTTTGTAATCAATGTTAAATTAGGAATGTTTAATTATTGTTTCATCAAAGTAAGTATATATATATATATATATATATATATATATATATATATATATATATATATATATATATATATAATTGTGTATATGTATGTATATATAATATATATATATAATATATATATATATATATATATATATATATATATATATATATATATATATATATATACAGCTATTACACACACACATATATATATATATATATATGTGTATATATATATACATACATATATGTATATATAGCTGGTCATGTACGTATTACTTATATATATATATATATATATATATATATATATATATATATATATATATATATATATATATATATATATATATACATATATATATATATTTATGTAATTCATATATATCTATATACACACACATATATATACACACACACAAACATACACACACACATATACACACACAGACACACACAGACACACACAGACACACAAAGACACACACAGACACACACAGACACACACAGACACACAGACACACATACACACAGACACACAGACACACAGACACACAGACACACAGACACACAGACACACAGACACACAGACACACAGACACACAGACACACAGACACACAGACACACAGACACACAGACGCGCCACCTATTGCTGTAGCCTCGATACTAATTATAACCTCGACTGACGAAAACAACGCTCTAAATAACACAACACGTTCGAGTGAGTGAAAATGATCACATAAGTTGATCTATTTTTATTTAAGATGTGCGTGATGAAAATATTATTTCAATACTTGACGTATTTCTAACGGAAACTACGTTAGTAACAAAGGCGAATCCTGGACCGGGTCGAATCTTGGACCGCTACCGTCGCGGTCCCAGATTCGGTCGAATCCTGGACCGGGTCGAATCTTGGACCGCTACCGTCGCGGTCCCAGATTCGGTCGAATCCTGGACCGGGTCGAATCTGGGACCACCACACCGCGCACACTTTAGCACAAGTGAAGACCGAAACATTTTAGATGGTTATTCACTTATTGTTGTCAGTATAACAATGACAAAGTCAAAAACCAAATTAAAAAGCAGGCATCGCAAACTCCATTGACCTACCCGATTCCACATTGTCCGACATGCGGAACTTATGACGACTAGTGACTCCTTCCACGACGCGCGGGATATCTGCCCACCTCACTCCAGGATGAGGAGTAGGGTTTGCCGAGAAGACCGGCAGGCAGCAAACGACGAAAACGCCTTTCAGCAACATTGTCTAGACAACCCGAAGGAATAAAGTCAAAGAAATGAATAGTAGATCCGCTATTATCGAAGTCTAAATGGTTAATACTTAATGCATTGTTCGTGCATTGAAATGCCATGTAGCTTCAAGTGATTTCTTTGTTTTCACAAAGGTTAAAGGACAAAAAAACGCACCGGTTTTGCGTCATATATCTAATAGAGTTTATACAAAGTAACAATTTCCACATATACTACATTTTGTAACGTCAGCGGTTTACTCAGAATGTAAAGTCTAAAATTATAACGAAATCCACGATGGTCTAGACGCCGCCAGCAGTGAAGGGTTAACTTGGCTTGGCCATTCAGCGCGTGGCATTCTACATCTCTGCTGAAGCCGGTCAGCTTCCTGCGACGTTGTTAAGGGTCAACAACTTCGAGTCTTCGACAGTTCGTTCAGTTGGCGTGACATATAGCAGCTGCTATAGACGTGTGTCTAAATATGTGGTTAAATCTATGGTAAACTTGAGTAATTATGCCTCACGGTTCAGCATACGGTTGCATCCAATAATAGTTGAAACAACCGGTAGTATTGAAGCAATGGATTCACGTTTGCGGGCATACTGTTTAGAATCCCTCCAGTCCAAGTACTGTTCACTTTGCTCGGTCCATTTTGAGGAGAAGTGCTTTGAAGTAGACATGTATCATCAGTTGATAGGATGATTTCAGCGATAACAATAATAGACAACTTCATATTTACCGTCATCAGCATGTTACGCGCGTTGCCGAGTTGCAGCCATATCATGACAACAGCCAAACCCCATGCAGGCAATCTACGTGGAGAGGGTCTCACCGTCGTGACGTCATTCTTCGTCTAAGATGGTGTTGCTCACAGTATTTTGATGGCTGGGTGTTCAAAAATATTTTTCTGGTAAACCGCTGGCGTTAAAACAATGAGTATATGTGGAAATTGTTTCTTTATATTAACTCTATTAGGTGTATGCCACGAAACAGTTGCGTTTTTTGTCCTTTAAGCCAAGGCGGAATCATTTGGTGCATTTGACTTTTGAGATAACTGTTTTTGAAAACAATCAGAACTACTACATTATGTATGTTACAATAATTTGCTTTAACCATAGACGACTACCTACGTGTACAGTGTAAAGATTGTAGCCTGCTTCGTGAATATATCAAGTGATTGAAGCACAATGCACGATGTATTCTGCGTCTCCTGGTGTCGTACGTACCTAGCAGACGTCACTATAATAACGGTTTGTTTAGACATTGCGTAACTACGTCGACGTGTCCTTGACCTGGTTAGGTTAAAGTGAACATCCCCCGTCGACGTCGTGGCTTCAAATATTGATGAACCTTTCTTGTGGACGATTATGCCAAATTATGAGCCATTCTCCAGTAAGGCTTTGTTGTTTATGCCAATCTCATTGTTAAAATAAATTTAATTGCCCAACGACAGTCAATGCGTAGCTAGCCGTAGGACTGCGCGGCCAGGGCACTGTCACTGACTGGCTGGCTGGCTGGCTGGCTGGCTGGCAGGCTGGCTGGCTGGCTGGCTGGCTGGCTGGCTGGCTGGCTGGCTGGCTGGCTGGCTGGCTGGCTGGCTGGCTGGCTGGCTGGCTGGCTGGCTGGCTGGCTGGCTGGCTGGCTGGCTGGCTGGCTGGCTGGCTGGCTGGCTGGCTGGCTGGCTGGCTGGCTGGCTGGCTGGCTGGCTGGCTGGCTGGCTGGCTGGCTGGCTGGCTGGCTGGCTGGCTGGCTGGCTGGCTGACTGACTGACTGACTGACTGACTGACTGACTGACTGACTGACTGACTGACTGACTGACTGACTGACTGACTGACTGACTGACTGACTGACTGACTGACTGACTGACTGACTGACTGACTGACTGACTGACTGACTGACTGACTGACTGACTGACTGACTGACTGACTGACTGACTGACTGACTGACTGACTGACTGACTGACTGACTGACTGACTGACTGACTGACTGACTGACTGACTGACTGACTGACTGACTGACTGATGTCTTCGGAGGAACAATCTAAATAACTAAGATATTTCATAATCTGTATTAGAGAATTACAGCAAACTCGGCTAACTTCATTATACATTCCAATACATTCACCATTCATAAAAATTAAATGGTTTGGAATATGGGTGGCAAAGCCAATAATTCAAAATTATATATTTTCAATTATGCAAACACTCTGTTTCTAAAACATAAATCACGTGGTTGTGTTGCAAAAAGAAAAAAACCAGGTAAGATGATAAAGCCTAGAACTAGGTTAAACATTGGCAATATATGTTGGTTTTTAGATTTTTTGGCTAAGTAATCTGCAAAGTCCCATTATTCCTGTGCTTTCATTCTTTAATATGGTTTGGCAGACAGATGGACACACACACACACATACACGGATTTCTCTCTGAGAGAAATTCTTGCATTATGTAATTACGTGTGCAAGTCGTTATAGGTAAGTTACAAGGAATTATATTTATAACAATAAACAAAAGATAGCTCTACATAATAAGCTATGCATGCATACATACATACATACATACATACATACATACATACATACATACATACACCCATACACACATACACACACACATACACACATACACACACATATACACACTTACACACACACACACACACACACACACACACACACACACACACACACACACACACACACACACACACACACACACACACACACACATAGCAGGTAGTCAATTATAGTTGTCAATAGTCAATAACACTTTCATTTCACCCGGTTGGTTTTCTGCTGGGCAAAAATAGGGCAGACAGTTGTGGTTACTGCCAGGGCTGAAAAAGTGTGACAATAGAAAATATATACCATGGATAGAAAAAATTGACATTTTATTCATAGAATATGTTGTTAGTCTCCTTCTGTACCTGACTACATAAACATTTCTAAAAGTGTTTGCACACTGATGACATCAAAATCGACAAGTCTGGAAAATAGAGGAACTTATGGGCAAGGTTATTTTTCTGCAAGGCTGAAAGGTATTTCTGCCCTGCCAGTGCAGAAATAGGGCAGAAAGTATTTCTGCCTGGCAGAAACAACAATAATACATGCCACCGATGGCATTTTATAGAATGTGTTATCAGTCTTTTTCTCTACCAGTCTACATACCACCAGTTCTAAATATATTTACATATTGATGAGGGGCATACTTTCCCGGTCAGAAACATCTATCCACAGTTGAAGGTAGAGGCCATAACATGTTGTTTATTAAACTAAGCCAGCAAATCCATAACAAAGTGCCTAAGCTATCCTCAGAAGAGACAATTTAATGCTAATAACTGCTAGGATTTGTTGAAGAAATATGACAACTCCACTCAAGACAGTCTGGACATTACTATGGCTTGGTGCCAGTTTCGAGCCTGACTAAAAACCTGTGGTCACTATCAGGTGCTAATCCAACCTATGGCTATGTGCAAACAAAGGTTGTGGTCATTGTCAGAGCCCAGAAGGACACCTCATGCATAGTGTATTCTTCAGTAACTAGCACTGTTGGGTAAATGACAGCTGGGATCACAGCTGTTTTGTAAAGTTAAAACAATCAGTGTGGTGAAAGGTGATATGCGGTGAAGACAACCAGTTTTGGCAGACATGAACATCGAAATTGACTATAAAATTACATTTTGGGAGTTTCTGCAGAAACTAGGCTAGAACGGTACTTCTGCCGCCCAGTTAGAAAGTATGTAGCAAAAGAACACAAAGGTATACATTAATGGCACAATGGTAAAAGTAAATTCTTATATAGCGCAGTAGCCAGTCCTCATGACTACTCAAAACACTTAACACTACTTCCCTGGCAGACCTGATAAA
>OZ024858.1:18583523-18648523 GCA_964017155.1 Oasisia sp. SBJ-2009
ATAGATAGATAGATAGATAGATAGATAGATAGATAGATAGATAGATAGATAGATAGATAGATAGATAGATAGATAGATAGATAGATAGATAGATAGATAGATAGATAGATAGATAGATAGATAGATAGATAGATAGATAGATAGATAGATAGATAGATAGATAGATAGATAGATAGATAGATAGATAGATAGATAGATAGATAGATAGATAGATAGATAGATAGATAGATAGATAGATAGATAGATAGATAGATAGATAGATAGATAGATAGATAGATAGATAGATAGATAGATAGATAGATAGATAGATAGATAGATAGATAGATAGATAGATAGATAGATAGATAGATAGATAGATAGATAGATAGATAGATAGATAGATAGATAGATAGATAGATAGATAGATAGATAGATAGATAGATAGATAGATAGATAGATAGATAGATAGATAGATAGATAGATAGATAGATAGATAGATAGATAGATAGATAGATAGATAGATAGATAGATAGATAGATAGATAGATAGATAGATAGATAGATAGATAGATAGATAGATAGATAGATAGATAGATAGATAGATAGATAGATAGATAGATAGATAGATAGATAGATAGATAGATAGATAGATAGATAGATAGATAGATAGATAGATAGATAGATAGATAGATAGATAGATAGATAGATAGATAGATAGATAGATAGATAGATAGATAGATAGATAGATAGATAGATAGATAGATAGATAGATAGATAGATAGATAGATAGATAGATAGATAGATAGATAGATAGATAGATAGATAGATAGATAGATAGATAGATAGATAGATAGATAGATAGATAGATAGATAGATAGATAGATAGATAGATAGATAGATAGATAGATAGATAGATAGATAGATAGATAGATAGATAGATAGATAGATAGATAGATAGATAGATAGATAGATAGATAGATAGATAGATAGATAGATAGATAGATAGATAGATAGATAGATAGATAGATAGATAGATAGATAGATAGATAGATAGATAGATAGATAGATAGATAGATAGATAGATAGATAGATAGATAGATAGATAGATAGATAGATAGATAGATAGATAGATAGATAGATAGATAGATAGATAGATAGATAGATAGATAGATAGATAGATAGATAGATAGATAGATAGATAGATAGATAGATAGATAGATAGATAGATAGATAGATAGATAGATAGATAGATAGATAGATAGATAGATAGATAGATAGATAGATAGATAGATAGATAGATAGATAGATAGATAGATAGATAGATAGATAGATAGATAGATAGATAGATAGATAGATAGATAGATAGATAGATAGATAGATAGATAGATAGATAGATAGATAGATAGATAGATAGATAGATAGATAGATAGATAGATAGATAGATAGATAGATAGATAGATAGATAGATAGATAGATAGATAGATAGATAGATAGATAGATAGATAGATAGATAGATAGATAGATAGATAGATAGATAGATAGATAGATAGATAGATAGATAGATAGATAGATAGATAGATAGATAGATAGATAGATAGATAGATAGATAGATAGATAGATAGATAGATAGATAGATAGATAGATAGATAGATAGATAGATAGATAGATAGATAGATAGATAGATAGATAGATAGATAGATAGATAGATAGATAGATAGATAGATAGATAGATAGATAGATAGATAGATAGATAGATAGATAGATAGATAGATAGATAGATAGATAGATAGATAGATAGATAGATAGATAGATAGATAGATAGATAGATAGATAGATAGATAGATAGATAGATAGATAGATAGATAGATAGATAGATAGATAGATAGATAGATAGATAGATAGATAGATAGATAGATAGATAGATAGATAGATAGATAGATAGATAGATAGATAGATAGATAGATAGATAGATAGATAGATAGATAGATAGATAGATAGATAGATAGATAGATAGATAGATAGATAGATAGATAGATAGATAGATAGATAGATAGATAGATAGATAGATAGATAGATAGATAGATAGATAGATAGATAGATAGATAGATAGATAGATAGATAGATAGATAGATAGATAGATAGATAGATAGATAGATAGATAGATAGATAGATAGATAGATAGATAGATAGATAGATAGATAGATAGATAGATAGATAGATAGATAGATAGATAGATAGATAGATAGATAGATAGATAGATAGATAGATAGATAGATAGATAGATAGATAGATAGATAGATAGATAGATAGATACACGGGCGTCGATCGGTGGGGAACGAGGGGACGCGTCCCCCCCCCCCCCCACACTTTTCAGGGTGGGGACACAGCATAGGAATTGTCCCCCCCCCCCCACTTTTCAGTTCAGAAATATTGCGAGGCATATAGCCTGACACACACCACTCATCTCTCTTAAAAGCCTCTCTACGACTAGCTAGACAATAAACTCGCGATATGAAGTTCCAACCACCCATTTGAAAATCGACTAGATAAATTGCTTGGTTGGCCACAGCGCGCAACTTGATCTTACTTTAGTAAATAATCATCACGCCGGGCTGCGGTGTAGCGCTTACATTTTTCCGGCATTATGAACGTTCCAATTGACGTTTCTGCGCATGCGCGATAAATGTAAAATCATCAATGTGCAGCGAAACGACAAAGCATTTATGGTATATTTACTACGTTCTGCTTGTTATGATGTATATAACCTCTCAGCAAGGTTATTTATCGCAAATTAACACGAGGCAAACAAGTTTGGAGGCATGTTTTGAGGGCACGCGCAAATCACGTGACTGTAGAGCGTCATAATTATTAATAGGCTCTAGCCATCAAGCACATCTTAAATGATGAAATTTGTGTTGCATTTTCACCCCCGCCTGCTTGTTGCTTATCGCCTACGGCAGAAGCGGTGGATTCCTGCACTTTGTGTAACTTAATCCCATTTGAGTGATGACACATTTCTTTGCCAAAATGTTGGATTGGGAAGTTCTACACAGGCACAGCATTGGCGTCGATCGGTGGGGACACGGGGGACGCATGCCCCCACTTTTCGGCCCGATGGGGTCAGCATAGGAAATGTCCTCACACTTTTTCAGTTCATAAAACAAATTTATAGGCATATATAGCGAGACTGATGACTCCCCTCTCTTAAAACCCTACATCGGTCTAGTAGTAAAATTAATATAAAAAACATATACGAGTTTAGATATAAACTTCCGACTACCTAGTGGAAAATCACTAGATAAACTGCTTGGTTGGCCGCAGCCCGCAACTTGATCTTAGTCCAGTAAATATTCATCATGCCGGGCTCTGTCATTTTGCACCCTAGTGTTGATACATTAATAGGCATTACCCATCAAGCACATTATAGATTATTGATTTGTTTGCCCTGTCACTCCTTGGATTGCAGCCTGGTCGCCCTGGTGGATATTTATATTGCCTACGACCCCTGTAACCTCTGCATCTTGTCACTCTATGAATCAGGCAAGCAGTGTTGGGTCCAAAGTCTGCCTCTTAAATATTCAGTGATTGAGGCGGGCTATGGCCCCTCTTCAAATATATGTTGCCACCATGACTATTATAAATAGCATAACATAGAGGCTTTTTATTTTAGAATTGGCACCAGACCAACAATGAATTGATTGATATTGATAAAATAATTGTTATATGTATTTCAGGTTATATATATATATATATATATATATATATATATATATATATATATATATATATATATAAATTGGTCCCACGTCCCCCCCCCCACTTTTAAAACTGGATCAACGCCCCTGTATATATATATATATATATAATATATATATATATATATATATATATATAATTATAGCCTCCTTCACTTAGTAGATACGCCCTGCGAAGACTGGTTATCGTAGGTGATCAATTTGATGTTTTTTTCGAGGTGCGGGCCTAAACTGCAAAAGTACCCCTTTTTATCTTAAAATTGCATATTATGTGAAAATAAGTTGATAGGTAGTTGAGGAAAACAATATATAGTATATAGTATATGGAGAATGCTGGTTTACTGGAAAATTTTATTTTAAACATGGCGGAAGTCAGAATTCAACTTTAAAGGACAAAAAAAGGCTATGGCTTCGTGTCATACACCTAATAGAGTACAAAGTAACAATTTCCACATAATATGTGGAAATTGTTACTTTGTATAAACTCTTGAAAAAAATTGAGTATATTATACTCAATTTTTTAACGTCAGCGGTTTACTCAGAATGTGACTTTAAAGTCTAAAATTCTAACGAAATCCACGATGGTCTAGACGCCGCCATAGGTGAAGTGTTAATTTGGCTTGGCCATTCAGCGCGCGGCATTCTATATCTCGGTCAGCTTCCGGCGACGTCGTTAAGGGTCAACAACTTCGAATCTTCGGCAGTTTGTTCAGTTGGCGTGACATCTAGCAGCTGCTTATAGACGTATATCTAAATCTGTGGTTAAATCTATGGTAAACTTTAGTAATTATGCCTTCGTGTTCGGCATACGGTTGCAATAATAGTTGAAACAACCGGTAGTATTGAAGCAATGGATTCACGTTGGTGATTTGCGGGCGTACTGTTTGGCACTTTCATAGGTCCATTTTGAGGAGAAATGCTTTGATGTAGACATGTATCATCAGTTGATGGGATGATTTCAGCGATAACAATAATAGACAACTTTATATTAACCGTCATCAGCATGTTACGCGCGTTGCCGAGTTGCAGCCATTTCATGACAATGACATGACTTAATCTTACTTTGGTCAATAATCATCATGCCGGGCTGCGGTGTAGCATTTTTCCGGCGTTATAAACGGTCCGATTGATGTTTCTGCGCATGCGCGATAAAAATAAAATCATCAATGTGCAGCGAAACGACAAAGCATGTATGGAATATTTGCTACGTGCTGCTCGTTATGATGGATATAACCTATAACCTCTCAGCAAAGTTACTTATCACAAATTAAGTTTTGAGGCATATTTTGCTGTTAGTGCGCCATAATCCGTGATAGTGTTTTAAACAAACGTAATATTTTAATATATATATATATATATATATATATATATATATATATATATATATATATATATATATATATTGGTCCCCCGTCCCCCCACTTTTAAGACCGGATCGACGACACTGCCTTTCCATATGCTTTCTTAGCAGTATTGCATACAGTATATATTTCTATAGCAGATCTGCTTGTCAACTTTGACATGTCTCTTGGCAATGTTTCTGTGTAAACAAATTTAAAACGGACCAATCACTATACTTTAAGCAGCATATTGATTAATTAGCATAGGAAATCTCACTATGCCAATACTTAGTGATGCTCAAATGCTCAAATGAACATAACATACATTTGAAATATTAACCTCATAAGAAATATTATATATTTAGATATTTATACTCACCTAAATAGCTTTTTGAAATATAGGTATTATCATGTTCAAAGATGCAGTTAGATTAGATAGTAAACTACTCCAAGATGGCCGTCATTGCGTCAGCACAATCCTGAACAAATGGGCGGTAAATTCAAAGCGACTTAACTACAATGCGCTACATGCGATTCGTATGAAATTTTAAGGTTTTTTGTATTAAATATTCATATAACTACTAGCCAAACTTCAGCAACCTTCATCACCGTGCTACGCAGATATAATTATCCGAACATATCGGATATTCACACATCAAAATTAAATAATTCATCTTATATTTTACAATTCACACGTTGGCATTCTCTATCATCTTGGGTCTCAGAATATTGTGGTTTCACCGCCATACGATTAATACGAGGCTCTTAAAGGGAGTTTCCCTCATGAGTAGAAAAAACCTAGTGGACACAAATTGCTACCGACCTACCGACGCGCCGATGAATGTGTCAGCCGCCCATATTTCACCTGTCAACAAGCCACCACACGGGTCTTTGAAATGCCTCGTTTCGAGCCACCTCCGAACGTGATGCCTTATTTCAGTAACGAAATTATGTCACGCACATGAATCACGAATTTATAGTGGCATTCGATGATAGCGCTTATGTAGCTCTTATGTTAGTGGCATGCCTAATGCCTTAATGAAGTCTCTTTAACTGTACTTAATTTTTATATTTACTTGCAGGATACGTATTTTATGGTCGAATCAATAATTTATTCTGATCCAGATATAGAAATAGTACGTGTGATTCTTGTGACCCTGTTTAGCCTCCGTAATCCCAATCCACACCGTTCTAGAAATTTCCCAGATGCCTCGCGATTTCGTCACTTCCGTTGAGAGGTACAATTTCGTCAAATGCTGCGCCATCCAAGGTCGAAAAAAGAACGTATTTGGGTAATAACAAGAAGAACATCGTTTTTATAGGAAGTATCATATTGTGGTAGGTGAACCTTATATCCAGCTTGTTATTTTATATTAATTGTCATGTATTTCCGCAGTAGAATCAATTAAAATAACAAAATCTTGAAACGCCGTAATTATCTGACTCTCTTGACTCTGAGCACGGATCGGTTGCATCAACTGCTACTAGACCTAGTGACAAGTCTAGTTAGCAAGACTTGTACGCTGTCTTCTTTTCTGCATGATAGAAAATTGCAATAAACTGTAGTATGTGGGTGTGACATGGTATTATAAAGCTTGTTTAAAGGCAATGTCACAAGGTCTCAAATATTGCAATTTTAATGGACGTGAACATGTAATTATTGTTTTCTTGTTTACGCTCACCTAGCTTTACGTTAGATAAGTTGCATTATGTAGTTATGTAATATACGAATCCTGTGTTTCCCCTTGTAAAATGAATGGTGAGGTGGTAGATGTGATGTGATGTGAAGCTATGCCTATGGTGGTCTGGCAGCATATGCCTCCTGAAACTAATTTTAAAACTACCTTAAACATTGTGCATTATGATGGCAGAAATTGCATGTAAACATGTTTGTAGCTAGCATTACTTGAAAAAAGGCACATGAAATAGCTATGGACCCCACTGAAAAGAGGTCTAAATAATTATGAAGTGACATTTTTGACATATTTTGGGCAAGGTAGGTGGCTTAGAAAAACAACTAGGTGGCCCACCTTACTCATCATATAGCTGAAGAAACACGGAAGGCCAATAATAATTGTATACATGGTATATATATCTGCTTCATGTAGTCAGCATGAACAAACCTTTTCACACACATATCAGATTTTTCTGTAATATGCACATGAACAAAGATATGTAGTGAATGGCACACCATATGCACATTAATTGTACATGGTAAACTTTTGTTTGGAGCAGTAAGGGGAATAAAATTGTAGGAGTTGAAGTTGAGAAAAATTAATTGGAATTGAATAAAAAGGAAGTGGGGCAGGAATTATATTTGATTAAAAGGATTTGATGCCAGCCCTGAACATAATAAAGCCGTTTTAGAGCTGACAGGGCATTTGTGCAAAGGGCGGTCTGACAGCTTGAGGCATAATGGATCATGTATTATTCAGATCATTCAAATTCAATCATTTGAGTCGTAAAATGTAATAGTTACTGAATGTTTTGTTTCAGATAGAACCATGTATTCAATCAAGTTAACAAGAATCCCACTGACAGCATTTGTGTCGGCTCTGGGCAAGCCAGTTACTCTCTCAGCACCAAAGAGGGCACCATGTCTGTTGCTGCGAGCCGAACAGTACTCGATGCAGGGCGGGCGGTCTTCAGCGCTACGTAAACTCAAGCGGGCTACACTGAGAGACAAAGCGATGGCCCCTGCTGGGGACACAGGTGCGAAATACTTGGCTGTAGCAACTGTGTACTTGTAAACTTTATGCTCTGACTCTGCTCTTTTATAGTGGAATGAATCGTCTGCATGTGATGTTAGAATGCATACGAACAAATGTGGCTTCATTGACGCATTTCGCATTTAATAATTTATTACAGGACAATTCTGTAAAGTACGAAAGCTGGTTTTGAGATGATGCCATGTTTGGAATTAATTTGTTTTATGTAACAATTAGAATTATTGAGTTTTTCATATAGAAACAAACTTTCTCCTGTTCCTTTTTGGGATGGTGTCTATCACACACAATGGAATTTGTCTCTATCTGATGCTTTTTTAGATTTCTTGTCCTTATTTTGGAAAGGACTTCCAGGCTTCCACTCTTCTTACACTTTGGAGAGCTTGTTACTTCTGTGTTACAATACATGTAATAATTTTATATGAAAATATGTTATACAATAAAACTATTCATCCCTGTATGGCAATTACACATCGTTCCGACAGGCATTGTATATAAATAAAAAAGATAAATAATTGTTTTGAACATTATATAAATAAAACAATTCATTTTGCATCGTTAAACAGACTAATGGCAACAGGAATAAAAGACGACTTTCTGCGGTTAGTTTTGCACACAGGTCACCTAAAATGACATCCCAGTGGCATAGTATGAAACATTGGATACAGGATATATGACTTCCATCAACTAAAATAGAGCGAGTCTTCCTAAGAACTTGTTTTTTGCAGAAAGTAGAAAGTAGTTATATCTCTCTGCATGCACCAACTATTTTCGAGCTAATATGTACAGTCCTCTCTAAGCTGTTCCTGTTCTGAGGTTGAAATACCAGTAGACAAACGGAAAACAAAAAACGCACTCGATAAAAGATGTGTAAAGCATATTTTTTTATCGACAGAAAATTAATTTAATTTTCTTATAAAATACAGGCACTGCTGACACATCTTGACAATGATTCCAGTGTTATCATATCATCTAAGTTTGTTATCAAACACAGTACCTAAGTATTTGTGTGTGGTGAAAATGTCAACCTCCTAATCATGAATTGTTTATTTTTCCAGACTTTGGATGTGTTTTCTAAAATCTATTACTAACTCCTTGGTCTCACATACATTAAACTTTAAAAAAAAGATTGTTTAACCTAAGAACCCTATTTCTAGACATACATAAAGTAAGTATTATCAGTTGTAAATAATAAATACTCAATGAATATTTTAATTTAAAAACACAGTTAACTTTACGCAGTGCAGTCATAACTGTGACAGTAGGATTGAATCAGATTTATATTTGTGTTTCAGCGTTCACCATGGGCAAAGGCCTAGTGGCGGGTGCAGCCGTACTTGGCCTTGGGTCGCTGTGCTACTATGGCGTTGGCCTCTCCAGTGAAGTCGGTGCTATTGACAGAGCTGCGTACGTACTGGCGCTTGAGTGATACCTGAGTGCTGCGTGGTTGTACTCAGACAGCCAGGGCAAATCAGTTATAGCTTTCCTAAATGTTGTTACCATTTTATTTTTTCTTTCACAACTTCAGTTACTTCACTCAGTTATTGACTTTTATGCGGAAGCACGATTTATATCACTCTTCAGTATTTGCATGCTTTAAATTTAGCTGGATCACTGTTAATTATAATTAAGCCTCCCCAGCTGCCCGGGTACTAGGTCTTAATTAACGTGGGCATGTCCATCTTATTTGAATATGTTGCTGTGGTCTATTAAACTCTATTTACTGGAAGTTGTAATTAGAACTTGGGAAATAAATGCTGGTTTGTCTGCATCTTATAGATTCAACTTTTTAAATCTAATTTAATAACATATTGTTAAGGTCACATTATTATTATTGAATCACACTACATACTTTTATTTTATCTGAATGTTTGATGTTCAGCCATTTAATTAACTGTGTAAGGCAATCTCTGTATGTGTCATATAAGTGTGCATGTTTGACATCATCCCCAACTTGTCTACTGGTTTAAAACAAAAGGACTGAGTGATAAACAGTCACTTTCTGTTATTGATTTCTTAACCAGTCATGACATTACAATACATTGTAAACGAAAGAGTTTCATAACTCACTCAGTCAACCAATTTTGGTTTTAATTATTTCAGTTACGAATACAAATTGCTAAACAGATGGCAAAACTATAAAAATGTTGCAACTGAGAAGATCCTAACAAAATAATTCTAGAAACAATTTCCTTGTACCATAGCATAAAGTATAAATGTAAGACAGTATGATCTCTGGAACAAAGTGACTACTACACAGTTTCCCAGAGGCAGCGTGTGAGGGTTTTGTACAATTCGCCATAATGTCTTAAAGCGACATGGTCCGTTCGTGGCTTTTTATTGCGAAATCATGTTATACAGTATAAATTATACCTATTATAGCGTAAAGCCAGTCAAAATATGTTTTCATGTACCATTTAGGGGTTGAAAATAGACGCAGTAAGGGGTGCTTGACTCTGTTTACACATCGACCACAAGGCGTTTTCAAAACCGTTGTAGGCGTGGTGAAAATCCCAAAAGGAAATGCATGATCACGCGATGCAGTATCACGTGAACACAAGTTAACGCCACACCCAGCCAGGTGCACAGCTCCCAGTTGGTAAAGGTCAATTTGATTTGAGTGACAGCGTATATAAACATTCGACGTTTAACATTACGATGTCAGTTCTGTTTCGATAAAACATTTATTGGCGGTCAGGACGCTACAATAGTTATAACTTATACTGATTAACATGATTTTGCAATAAAAATAAAAAGCCACGAATGGACCATGTCGCTTTAAGTGACCACACGAGGCTGTGTTACTGTTGTTGGTGACTCTGTGTTCTGTGTCTGTCGCAGTCTGTGGCCAGCGGTGGTGAGGGAACGTATCCGTGACACCTACCTGTACTTCGGTAGTAGTCTTGTCTTCACGGCTGCCTCCGCCGTCGCCATCAGTCGCAGTCCTGTCATGATGAACCTAATGATGCGCAACTCCCTCCTCGCCGTCTTTGGCACGATGGCGGCCATGATCGGCAGCGGTATGGTGTGTCGCTCGCTGCCTTACACGGAGGGTTTCGGAGCTAAGCAGGTGGCCTGGATGGTGCATTCTGGGATTGTAGGCGCTGTCATCGCACCGTTAACACTTCTCGGAGGCCCGCTGCTTATTCGGGCTGCGTGCTACACCGCAGGAGTGGTTGGAGGTTGGTAGAACTCACAGTTCTGTAGTCGATGTATACCATTATCAGTTGTTTTATCCCATGAAAATTCGGGCATATTGTTCATCCGTATTGTGGCTTATGAGTAGTTTAGGTAACTCACACAATAGGATGTCCTCGGTTGAATTTTGTTATGTATAATTTAGCTGATTTGTTATTTATATTTTACAAGTTAAGGCAGATACGTCAAGTGAAATGGTGTTTGTTTTAAGAAAACATACCCACACAGATGTGATCCCAAATTATAATAAAAAAATTTGCTATCAAGTAATCATATCTATTATGCACTCTATCATTGATGACAATTTTCTATAAAAAAAAAACTGCTCTGGGACAACAAATATCCTGCTAATAATTAATACGGATGGTCTGAAATTATATCTTATGTTTTAGTATGTCTATAGTTGTCCAGAACATTCATACTTTGATTTGGTATTGATCATTTCTGATTTGGAATCTATGTAATTAGTAAACATTATTGAACTCCAAATCGGTGCCATTTGTGATGTGGACTCCTGCAGTTGAATGAAGAGAAGTTGAGCATCTTGAAACAAAGTCTTCTCATGTGGCTGGCTTCATAGGCAGCTCATATACTGTATACACAACTCACTTGGACCTGATTCGTATCTTTAACCTAGGAAGCATTTTCTGAATGTGTGTCATTCTTACTCATCCCGTTGCAGAGCTGTAACAAGTACATTTATTTTGTACTTGAGTAAAAGTAAAAGTAACCCTAGAAAAAGCTACTCAAGTAAAGGTAAAAGTACTTCTAAAATAATGTACTTGAAGTACAAGTAAAAAGTAAAAATATGTACTTGAAGTAAACACAAAAGTACTTTTCTCCTGAAACTAATTCTCACTGTTGTGAACAAAACAAAACATTCACAATTATAATTTAGTGTGTACACACTATGCATAAAATATAATATTTAATACTAAGAACTATAATGATGCAGACAATACTGCGTAGGCCAACTAGGCCTACAAGCTGTATATACACCATGCTTTATTAATAATAGGCCCACAGCAACCATCGTATTCATAAGTTGAACTAGAAGTAATTCACGTTGTCATAGGTGTGTTACATCTTTCTTAAAACGTTCTTATCATCGTGGGTTATAGATGGATGCATGATTAATTTTATCCTGTGTTACTTGAAGGAGGCATTCGGTCTAGATGAATACTTATAATAACGTGTCTTTTGAAATATGTCTTCATTTGTAATAATTACTAATTGTAACATTTATAAAAAAAACTTTAGTTAAATTAAACAGTTACAAACACTGATCTATATTAAAAATACATAGAAATTATAAAGATGTGGTTCCACAAGACCGGCAGGTTTGCGGGTGGCGATAACGGGGAGCCTTCGATATATATAGCATGTGCAGTCCACAGTGAACATCTAAAGCTAATCAACTGTGTCAACAATGTGCAAGACACAAGAAGACAAGTAAGGCAGTTGTTTTTCATGTCTACTCAATGCAAGGCTTTAAATAATCTCAGGGCCAATGCCATTCATGGGCATTGTTGTCTTAGAGGCCCAGTCAGGAAGTCTTGTAACACTCAGTTCAGGCTCAGCAGCACCAGTGCCAGACCCCAGATTGCAATTGTCTCACTGGCTTCATCAGGTGACAAAGCAAATCGTTTGTACAACTGATCTGGCCAGTCCAGGACACTTAACATATCTGTTTGTTGTAAGTTCCGGCTGATATTTGTAAATAAATCTATGCTAACTGCAGACATTACCTTGCTTCCGACAGGTGCTTTTAGGACATTTGCAAATTTAACAAAGAAATTATGAGTACTTCACTACATTTAGATAAAGTACACATACTTTGTACTTCGTTACAAGTAAAAGTAGTTCCAAATAAATGTACTTCGTTACCCAAGAAAAGTAAACTTAAGTACTACTTAAGTAAAGTAACGAAGTAAAAGTACTTCGTTACATTACGGCTCTGTCCCGTTGACAAGCAGCATTAATAATAATAATGACGACTTTTTATGCGGCAATATCCTCGAAGATCAAGCTTAGTGGCGCAACAAAATCAAGGGATTAAGTAATCTCATAATCATAAAACAGTGCGTGGGTCGTCAATGGATGGGTGAAGGTGCTAGGAAGCTAAGGAGGACAGGCAGAATTAAAGAGATAGGTTTTTAGATGCCGGCGGAATGAAAATGTGTTACCTTCTTTAACACCGGCAAGAAGCGAATTCCACACAGTGGGTGCGGCAACCGAGAAAGCTCAGGTTCCAGCTTGCGTGCGTGTGTGCAGGATAAGGAATGTAAAGACGGTTACTACTGGTAGCTCTGTGGGATTTCTAGCTGGAATGAGCATCAAATTCAGATATGCTGGTTGCGTCGATTAGAGGAGTTGGTAGGCTATTGTACAAATCTTGAAAATAGTGTGATAGTTCCCAGGGAGCCAATGCAATGATTTTAGAAGTGGCACGGAAAAGCTATGGAAAAGCAGCTAAAGAAGAACGTTTACCACGTTTAATGATTAAATAACTAATGTGTTCAGCAGTTGTGTTGTTTTTGTGCAGTCGTCTTATGTCCACTGCTCTGACCATCTTGTGTGTTGTGGCTCGTTGCTAATACCTTCCTCTGTGGCAGGTCTGTCGACCCTGGCTGTGTGCGCCCCCAGTGAGAAGTTCCTCAACATGGGAGGGCCCCTGGCCATGGGGCTCGGGGTTGTGTTTGTGTCGTCAGTCGGTGAGTCAGTGCCTACTTCAGTTCCTCCGTTGACATGTTTACTCCTGGTGTGGACGTGGTAACACGAATGTATGAATGAAACATTCAGTGAGACTTTGCTGTGGTTCTACATGTAGAAACAGGAACGTTACGGTTCAGATGTTTAAAAAAATGGGCTGTGGTTGGTCAGGACCAGAACTTAGGTTCCATAACAGAAACAGCAGTGGCTGCTTGAAGGATGGTATGGCATTGCTCAATGTGTTACATAATAGAATAGGTAATGCCAAAGTGAAACAAATCCTAACTGGAGTGAAACCAAAACCAAGAAAGCCAGAAGGGAGACATTGATATCAGTGTTGGTAGCAGGGTCCATACAGGGCCTTGAAAGTCATGAAAAGTCTTGAATTTAATTGTAAAATAAATAATAATATTGTTTTGACTCAATTGTTGTGACGAAGGACAGCGAGAAAAGGAAAAGCCTACGCACAAAAATAACTTGTGCACATTGGGCAATCGGCATTTCATTGTGGTCGGCGCCATTGTTTTCTTAGTCTTTCTTAGTCTTAGTGTTTTTCAAATAGCTTTGAAAAGTCTTGAATAGCCTTGAATTTCAAATGTCCAGATGTGTACGGACCTTGTAGTAGTGTGACTTCCCAGAACTAACATATCATGTCCCTTGTAGGCACAATGTTCCTGCCCCCGAGTACAGCCCTGGGAGCAGGCATGTACTCGATCGCGATGTACGGCGGTCTCGTCCTCTTCAGCATGTTCCTGCTGTACGACACACAGAGGATCGTGAAGAAGGCAGAAACACACCCAGTGTACGCCCTGCAGCCTTTCGACCCCGTCAATGAGTAAGTAGCAGTATTTTTCTTACAATACAGTTTCTTTATTTAGACATGCAAAACATACGTAATTATAAAATTTAACTTAACAATAATAAGAAGAACACTTATAGTACCATAAATCTAGATAAGTCAAATCGGAGCCACTGTAAGTGCATGAATACGTATGGATGTATAGTAATATTGATAAGTTACCTAAATTTTGTAATATTAAATTTGTTAAAATAAATAACATGTCTAAAAAATAATTGTGATAATCATTAAATGTATAAGTTACGGCTGAAAATGATTATTAAAACAAAGGGTATATTGATAATATGAGTGAAGACATTGCGTAAAATTAGTGTAGAAATGTGTACAAGATGATAAATAGGTAAAATTTATATAATTAAATAATAAACATTAAATAAACTGTGCATACATTTTTTATACACCCTGGAATAGGCGTCATATAATACAACATGTTTGTTTTTATGCAGTCTATAAAAACACATAACATGTAATTGTAGTGAGCTGTGGAGAGTCTCTAGGAACCTGTGACATTTCATCACAAAAACTTAATTATTAATTATTAAATAGTAGCTTTTAACATAAAGTGATGCAGTGATGATAGATTATAATGAGTGTCCATATCACATCACTGTTTACTGAACCTTAACTCTGATGCAAGTTTCACACAGAGATTCATTTTGTCTTTCTAGTAAGTTATTGTGATAATAAATTATCTATGTGATGGAGAAATTCAGTGGATGTTAAATTTTAAATAAAATAACTTTCAAAAATGTTTACAACAATACTGAGTACACTCCAGCCACATGCAGCAAATGTACCATAGCACTGCCAATAATCAGACCAAGTCACAGGCAGCGTGTGTAGTGTAGGCATAGCTCACTGATTGGCAACATTTTCATACTGTTTGTTATTTCTGCCCATCCTTTTGGCCAGAAGTATTACACAAATAGTACTATGTTTGTGTTTTTTTAGTGCAGGAGAACATCAACCACCACATGATTAGTCTAACTCTTCACCTTTCTCCTAATACTGTCAATTGTATGAGGTCAACGTAAGATGAATGGTTATGTTGTTGGTTTGTTCAGGTCTGTCAGCATTTACCTGGACACCATCAACATCTTCATCCGTATCGCCATGATCCTTGCCGGGGGCGGCAACAGGAGACGCTGAACAACGCCTCATCACTGGGGTCATCGGGTCACGTGGATTGAGGAACGTCAGGTCACAGTCGCCATCACGTGATATGCTCCTCAGAAATGTTGTTTTACAGAAATGTGGAACATACACTGGAAAGTCAAACGTTTGTTCGAAGCAGCAAATAAGTAACATCACACATAAAAGATGTCTTGAGTGTCCAAGCTGAATGATACCATCAAAGGTTGAAGGTATTTGGAGGATAGTTTCACAACATATATAGCAATGAAACGTTTGTTGTATGGATTTGTTGCATTGTGTTAATTAGTGCAGGACTCGTGGCCACAGTTTTAATTGTGTTACCATAAATGTGAAGGTGCTTTATCAGTGAACTGTTTAACCAGTGAGCTGCTTAGAGAAGCTGTTGTAGTATCTGGAATAGTATCAACGCAAATGCCCATGCAGACGTCTGTACAGATTCGTCGTCGATGTCGTTATCTATGACTCTATGTTGGCATCGTTAGCTATAATTCTGTGGGGACACTGCTCAGGAACGAACGTTGCATTAACACGAGTGTAGCACTGTGTAAGACATTACGATCAGAAGTGTATATATTATTTATGTGCATTTACATGTGAAGACAGCATTGCGTGAACTCGGCTTTCAGAGAGGAAGAGACAAACATTTATGTGAAGAAATATTGTAACATATTGTAAAAAATAATGTAAATGTGAAAAGTAAAGAGAATGCCATGAGCGGCAGCGGAGGTGGTCATTGTTTATTCGTCATAGGGTGTTGGGTGTAACCGTGTTTATTGGGGTTGTTGCCGTGTTACGTCATATGTCTACCACTGAAAGGCGACTTCATCCCGCTTGATCAAGTACCCCGATCGATGCCGTGTACGATGTATGATCCTGCTGTTGGTTATCAGTTTAGTTAGTCAGAAATCACATGAATGGTGTTCGCAGGAAGACTGTCTGTTCATAGCACAATCGGCTGTTTTGGACCTCTTGCATTCGTATACTATATATCGTAGCGGGCGACCTAGCAGTGAATGTTTGTTTTGAACAGTCGTATCGCTGGCCAGTCGATAACAGAACGTGTCGACACTGTTGCCAGTGGAGATTCATCCACGTTGAAGTTTGTTAGATATTCATGCTAGTGTTAATACTAACGCAAGGAGTTTGATGTGGGCAGTGCAGTTACGCCATGGGCATGCAACGGTGACATTGGTGGCAAATGTTTAAGCGACGCCGGAATGTGCGATTTGCTGAGAGCGAATTACAAACGTTTACAGACGAAGTGTCACGAGTCTGGCTGACATTCTACGTTCCGGTCCATGTCGATATACAGGCGTATCCACGTTGTTGTTTATGAAGCACAAGGACTGCAATGGGCGGACGAACGCAGGTGGCTCCCGGCAACCAATGCTACAGTGACGTGTTTCGACAGCTGTGTTACTAGAAGTGTCAATGCTTCTGTATCACCCAACACTTCAGTTGACAATCGCAACGAATGCGCCAACGAAGGTCTTGCTCCTTCAGCACGGGTAGCAGGCGAGCTCGTAGACCATAGAACCAGTCGGGGCTGGTTTGCAATGGCCCTTCCGCGTTTATAAAGGACCTCACACGGTAATCCCTACAAACGCTTAAAACCAATAGCAAGGCTACTCGTGGATGGATGATAGAGGTCTGTTCCATGTCCATCCTCTCAATGGGAGAAACGGAAGACCGAATAGACGTACACATTGTTGACTTTTTTTAATACAGGAAGAGCGGTGTGTATGAAGCCATGTCCAGGCGTAGGTCGGCAAAGAAAGGAGAGGGGAATCCTACAGTTTCCTTCAGATGTGCGAGTAGACCAGTGACCCGATTTACTAAGTCTTGGAACATAAGCCCGGTTTTGCGCTTAGAAATAAATGTCACTACTTAATAGTGATTAGGCCAATTGATAACTGTCAACCCCACGCCACTGAGTCACTGTTGATAGTATCTCACGGAACTGATTATTTATAATGTACTTAAATTTCACAACAGATTATGTTTAATAATGGATTTTCTTACGGGCTATTTATCATAGTGAAACCGTCTCTTGTTTGTTTACTGTCCATTTTCCGTATAATGCAATGCAGACCAATACGGAACGAAATCGAATGGTTTATTGCAAACAAATGCGTAACTTGAAAATGATCATGTCTTCCACAGTTCCAGTCTACCAAACTTACTGCAAACTACAAAATTGTATTCCCATATATTGATTACTATAAAGAACAACAGACTGTGAAACAAATCAAGGCAGAATAAATCGTTGATATATTTGTGGTGGTTACGAAGGAGGTGTTATTCACGCCTACGACGGCTGATAAAACGACAGTGGACGACGGCCGACCGCCGATCGCGCACTCGTTCACACTTCCACAATACGCCATCGACTAGAACAATGGCGCCCGTCAGACATGGTTCTTGTTGTGTTCGAGTTGTTGACGGCGCCTGCGGCAGGTGCGAAGAGGCATGGGACGCTCTAGTAGCCAGTGTCCAGCAATGGGGCGTGCAACAGAGAACAGACACGCCATGTCGCCTGTAACGTAAGTGAACAGCTGTCTATCTAACCACCCGTAGGACGCACCGTCCCGCGGATCCTGAATTCAGACTGACGGATAGATGTTGAGATAGTCGATGTCTTTGCACAGATAAGTATGCTAAAATCAGATAGAACAGACGCGTTCTCAACAAACAGAAGTAGCCAAAGGGCTGTGTTGCGGGCGCGTGTAAGCACGAACAAAGCGTAGTCTGCCGATTGGCAGCGGTCGATTGACGGGAACTCGTGAAGAAGATGATGGGGCAGTTGGTTTCGCCTGGAATGTTGCTACTCGGCATTCAAGGGACATTAGTACGTGATAACTACCTGTTGGTAACGGCTGCCAAATCGCGAGACAACATTTTTAATAAGAGGAAGGAGGTACGAGGTTTGTTTTGTTGCCTTAGAAGAATTCGAGCGCTATGGCTACAGATGCACTGTTATACTTATAGGCTCTAATGTGGGTAAAACGACAAGACGTACAAATTCGTGCCTACACCCATTACGAACTTATTGGGGAAGTATCAAGGAAGTGTAAGCATGCAAGCGGTGTGTGTTTGCGTGCGTGAAAGTGTGTGAGTGAGTGTATGCGAGAGTTTGTGTACATGTGGGTCTATGTGAGCGTGTTGCGTGGTCCTATGTGTGCGCGTGTATACACATGTATGTGTGTACGCGCGAGCGCTTGGATACAATTCACGAGAGCGTATATCACCAACATTTCAGGGATTAATATATATATATATATATACAGTGATTGACTTTGGGGGTGTGGAGGGGGTAATTTAAAGACAATTCGCCGCCAAGCCGCCGTCACTTGAGATTGTTTTATTCAAAACGACGTTCACATTAAATACAATATAGGAAAACGAAAAAATCCAAAGCATCACTGCCCAGTGGATCCACCATTGGTTAATGTAGGTATATTAGGTAGCAGTAGTTTAGACGCAAATCGTTTGTCCATAACATTACGCCTATTTATGATAACAGAGTATTTGCCAGCGTCCCGATATCGACTCAATACTTACCGCACCATGGGCTCGTGTGATTGTCGGACAATTAAGTCTGTGCGCGTATCTATTGCTAATAATTGTCGTTGTGACGTAGACCACCTACGTCACAATGACAGTTCAATACAAACGGGTAGTCTTGCTTAACCGACTGTTGGTCGGCTGCGGAACTACGCCGAGAAGACAGTCTGGCCCCATCAACGGCTTTTGTTTGGTATCCGCGTGATCTATACAATGCTGCCACGTCACGGACACTGCCGTAATATTTTTTTTTATAAACAACTGCAAATTTGTATTTCTATTTATTTTGTGTTACTATACGTTTAATTCTGAATAGTTTTTATAATATACCATTATTTGATAAAAAAAAGGTATCCTTATTTTATTGGTATGCTATCCGTGTGGGGCTAGACAATGCTGCCACCTCACGGATACTGGTTAATCCTGCCGTAATTCTTATTTTATAAACAACTGTAAATTTTAATTTATACTTACTTTTGCGTTAATATAAGTTCAATGTTGAATACTTTTCATGTGATATTATTATCTTGTAAAAGTATATCGTTATTTTAATTTAAATTTCATAGTTGGCCTGAGAGCCAATCAGCGTCTCTACCCTAATCTGGGGTAAGGCTACCCGGATGTAGAAACTTAAAGGAACATGCAACCCAAAAAGTAAAAATTGCTTAAACCATTAAACAATGTTCATTGAATCATATCCCATATTTTGTTAATTTTTTCTGAAATGATTTGTTAACTTTTAAGGATAATTAGTGAACCTCCCTGGAGGCTGACATTTTGGACATTTCGGCTGTGGTCGTGTGACGTCACAGATCCACCACCGCTAGCGCCTCGGGTGGGCAAAACAAAACGAATTCTTCACGTACCCACTGAGTCTGAGATATATTCATCCATTTAATTAGTTACAGAGCGTTAGCTAAAAAAAAACGCCGTCCTTTATAATATAAACATTCATAAATAATAGGATAAAGAATAATGATGCTCAAGTAGAGACTGCAACAAAGGAAATCGCGCAATCCATTTTGGACTTGGTTGGTTCGACGGAGCTTAATAACTTTTATTATCGCCCACTTTCATATGTAAACAAATCGTTTATCCAACTAATTATTCCAGTCGACCGTCGCGCAATGAATATTTTACTAATCATTGATTTTTATTATAATAAAGGAAATGCATTGAATGATATTCTAGTACCCCATATATAGTATTTGCATACATTAAGATCGTCCCTTTAGCGAGACCCTTCTTCGCGTGCAACACCGACCCTTCGCTTCGGCCCCGAACTTTTCGTTCTGTGCACAAATTCAGTGGGGACAGTGGCTTCGTTCAACAGTCGTCTTTCACCCAATCCCGGCAACCTGTGTTCCATATCAACGGTGACATGGTCCTGGCAAACCATTTTCCGGTTGAAATTGAATGTTTCCACTGTCTGTATGACTCGTACCTATATTGTGGAGCCATTTGATCGCCAACTCGCCCTTCGACGGCGGGCTTCGTAGATAATTTATTGGCATTTGGACAAATCTCTTTCCTTTCACGGACTCTTCTCCTGCCTTCTTTTGACATCCGCATGCTTGATATTCAAGCATTTCATTATCACAAGACTCATAAAACAACTCGATTCATGTCGCTATGCTAGTGTTTACATATTACGCTACGCCTATATCGCTGAGGTGGTGGACCGCCTACGTCACACTCACGCATTCTCTCGCGTTAATCTTCGTGAGTTCCCCGTGAAATGGGCAACAATGGCAGCGCCCATGGTCAGTGAAAATGCACGTTTCAAGATTAATTTTATGATGTATAACATTCTTACAAAATTAAACAAAAAATACATGTGTTACAATATTCTATCATGAATGGTATGTGGGAATTGGAGGGATTTTAACGCATTTTCGATATTATGGTTGCATGTTCCTTTAAGCCCATTAATGTCCCAGGCGGAGTTGAGGGGCTTAAAAGTGCTGCCACCTCACGGAGTCTGGGTAACCGAGGCTATACAAACGGGTTGATCAATCTCCAAGTCTCCAATATTATATGAAGGAATGTCCAAACTCGTCATGTTTTCAGCTTCCAATTTTTTTAGTGTTTGGCGACGTTTTGGCAACAGGCCATGTAAGGTCAGTTGTCAAGAAAACGTCAAGGAAATTAAGAAGGAATCATAAAATAACAATGAATGTTAGAAGCGCATAAGCCTAGGTACATGAATGATTATAATTATATACTATTTCTACTGGTAATGGTAGTAATAGTGATAGTAATAATAATCATACTAGTAAAATAAAATAATGACGTATTTGATGACAAATGTAAAATCGTTGTTATTCTACTCCAGCAATTGGCTGAACCCGGCACGCACACGGACCATTGCTCACTGCTGGGCTGCACTGCTATGTCCCAGTGAGCAGGAGCATTGCGACAGTCCGAAACCCGCTAAAGACAAATCGAAGCGACGGAGGAAACCGTTCCAGCCGCGCCCCAGTGCTCCCAGGAACGATCCCTCTTTCATTGGCGTCGTCTTCAAGTTCAAGGCCATTCTGCAGAATAACGAAACACGTCTTGACGTAGATGCGCAGTATGAGTGAGTTCTGACGGGTGTACGCATGTATTTGACACCGCTGTGCGCATGTATTTGACACCGCTAAATTGATTATAAATTATGTAATCAATTAATTTACATTTTTATGTTCATAATGAACATTTCTGTGTCTCACCGTCTTCTCCCTGTGCCAGCCTGCCTGCCTGCCCGCCCGCCCGCCCGCCCGCCCGCCCGCCCGCCCGCCCGCCCGCCCGCCCGCCCGCCCGCCCGCCCGCCCGCCCGCCCGCCCGCCCGCCCGCCCGCCCGCCCGCCTGCCCGCCTGCCCCCGTCCTCGTCCCCGTCCCCGTCCCTGTCCTGCATGTCCCCTCTGTTCCCTACACTTTGTATGCCTCTCCATCTCGTCATCACGATCTCCCTAAATCTGTAACGCCACAAGTCACATTGTCCCACACCGCCTGTGCTTCAGAGGCTTCCACAGTCGCCGCCAGACCCCGAGCGACTGTCTGCAGTCGTCCGGCGACTCGCCGTCCCAGTCGACCAGTGACACGTCGCACTACTCGGCCGGCTCAAGTCCAGGTTTGTGGCACTTTGCACCCGTTTTAAATGTTGTTTATTGTTGGTGCTATATACTAGCTAGCGAGAGTATCATAATATGATAAGGTTGTCACATTCATTATGAATTATGTTGAAATACATGGCATGTCGTTACCCAGGCGTGTACCTGGATAGGACGACCTGGACCTATTGCCGCCATGGTGCTCCAGTACGATTGTGTACGAGGGATATTTTAGAGCGTGTATGTGGTCGGGAATACTCATTTGGGTTGTTTCTGCGTTTTGTTGTTTGTTATTGAGATAGCTAGTGCCTATTATGGTCACCATTAGGCTGAAAAAAGATTTGTGCTGGTATTACCAAAGCATGTGACCATGATTTCTAGGGCCATTAATGTATCGGACGTAGAGAAAACTGAAGCATTTCAGAACCCTTAAATTCATTTAGCAACAGCGAAGTGCGAAAGGATGTGTATGTGTGTGTGTGTGTGTGTGTGTGTGTGTGTGTGTGTGTGTGTGTGTGCGTGTGCGTGCGTGCGTGTGCGTGGGTGCGTGGGTGCGTGTGTGTATGAAAGGGATGTTATTCCTCGTGCGTGTATGTGTGTGTGTGTGTGTGTGTGTGTGTGTGTGTGTGTGTGTGTGCGTGCGTGCGTGCGTGCGTGCGTGCGTGCGTGCGTGCGTGCGTGCGTGTATATGTATGTGTGCGTGTGTGCGTGTGTGTATGAAAGGGATGTTATTCCTCGTGTGTAAGTGTGTGTGTGTGTGTGTGTGTGTGTGTGTGTGTGTGTGTGTGTGTGTGTGTGTGTGTGTGTGTGTGTGTGTGTGTGTGTGTGTGTGTGTGTCTTGTGTGTGTGTCTTGTGTATGTGTGTCTTGTGTATGTGTGTGTGTGGGGGGTGTGGGGGGGTGTGGTGTGCGTGCGTGCGTGCGTGCGTGCGTGCGTGTGTGCAGGATAAGCGTGATGCCGGGGATGTAGAGCTGTTAGAGGCTAAATATCCACTGTCATTTGACGGGTTATGACATTATTCTATGGACTTTGCACAACAGGTACATTTTCGAATGTACTGTTCTTAATAATTTACCAATCTGATCCCCCAATCGGTTTGGCTTACGCATAGCTCGTATAGGCCTAGAATGAGCATAACCTTTCTTCCTGTTTATCATCGTGCTGGCAAAAATACCTGTTTGACAATAGTGTCCATCTCGTAAAACGGACGTAACCTGTCAACGGCCACATTGTGATATCTTGGTTCGACACCGATTCGAAAACACTTTCCCCAATAGTGCACAACTTGAAAGTGCTTCGGTTCTAGTGAAGACTGAACGTTGTCCACACGAGCGAGCACCTTTCGCTATCCAAACGTCCTGCGGCACACGGGGGCGCACTTTAAGGTTCCTGTGAACCGTTGTGCTGCCATCATTTATATTTGTCCTTGTGGGGAAAGTTCAGCTTTCACTCGAACCGAAGTATACGAGTCCCGTTCGGGTTGTGAGCTGTTGGGAAAGTCGAATACTCCTTTGTCCACTTGTATTGGAGATTTAGCTCTGGGTGTCATTGCGTTTAATCTTCCAAAAACGTCTTAAAATAACACAGGTTTCCGACAGACGTTAGCAGAAATTAATCGATTTCTGTTCTGTTTACAGGAACGCCATCTGGTAGACAGTGTGCGTCGTGCAACACGCGTCGTACCGCCCTCTGGCGGGGAGCAGAAGACGGCACGCCATTGTGCAACGCTTGTGGCATCAGGTAGGCTGTAGGCACTAGTGGGCTGTCGGGCAAACTGTGTAACAGAGGAGCTTACCCGTGTAACCTTTGCAGGTAAATTGTATCTTTGGGTATACTTCAGACAACATGCAAGCTGAAGTTGTGTTTATAATACAGAGCAAACCAATATTGCGTTGAATCCGTTTTTATGTGCGGAGCGGTGGTCGCGCGGTAGAGCGCCGCACTGTCAATCGAGGGGACGGTGGTCCAATCCCACCTACTGCCGTTTCGAAACTTAGGCAATTTCGTTCACCTCATAGTTGCCTGTGTCTTCGGAAGAGACACTAAAAGCCGGTGGTCCCTTCTATCTGGTGTCTATGCCAGGGGAAGTAAAAGATCCCACACAGGGAGTAAATGTGTAACCTGTAGTGGACTCACTAATTCTAGAGGACAACTCCTGCGTTAGCCCAACTTTGGGCTGTTTGGAGGAAACTACCTAAGAAACTAAGATGTATGGTTCCAGATATCGCAAGTACCGAATCCGCTGCAAACATTGTTGGTTAGTGCCCACCAGGGGGAGCCAAGGTTCGGCAAACTGCACGCGCTGTGGACTTCCGGTGAAATAGGCGAAACAAATCGAGAGGTTTGTCGGTTTGATGGCTTGCATCCCTACCGGACTTGGAAATTAATACACGCTCTAGTCGAAAATATTTCTCCGTGAGACCTCTTCGGACGTACACGTCTCACATTATAGAAAGACGAGATATGACGATCGAATTCGTTTCGATATAACGGAAGAATTGGTTTTATTTTACAATGAACCACCAACGTGTGATATCGCAATACTAGTTATTAACAGTTATAGTCATTTGTTATTAATGATTATCCATGCAACCAAGTCAAAACCCAGTCGATTATAGTTACGTGCATGTGTCTATAAATGTATGTGCAGGAATTTTGTTCCTCCCAAATCGACTGAAACCAAACGTGCGTTTAATATTCCTGCATTTTAGCCGTCAATCAACGGCACTTGTGGGCATTGTTATTGTGTCTGTTATCTAAAGATGAAAGGTGTGCTGCTGTTTGGCTAAGTAGCCTTCAGGATAGGCTATCACCAGTCAGTGCAGAAGAATTGTTATTAATGGTGCTTTTTAGTTTTGATCAGTTGTACTATGCATGTGTGTGAGAATCCCTCTTTTGATTTGGAGCGCTGAGGTGTGATAGAAAGAGATATTTTATATAATCTTTCTAACGGCAAACAGTGTCTTGTTTGGTGGTGTATGACGCCAATGTATTTAGCTTCGTTTATTTCTTACTGCGACGACAGTAATGTGCTTTTCTTTAGTATACAAGACCTTATTTTGTAACCAAGTATCTTATTATGTTCTACTACTGCGATCGCTGTTCTAAGCCGTTTCTCAGATGTTATTATTATTTTATGTTCCTTTAGTTATAATGTTATGTTTCTGAGTCGAATAATTATATTTTATTACATTGAAGTGGCATGCTTCTTAGCAAGCAATGACGTCATGTCGCGCATGTATACGTATTTGGGTAATAAACATGTTTGTTAACAGTCACGCTGCTCTCGTTTTTGTCTCCGATGTGCGGAACGAGACTGACCTCGATGTGTTCTCTCTCTCTCTCTCTCGCTCTCTCTCTCTCGCTCTCTCTCTCTCGCTCTCTCTCTATCTCGTCTCTCTCACTCTCTCTCCAGCCTCTCTCCTCTCTTTCTCTCCCCTTCTCTCTCTCTCTCTCTCTCTCTCTCTCTCTCTCTCTCTCTCTCTCTCTCCCTCCCTCCCTCCCTCCCTCCCTCCCTCCCTCCCTCCCTCCCCCTCCCTCCTCTCTCCTCTTTCCCCGGTGCTGTTCGTACTCCGCTGCCGTCCCTAGTAGCCTCCCGACCACCCGCCTCGAGTCCCGCATCGCTCGTTCCCCAATCCATACGGAGTAGAGCGCAATGGCTCAGGTGTAGAGCTTCGGACTCTCGACTAAGAGAACACAACCCGGGTTCGAATCCTATGCTGCGATGTTAAAACCTTGGGCAAGGTTTTCATTCTACATTGCTCCAGTTCACTCAGGTGTATAAACGAGTACCTGGCTATAAGCAGTAGTAGATATGTGCCTTTGCGCATTAATGGAGGTGATGGTGAATGTAACGAAAATGTCTATTTGAGCTTTTATACGACTTTGTTATATGAGCCAGTCAGTGGACTCCAGGATAGACAGACGCAGGAGTTGTGGCGGGTCTGCGTTCGCAGGGTGTCTTATGGTACGAATTGATACGGCCGCAGTTACACATAGAAAACACATCAATAGGACGCTAACGGGTGCAGTTACGAAATACTGAAAACATTTGATGATACTTAAGTAGTTCCTTATATATTTTCTCGTGTACAAATTGAAACTTTCCCTCTTCGCATTTTGTTGAGTCTCTTATTCAGCTCGTGTGTGCCTGTTAATTTGTCAAAATGACATACCAGATTGATTTATTTAAATATTCTATAGACTGAACGTCGATAATCGACGTTAGCGACCACTTGGTGCTGTAGTTGATGCCGTGTCATTCTATATATCCCGCGGTCGCAACTTGATTATCGTTTTTAAATTGAACGAATAGCGTAGCTGCATAAACGGTTACTGAAAATAAAATAAAAATTCAATCTGGCAGCAATAGTACATTGTCAGACCTTTGGAAGGTTATACCAAGAACTTGATTTTATTTATTTATTTTAAAATCACTACGCCGTTGGTATCCTAAGCTCTCGCCATTGTTAGTGTTGTTACTTTCAACAATTCGATGCTTGAAATATGTAATATGCTACAAAATAACCTTAGCAGATTATTAGGCAATTGTTCAACAACAACAACAACAGTTGATACTGTAGTAAAAATGTAAGACTGTCTACATCAACATTTAACGGTTTAATACCAAGTGAAATCATTTGTACTATAAGGCAGGATTGATTGCACAATATGCCGATGCACGCGTGATGGTTTGTACCGATGAATGTTTCATATGCTTTGGGCCCTCAACCCGGGTTTGTTAAGCAATACACGAATTGTGAGATCGTAGCATAACAAAAAGAAGAACACGTATCGTTGTCATTTTATTATGGCTGTACTTAAAATAGTCAAACGTACATAAATATTAACAATACCAATAAGATTAACAACAAATGCATTCGTCAGAATGTAACAAAAACAAATAATAAATAACTTGAATAATTATCGACGGATCGATAACGTGACATTCAATCTTACGACAGTCCTGAGCGCAGTTTGGCAGCCTTGCTTCGTACCACAAATGTGGACACTCGTTACACGATTTGTCACACGTACATTTGTATCGTGCACATACATGACAATACATTGAATGTAGATATAAAAAACACGTACACCCACGCGAACTTCGACACTCTGACAAGAATTATTTATATATAAGGTAAAACTACACACTGTGGTGCATTTATTTAATTTACTTTCGTGTGTGCTGATGTGTCTGCGTATATTGCTTAAATATTCATGACAAGGCATAATACAGTATTGTCAATTACTGAAGAGTAGATCAACTAAAATGCACTGTGCTGTATCCATTAATATTATCTTGCGCGTATGAAAGCACAGATTACTACGATGCACGTTTGCGAACTACGTCACACCTAAGTGTGTACATGTGTGCCCTTTCTTACACGTGACCGTTGATGCTACGTCAGTGCGGTGTACTTGCTTTCTAAACAAACGCAGGTTTGGCGTACGTTTTGATGTTTTTTGCACAGTTCCGATGTTAGTCTGTCTGCTATACTCGTATATATATATATATATATATATATATATATATATATATATATATATATATATATATATGTGTGTGTGTGTGTGTGTGTGTGTGTGTGTGTAATTGCATGCATATATATATATCTATATATATATTTATATATATATATGTTTGTGTGCATATATATATATATATATATATATATATATATAAGACACAAACTAACATCGGAATATATATATATATATATATATATATATATATAAGACACAGACTAACATCGGAATATATATATATATATATATATATATATATATATATATATATATATATACATATATACATGCATATATATATTATATATATATTATATATATACACGTCTTTCAGAACGTAGTGCCATTTGTGCGATACGATATATAGAAAGCCAACACAAGTACAACTTCAAGGTTGACCCATATTGTTGGTAATCGTCATCAGACATTTGCCTTATAACGAACAATGCTGCATGCTGACCATGAATTGCAAACGTGCACAGTTGATCAATCGAGTATTATCAACACGGGAGAGGGAAAAGGGAAACGATGACATACAGACATAGTTTCCAGCTAATACAAACCATGTCTGTTCGAAGGAACTTATCAACAATAAGGCAAATAAAGCATACTGAAAAAAGTATACCATAAAAACCTCACAAACCAATGCTCATAAATTTCGTTGTGGTGGGGTGGCATATTACAGTTAGCACTTTTGATAAGTAAGCTATAGACCTATAGTGACATATCGAAACCATGGGAATAACAAGCAATGCCTAGCAATAGACAAGACTAGTTGTTTGAACAATACCGCTACTGCAGAAACAAGTTTTTAAGTTGCTTGCTGACTGGCCTACCTTCTTTTAAATTATTCGAAATATTATCTTCGATACAATAAACAAAAATACTATGAAAGTACATTATGATATTATATTTTGTCTACTGACTGTCTTTAAATTTCACACTCTATACGTGATAGACAGTTATGTTACATTAACATATCTATCTCAAGTATATCATATTCTATTGGCTGTGTGGCCTTTCATTCCTTTTGAATTGTTTTTGCTTCCGTTTGGTGTGGTCGTGGTTGTGGGTGTGGTTGTTGGTGTGGTTGCTCCTGCTGTTGTCACGGCGTTTGTTGAATTCGTAGCTAATTTTGGCGTTACTGGTGCTTCTGCATGTTGCCCATTGCTGCCAGTAGTGAAGATGGACGACAGCCTGCAAGTAGAATTGGAGTCGTTGGTTTTGTTGGTCATTTCGCTTTCCTAGCGATAACGTTTTGACAACAGTAATAGGTATATATATATATATATATGTATATGTATATGTGTGTGTGTGTGTGTGTGTGTGTGTGTGTGTGTGTGTGTGTGTGTGTGTGTGTGTGTGTGTGTGTGTGTGTGTGTGTGTGTGTGTGTGTGTGTGTGTGTGTGTGTGTGTGTGTGTGTGTGTGTGTGTGTGTGTGTGTGTGTGTGTGTGTGTGTGTGTGTGTGTGTGTGTGTGTGTGTGTGTGTGTGTGTGTGTGTGTGTGTGTGTGTGTGTGTGTGTGTGTGTGTGTGACATGCCCGAATGTCCACACAAAAATAACACCTATTATCACAATTGGCCTGCTTGTACAAATGCCTTATTATTAGTATGTTGTTAACGCGAAAACGTGCATGATCCTTATCATTATTTAAATTGTAAAATGATACTATACCAATTCGGACGCAACTACGTTGGTTCAAATGATGCTGCGTAACATTAGTCATGCAAATGGACGTTTAAAGATATACAAATCCGGGTTATTCAGTGTTGCTTGTAGTCGTGCGACTGTTCTGATTGTAATTAGTATTTTATTATATATGTTATGCCATTAACACCATGTTATATGTCAGACCCCGAAAACAGAACTCAGTTCCGCCCAGGCCAAGTGAGCGCTCTACCGGTAGGTCTAAGCTGTCCCGCTCTTCTTTAAGTCCTGGCCGTTTGAACGTAGACATGTATGTCATTTTTAGAGTTACCAATACAACTGTGTCACCTATGCTGTAGTTCTAGAACGACAATTGGGACACTGGAAAAGCACGTATAGTAAACGTATCAAATGCAAAATGGGGGTCATTCATATGATTCGCTGTTGATACTGCCGTTCTGAAATTGTGGTCACAGTGTCCCCGCCCTGAGTGAATTAATGTGTATCTATGAACTATACAAATACAATTTCAATAAATATAAATAGTTATGAACTATACAAATTAATTTTCAATAAATATATATCTATGAACTATACAAATTAATTCTCAATAAATATATATCTATGAACTATACAAATTAATTTTCAATAAAAATATATCTATAAACTATACAAATTAATTTTCAATAAATATATATCTCTGAACTATACAAATAAGTTTTCAATAAATATATATCTGTGAACTATACAAATGGGATCACTAGATTATATACAAGTATTATCCACACACATGCAATAAATGTAACAAAGGGGTAGGTCCATACGCTGGCAGATAAACAAACAGACACAACGAGAACATCATTGTTTTATAAATAAAACATAGTTTTCATATGTGTGATCGTATATGTACATACCCATGGTTCTCTTTTCTGCAAACAAACAGAAGAAACCAGTGTTATTAGGCAAACACGTTTTGAACCAATTGAATGCACCTTTGTACAGTTGAAGTAGGTACAGTTATTAATAATGAGCAAGTTCATCCAAACATAACATTATTTTGGAGATTCGCATCACATTCGCATAACTCATGGCTGGACCGGTCTAAGCAAAGTAGCGGACAAGATGCTGTGACAGGAAGACCATTTCAATTCCAGTCTAAATGTCATTTACTGCGTACGTTTCAATATAACAGTGTTGCAGCTTTCAAACGTGAAATATGAACGCCTGTAGAAATTACTGCTCAAACGCATTATGTATTGCATATTCCATTCAAATGATTGCATAATTATAAAAAAATGTAGAATTGAGACACTCACCCTATCTCTGGTGGCACGGGTAATGGTTTTACAAAACCTTCTTTTCCCGTCAACCAATAAGTCTTCGCCAAACCTTTACCCTGTAAGTAAATACATGTTCCTTTAAGTCAAATTACACAGGTAGGAAGATCTCGATATTATGTGAGTGATCTAAATTAGTGTTTCGTATAGTTCATTCGCGGTCGTCCGGTGGCTTCTTTCAGTTGCTCGGTCGGTCGGTCGGTCGGTCGGTCGGTCGGTCGGTCGGTCGGTCGGTCGGTCGGTCGGTCGGTCGGTCGGTCGGTCGGTCGGTCGGTCGGTCGGTCGGTCGGTCGGTCGGTCGGTCGGTCGGTCGGTCGGTCGGTCGGTCGGTCGGTCGGTCGGTCGGTCGGTCGGTCGGTCGGTCGGTCGGTCGGTCGGTCGGTCGGTCGGTCGGTCGGTCGGTCGGTCGGTCGGTCGGTCGGTCGGTCGGTCGGTCGGTCGGTCGGTCGGTCGGTCGGTCGGTCGGTCGGTCGCCTTGCATGATTAGTGGATTTGATTTGTAGGCACTTTACAGTAATATGTACTAAATAAACCAAGTTGTTATCCAATGATCACTGCCAAGAGTTGTTATAAATTACATACACATGATGTTACACAACGTTCGTATTCCACATAAATAAAATTATTAGAACAACTGATATATTTAATGTGTCACTAGTTTTTCACATTTGATAAGGTTTACTAAATAAAATCATTTTTAAGACTGTAATAAAATAGGATGGTTTAATTGTAACAAAGTATATGTAAATATTAAATAAATAATAATTGAATACATTAAATACAGTCGTTTAATTACATGAAAATTATTATGTATCAACCTACTTCTAAAACAAGTTTTTTTACCTTTAGTTCGACTTCTCCTCGACACATCACGTGGTAGCCCCCGATGATGTCTAGTTTGTTCTTGGTCGATTCACTGATGTGTATTCGAAATGCTGGAAGGAGAGGGACATGCATTACTGTACGCTGTAGGAAACAATGTACTTATTGTTTGTTCGTTGATCGGCATCTGAATTTGCACAGGTGAAATAATCTGATTGTCTATCATTGAGATGGCGTCAGTCTTCGTCTTGTCTTAGCATTATATGAACGTCTACTCGCCTCGTGCCAGTGGGCGAGCGTTAAGTTCGGTCCCTGGCCTATATACCTCAATTAGAAGTGGATGAGTATCATGCGCAATTTCCTGTAACCTAAGCGTTTTCATTACTTGCCATGTGTGGACACGATTAATTAAGCTGTTAACGTATAAAGCAAGGAAGCAAGTGTCAACTTACGTGCTCCAGTCGACTCCATGCGTGAGGCCGTGTTGACCGTGTCACCAAACAGACAATACCTCGGCATGCGCAGTCCAACGACTCCAGTGACACAGGGCCCTGAGGGCAGTGACACATGAGACGAGTTGACAAATGTTGGTCGAATAGACAGAGAGAGAGAGAGAGAGAGAGAGAGAGAGAGAGAGAGAAGAGAGAGAGAGAGTGAGAGAGAGAGAGATATATATATATATATATATATATATATATATATATATATATATATATATATATATATATATATATGTGTGTGTGTGTGTGTGTATATATATATATAGAGAGAGAGAGAGACAGACAGACAGAGAGACAGAGAGAGACAGAGAGAGACAGAGAGAGACAGAGAGAGACAGAGAGAGACAGAGGAAAGGAGGAGGAAGGACAAAGGAATCAGCGATAGGGTGAGAGGCAAAGAGATGTGCATTGGTATAATGTAACACCCCCGATAATATCCTCGAAGACCAAGCTCAGTGGCACAACAAAACCAAGGGATTAAGCAAACTCGTAATCGCAAGACAACGCGTGAGTCGTCATTGGATGGATGAAGAAGCTAGGAAGCTAAGGAGGATAGGCAGCATTAATGAGATAGGTTTTGAGACGTCGGCCGAATGAAACTATATTACCTTCTGATTTAACACTGACATGAAGCGAATTCCACACAGTTGGTGCGGCAACCGAGAAAGCTCGGGTCCTAGCTTTCGTTTTCAGCCGAGGAATGTAAAGAGGGTTACTACTGGTTGAGCGTAGCTGTCTTGAATATCTTGCTGGAGTTAGCATCGAATTTAGATATGCTGGTTGTGTAGATGAGAGTGCTTGGTAGGCTATTGTATAATTTTTGAAAATGATGCGATAGTGCACAGGGAGCCTATGCAATTATTTTAGAAGCGGCACTGAGCGACATAGTGCTTTAAGTAGAGTGGTTGTACACAAAAGTATTATCTTTAGAAATATGTATGTACCAATGCTCTCACCAAAGTAATAGGTGTATACTTAGATAGATAGATAGATAGATAGACAGACAGACAGACAGACAGACAGACAGACAGACAGACAGACAGACAGAGACAGACAGAGACAGACAGACAGACATACAGACAGACAAACAGTTAAACCGTAGACACTCTGAAATACATCAATGGGCTCACGCCATCTACAATACTATAATGGTGACTCCGCCATGTGATATCCCTGAACGTTGTCTCACTAACCCGTATGTAGGCCGATGCGCAGGCGCAGTGGCATATCCGGCATGTGTTTGATGGTGAACTGGCCGCACTGACTGAGGAGGTCGAGCGCCATGGTGCTGATCTCGGCGGCGTGTCGGTGTCCATTCCGTGACGGCAGACCGCTCGACACCATGTACGCGTCACCAATCGTCTCCACCTGCACGACATGCGCCAACTTTACTTTAAAAAAACCGTTCTAATAAGTTGAGGTACATTAAACATTCATCATAGTTGTTTCTCTACGTTTTCTCCCTACACGTCTAGGTCAAGCTGACCTCGATGTCGGTCCTCAGTTGTGTTCCCTTAAGTTCTGCTCTGGCGCTGCCTTCAGCTGTTGTCCGATTTCACATCAAGTGTATTTGTGAATAGTTGCTTGCCAGCCACAATAACTAGTTGAGATAAATAAATAAGTTGAGATCTTGTGTCTTCCTATCCACACTAAATTAGTTGAGGTATTATTTCTTCCCAGCGACAATAAATAAGTTGAGGTATAGTTTCTTCCCAGTCACCATAAATAAGTTGAGTTACCATTCTGTGAAATGCACACACATACACACATACACACACGCACGCACGCACACACGCACGCACGTACACACACACACACACACACACGCACGCACGCACGCACACACACACACACACACACACACACACACACACACACACATGTGCGTACGTTGTGTTACACCCTAACCTTCATGTGGGATCATTTGCTTATTACCTGATATATACACTAGATGTAAGATATAAGGAACCAACTAGCGTAGTGGCCTAAAGACAGCGGCAGCGTCTGAAGTAGAACACAATTGCCCAGGTTTCGAAGCGACAAAAGGTGAAACCGATCCATCTTGACAGACAACCCGATACTCTAGCGTTAGAGGGCACAGCACTGTTGATTTTTTAACACAGTCACTGCAGTCATGTCACTGATATGCTGATTAAATTTCGTCAAAAAAGCATATCTCAAGCTCTCTTAAAATGCATGCATGAGTACTGCCCCTCAATATTCACTAAACTGAGCACGTTTTTCTGCATCCGCAGGGTCATGTAAGAAAAACTGGCTAAAAATCATTACGCCAACTACACTCTGCCTAACATGCGTCATTGCACTGCAGATACATCATAGCACTGAACCTACTAGTATGCCTGTCCTACTGTGCTCATTTCACATAAAAAGAATTTTTCTAAATATCAAATGACACAATTATTCGTTTGAGTTAGACCAGGAAGTCTAGCTGTGCTCTGACCCCTAGACCACAATTCCCCAGACCGGAAGTTGATTGGCCGAGATACGCACCTTGTAGACGTCGTAATCGTCGATCGTGGCGTCGAACATGGTGTAGAGGTCGTTGAGGAGGTTGACGACCTGGATGGGCGTGCTCATGGCGGAGATCGACGTAAAGCCGACGATGTCGCTGAAGTAGATGGTGACGTCATCGAAGCTCTCCGGCTCCACGGGCTGCCCCATGAGGAGACTCTGAGCGACGGAGCTGCCAGGACAAAGTCGGCCGTGACACGTGACTTGACGTACACCAGCAGTTTATCGCATCACATATTCCAACAATACATGCTACGCTATGCTATGCTATGCTATGGAACCGTCGTTGAAAGCCGCAATTTGTTCGTAAGCATTTTGAATGTATTTCGAATAGCGTTACACTATCGCGATCAATCGATCAACGACGTTAGGGATGCGCGAGTTCGAAAAGTCCAAATAATCCTTTCGCGTTAAGTTAAATAACCCACCCCCAATCGTACCAATATGCGCACTGTGACTAAAACCCCCGATACACTATCAGGCAATGCCGTACGACAAAGCAACATGTCGGATATCAACTAGCTATATCGGATGGCCTCCTACTGCCGCACGTTCAGACAGTGTCTGGCCGAAGAACGACTATCTGCCATTTTGGAACACAACCAAGATGTTGGGGATCAGTATGACTCGCGATTTGACTGACTATCGGATCCCCGATGTTAGATGACAATAAGGCATGATACGTCATGTCTGATACATCAAACATGACGTTAACATTGTCATGTTGCCAAATAACACGCCAGACATGACACTCTCCTATGAATCGAGGCCGTAATGCAATATGATTTGGGAATTTATCTTCAAATGTGGTCTGCTTTTGTAAACATTTTTATCACACACGCACACGTGCACGCACGAATGTACGCGCAATGCTCAAACACGCACGCAGGCACGCACACCAAACACACACACACACACACACACACACACACACATCCGATGAATAACATCCCTTTCATACACACACGCACACACGCACGCACGCATACACACACATACACACACACACATCCGATGAATAACATCCCTTTCATACACACACGCACGCACACACGCACGCACGCATACACACACACACACACACACACACACACACAAACCGCTTTCTCTTTCTCGTGAGGCGATAGCCACTCTCAAGAGGAGTTTTGTGTATCGCTGTATTGGCCACAGCTAACACGCGAGAAGACGACAATACGCACAGAGGAAGCATCTGCGTGAGGAGGTTCTCCGTCTTCTTCTTCTCTTCCTCCAGAGCTATGGTGCGATCACGGACGATCTCCTCCAGGTTGTTCGAATACTTCTCAAGCATCTTGAACATTGTGTCGACGATGTTCGTCTTCCTGCGTGTACCGGAGACTCGTTAGACACGTTGTCGCGCTTACATTTTCCCGGTCGTTAAAAACGTTCCCATTGACGTTTCTGCGCATGCGCAATAAATGTAAAATCATCAATGTCCAGCGAAACGACAAAGGATTTTCGGTATAAATGCCACGGGCTGTTCGATAACTCTCCTGTGATGATTATTGTGAAGAGTTTCTTAAAATGTCGTTTAATGCAATAAAATATTACGTTTTGTTTTATAAATCACTGTCACGGATTATGGCGCACTACAATCAGGTGATTTACTCTTGCTATCAAAATATGCCTCAAAACTTGTTTGCCTCGAGTTAATTTGCGACAAATAACTTTGCTGAGAGGTTATATACATCCTAGCGAACAACCCGTGGTATTTATGCCACAAATACTTTGTCCTTTCGCTGTACATTGGTGATTTTACATTTATTGCGCATGCGCAGAAACGTCAATCGGAACGTTTATAACGCCGGAAAAACGTAAGCGCTATACCGAGCTCGCTACTTTTGGAAAGAGATACACGAGCGCCACAAACTGGCCAATCAAATCGACTCAAGTCTGCAGTCAATGGTGAAGTTTCAACATACGTCTTTGAATGCCTAAGTCATGTTCTGTTGCTGTATGTTAGCTCTTTGTTGTCATTACGATTAAGGTGTGTCCTGTAGGTTCGTGCGCTATATAACATACATTGGTCACTGTTGTGTCTTCATTTGCGCTAAATAACAGATATTGGCCACTATTGTGTCTTCATTTGCCAACTATGTGAGATGTCTCAATCCTTGCTAAGGGCCTGAGTATTCCTGCACCGACGCCAGAAGTTGTGGCGCAACGCCAAATGACGTTAACTGTCGTTAGGTTTCTGACAAGGTCGACGTGACTTACTTTCCCTTGTTTAATTCGTTGAACTCCACGTTCAATTGTTCGTAATCCGGCCTCATCTGCGGCTGCTCCGACCAGCACCGTTTCATGATCTGGATGTACTGCGGTGGCGCCGCCTGTTGGGACACTGACGGACGACACATCGGCGGCGGCCGGCGCACCTTGCGGATGATTTCTGCATCACAGGTATTATTAAACGTCTCATTCATGATTGCTTCGTGTGACTGAATTGCCTAGCAACTAGATCCGTCATCTTTACACACACACAAAACAAAGACAAAACCGGCACGTTGACAGAAGTGCAACTCTGCTGGACTTTTGGTGTATTTTAGTTACATGTTTTTTTGTGTATGACAAATAATAAAACGCAGACAACGATGTATTTTAGTTACATGTTTGCTTGTGTATGACAAATAATAAAACGTAGCCAACGATGTTTATGTAAGTATGCCTACTGCATGCAAGAAAGGTTGTTTTGGAATATGTTATTTTGCTTTGGTAAAGCTGAAACTGCGGTAAGTAGAGTAGCGTTTTTGTTTTTATTTCATCTTACTTTTTCGGAGGATGTGTGTTTGTGTGTGTGTGTGTGTGTGTGTGTGTGTGTGTGTGTGTGCGCGCGCGCGCGTGCGTACGGTCGTGCGTGCGTGCGTGCGTGCGTGCGTGCGTGCGTGCGTGCGTGCGTGTGTTGCCATAAAAATATCATTACTGAATAGGTGCACGAGATGTATCTTATATTGTGATTTTACATCACAGATGCCCTTGCGCACGAAAGCGCAAAAAGTCACTTTTATTACTAAGCTTAATATTCACACTATTATGTTATTAGTACAACCATGAATACAATATATCTGTAAATATTTTCATAAAGATTCAATATTATAAAACGAATGTTTGGTCTCTTTTAATTTCCTGGTCTGTGTTGATGTCGATCTTCTAAGAACACTGCTGCAGTTGCATGATTTGTGTCTCTGAATGACGTAGACTAGACACAAATGCGAACTTTTACATGTTGTATTGTTTCGAAATCGCACTATCATATCCAAACGTTTGACATTTTTCTTCGCTGACCTTTGACATCAATATTAAGCATGCAGTAGGGTGTGCCGCGGAGTATCAACTCTTGCATGATGATGGCGAAGCTGTAGACGTCTCCTTTCATTGATCCTCCGGGTGTCTCCGTGTCCTCCCGGAGATGCTCCGGCGCCGTCCACAACATATCTGAACAAAACGACCCGTCATGACGCCATCGGTTTTAACGGCGTAGCGCTTACATTTTTCCGGTCGTACAAAACGTTCCGATTGACCTTTCTGCGTTCTGTCGTCAAATGCAATAAAATATGACGTTTAAAAAATAAATAACTGTCACGGATTATGGCGCACCACAGTCACGTGATTTATGCTTGCTATCAAAATATACCTCAACACTTGTTTGCCTTGTGTTAATTTGCGACAAACAACTTTGTTGAGAGGTTATATATATATATATATATATATATATATATATATATATATATATATATATATATATATATATATATATATCCTAACAAATAACCCGTAGTATTTATACCATAAATGCTTTGACTTTTCGCTGCACATTGATGATTTTACATATATCGTGCATGCGCAGAAACGTTAATCGTAACGTTTATAACGCCGGAAAAATGTAGGCGATACAACGCCATCGGTTTTAACGTTTTATTAGGCGAGTCGTAGAATCAGCCATACTTAACCAACCAAAAGTAACAACAAATGAACTCGTTTCTTGTGAGGCCGGCTACATTGGCAATAATAAAATTACTAAACCAAAACAAATTTGAAAGCATTCTGTACTTTTCTGGATCATTCTTCAATGACAATGATGGTAATACATTGTATTCGACTACCCTATCCCTATCGGCATTAACTTTCGTGTGTTTACTTTGTATTTGTTAATTGAATTTACGGCAATATTTGCCTTATCTATAATATTAATAATATTATGTTTTCAAGTGTTGTATGGAGTGGCACTAAATAATGATGGCAAAAAGACGAAATAGGCGCATTTTTTTCATTATAACGAGATGAGTAACATGAAAATGCTGCAGAGTTGACAGTAGTTACGCGCGTTCGGTGTTCTTCGCTGTAAGACCAATCGCTTCAAGAACTCATTTATACCGTATGGGCTGTATAGTTGGCAGTGAATGGACTTCCCTATATACATATGAACATTACTGGCCTTGAACTGTGAATCTTTTAGCTATTTATTCAATTGATCTATGTTATACTATTTTAACGAGTTGTATTTTTTTTAGTCATCTTGTATGTTCCATTTATAATAATATATTTTGCTAAATATTTTTTTCTTTTTTATGCCTTAATATACCTAAGTGTATATATTCATATTAGAGAACATTTACATTTTTACTATCCGACATTTTTATCGTTTACATTTTACTAGACATTCTAATTAGTAACACGTTCATATATTGTTATGCTTTCATAAATAGTTTTATTAATATACATTAATTAATTTGTTATCAACCATAATGTTCTTATTGTACTGTTGAGCCCCTTTGGCTGCCAGTGAAGTGAATAAACTTTAAACTTGATCTCTAAAAAGTAGTTTCACCTTTGTCCGCTAGTGGACGCTTTGCTTTGCACTTCTGGTAGAACTGGTTGACTCCGTAATCTGTCACCTTGAGAACCCAGCGACTGTCGATGACACAGTTGACTGAGCGTAGACTGCCGTGGAACCGAAGTAGGGAGGAGTGGACGTACTTCATGCCCTAAACACAGTCAATACGTACATCAAAGAGCGGCAGATGCACGCTACTGTTAGCGGAAGTGTGACTGAATTATTTAGCGCATGGCAAGAATGACCGAATCACCAGCTTCCGGTGTCGCACGTGTGCCACGCATTGGCAGCAGGGAAAGTGACCACAGAAAAGAGGCAGTCGCCACCATCATTGTCTGCCGCAGGGCCAGTGTATTGATACGATGTATTTGCATTAAGTAGTCCAGCACACAGAAAAGAGCAACACTTAGAACCTGTCAATCATGCGTGCACGTATTCTAGAAACGCTCTTCTGTAAGGTAATAACAATGTAATAGTTTTGAACAGTTATATTTTGAGACGAACAGACAATATTGCAGGCAGATAATTACTTAACATCAAAGCTGTGTCACTTATTAATCACAATAACACGTGTAATTGCGTTTAGGTACTTACGTCAACAAGCTCTGTTTATTTTTTTATTTTACTGTAGTCTGACACTTTGGTAATAACTCTTAGGTTAATTGTTCCAAATAAAAATTACTGGTATGGTCAAAATGCAGCCGTCCGTCCGTCCGTCCGTCCGTCCGTCCGTCCGTCCGTCCGTCCGTCCGTCCGTCCGTCCGTCCGTCCGTCCGTCCGTCCGTCCGTCCGTCCGTCCGTCCGTCCGTCCGTCCGTCCGTCCGTCCGTCCGTCCGTCCGTCCGTCCGTCCGTCCGTCCGTCCGTCCGTCCGTCCGTCCGTCCGTCCGTCCGTCCGTCCGTCCGTCCGTCCGTCCGTCCGTCCGTCCGTCCGTCCGTCCGTCCGTCCGTCCGTCCGTCCGTCCGTCCGTCCGTCCGTCCGTCCGTCCGTCCGTCCGTCCGTCCGTCCGTCCGCCGTCCGTCCGCCGTCCGTACGTCCGCCGTCCGTCCGCCGTCCGTCCGCCGTCCGTCCGTCCGTCCGTCCGTCCGTCCGTCCGTCCGTCCGTCCGTCCGTCCGTCCGTCCGTCCGTCCGTCCGTCCGTCCGTCCGTCCGTCCGCCCGCCCGCCCGCCCGCCCGCCCGCCCGCCCGCCCGCCCGCCCGCCCGCCCGCCCGCCCGCCCGCCCGCCCGCCCGCCCGCCCGCCCGCCCGCCCGCCCGCCCGCCCGCCCGCTGCGTTCCGTACCTTGATGAGGTCTGTCAGCAGAGACAACTTGAAGTCCCAGTCGAGTTTGATATCGTCGTTACGTATGACATCCTGTAAACAGATCGTGGTGTATCACTGCTCCAAACACAACATTTACAGTACGTATTTATAACACATATTCAGAAGGTTGGTAACGGAAAATCGCTCACCATTTATTCATCGTAAAGATTTTGACATGCAGTGGGAAACAATCTTACAATCTATTCATAGTATAATGTATTCGTATATCACATGTTCGCAATGCGATATTTACGGCATTTACTTATGCCATGGCCTAATGTAATTACCACTTTCGTGAGTTATAGTATGTCCGCGGGAGGTTGTAATTTGAGGTTTTTGGAGAGGCTCAGCCGCCGCTCGCTGGTTGATTAATAAGCGCCTCTGATGCTATTTCGCATCTAACTGTGGCCATGAGTTATCATAATAACATATCTCCGTTACTGGTTAACAATGTGTTACCGTTTCCGTGTAATAGACCCAGTTTATACACGAAAACTCACACATATCCCTTTGATCAGGAAGCAACGAACGTGAGAAGAGTCAGTAAGAATTGTTAAGTTTACCTTGTCAGTGATTCGGGTAATTGATACACTTTAAAACTGCGTAAGCCAGTTAGATTTCTTCAAATCATTTCTAAAAATTATTCTACAGTTTTAAATGTGGTTGAAATGAACACACACTAAATCAATTTCAGCGGCATAAGACATTTTAATACTAGATAAATGAAACTATTTAAATGAAACCATTTAAGTAATGCTCGGCGCTTCTGTGGGAAAATATGGCGCTTGCCATGTCGTCGTTGTACAGCCGTTGTTTATTCAGCGATCAACAGGTCCGTGTATATATCGTCTTTTCCTTTTTCGAAAAAGGAAACAATGGTATATACACGGACCCAAACAACGGCTGTGCAGTGACGGTATGGCAGTGGCAGAGTGGCGTGCATCGACCCGTGTTCGTAAACCTGTGAACTTTCAGCATGGTAGACCATAGTAACGCAAAATATAGAAGTAAAAACTAAGAAAATAAACACAAAGTACTTCGTCACAAGTATAAGTACTTCCTCAAAAATGTAATTCGTTACAAGTAGATTTCAAAATAAACTAAATAAACTACTTAATAATAATAATAATAAAGTTTTATTTGTAAAGCGCCGTATATCCGCAAAAATCTCCGCTCAGAGGCGCATAAAATGCATTGTAACACATACATATTTAAAATATTCATAATCGGTTCAACTAGCACGTAAAGACGAAATGTTAAATGATAATAAATAGATAATTAAATAAAGCTTCTAAACGTCTTAGTTCATAAGCTAAGCCTATGAGCAATAAATAAATAAAATAATAACTAAATTATAAAATATATTAATAACTTAATAATAAAGTAAGTAAGAAAATTGCAAAACTATAATTACAGTTAAAATAAATTCATTATAAAATACCATACAAGTAGTTTGCAAATGCGGCCTTAAAAAAGGTAATGTAACGAAGTAAGTGTACTTCGTTGTACCCCACCACTCTCTGCCCACCTGCAGACTGTGACGGGAGCAGTATTCGAACACCAACGCCGGCTTCATCGGGTCTGGCCGGCAGCCGATGAATGCCGCGACGTTCTCGTGTCTCACGTCTCGCATCTGCCACAAACACACACCAGCTGGAGTCAGACCACATTTGCATTTTCCATAGGCGACCATTATAACGATTCCTTCATTTCCGACTAATCTTGATGAGATCTGTTATTGACAATGTCACAGTATATTTATCCTGCATAGACAGAGGTTCAGTGAAAAATTCGTGAACTTTTAATACGTCAGGCTCCCACAAACTTCTTTCAAACCTTACACCCCTCCATTTCTGCTTGAACCACCCACGGATTGTCCCCGATTACATCACCAAGCAAAATGACAACTGTATTAATACGCAGAAATGCACCGACTGACAGCTCTCATAATTTAACAGCTATGATGCCACGCTGCACAAAAACATAATTTCTACTCACTCCACACTAAATATGTGCTCACAGAAATTCAGACAACCTGCAGAATGCTGCTTCTATAGGGTACTCTTTGGTAATGGCGGATGAACACCTTATTGTGGTCTTACACCAGCTCGCTACAGGGGAAATCAAGCACAACACGGCACTGTTTAGGCGCGGCGTTCTTTGGTTCTATTACACTGATTGGCCAGCGCACCGCTATCTGTCGCTGGCACACAAGTGGCAAGTGGCTGTTATGTGAATACAAAAATATGGTCAAGCACCAGGAATAAACAAGCATGATACGTCATGTACCGCTACATATGTAAACAAGGGACATAACTAATAATATTGTGAAATAAATGTGTGTTTCTGCAAAGATGGTTTGTCATAACACCGACGTGACAGTATTGCTGAAAGGAAGATGGCATGTTAGTCTGATATCAAGGATTGTGACAATTACGTGATTCCTAAATGCGTGCTGCAGTTATACTAATAATGTGTCGATACGTCGATTTGTGTGATATGTTGTACCACAATACACGAACATGCATAGATTACGTTAAATATAAGCCGTAGCATTCCGTAAATATTAGCAATTTGGCAAAATGCGAAGTTCCAAGTTCTGGTCTCTGATTAACTATCAAAGTAAAACATGTTCTACCGATTCAACCTAGGTGAGTTCCAAGTTCTGGTCTCTGCTTAACTATCAAAGTAAAACATGTTCTACCGATTCAACCTAGGTGAGTTCCAAGTTCTGGTTTCTGCTCAACTATCAAAGTAAAAACATGTTCCACCGATTCAACCTAGGTGCACAGTGTACCTGTTTAATGAAGTGTCGTAGTATATTTTTCATTTCGAAATCTTTCATTTTCAGCGCCTTCACAAAGACTAGTTCCCCCTGAAACACAGAAACAGATCGATGCTTCAGAGAAGTGGTGAATGCATCTGTATCGCTCGTTGTTTGTGACGAAATCAACTACATTGCATATCATTGTAATCGTTGCGGGGTTAGTAGCTATTCTCCTGACACGGAATACAGCACACAGGTGCACGCTGTCTCTTCGCTAGTCTCACACGAGACTGTCGAAGCAGGTTTTAATTACTCTGGCATGAGTCTTGTTGAGCATAGGACCCAACAAGACATCACAAAGGCTATGAACACCTGCTTAAAACATCCTCACATAATGTGAAATCGCGCTGAACGCATAAAAATGATCATAGAAAGGTGCAGTGTCTTTCGAGTCAACAACAATCAATTACAGCCAACAAGATTTAACCAGATTTAACAAGAACAAGATTGCCACCTAGAGAATCAACTCTAGATGGCAGGTGGACAAGGAAGCCCTTTGGCTTATCGAGAGTCCAACCTATCTATCTAAATGTACCCAGCCCTTCTTATGTACATGTCAATTTTATTTTTAAACATATTAACACTACTAGCACCTACACAATCAGCCGATAATCTGTTCCATTCATTTACTGTCCTTTGTGAAAATGAAAATTTTCTAATATCTAGGCTACACTGCTTCTTTGCTAATGTAATTCCATGTCCTCTAGTCCTTCTCTCTTCCTTAACCTAGAAAAAAATATTTCTGTCAATATTTTCATACCCATTCAATATTTTAAAAACTTCTATCTGATCTCCTCTCAATCTCCTAGTTTCTAGTGTCGTTAATCCACATTCTTTTAGACGCATTTCATGACTAATATTCCTGAGTTTTTGTATCATTTTGGTTGCTCTTCTTTGTACTCTTTCTAGTATATCAATATCCTTCTTGCGATATGGCCTCCATGCCTGTATGCAATATTCTAAATGAGGCCTAACTATTGTTTTGTACAGCGGTATTATTAGTTCTTTTTCCTTGTACACTATATTTCGCCTAATTAATCCATAACAAGCGTTATTGCGAACAATATTAGTCATCGGTAGTTTACATAGTCAATGTCTTCCACCTTACCATCACTATAATAATAATAATAATAATAATAATAATAATAATAATAATAATAATAATAGTAATAGTAATAGTAATAGTAATAGTAATAGTAATAGTAATAGTAATAGTAATAGTAATAGTAATAGTAATAGTAATAGTAATAGTAGTAGTAGTAGTAGTAGTAGTAGTAGTAGTAGTAGTAGTAGTAGTAGTAGTAGTAGTAGTAGTAATAGTAATAGTAATAGTAATAGTAATAGTAATAGTAATAGTAATAGTAATAGTAATAGTAATAGTAATAGTAATAGTAATAGTAATAGTAATAGTAATAGTAATAGTAATAGTAATAGTAATAATAATAATAATAATAATAATAATAATAATAATAATGATAAAACAGTTTTTTCTGTAGCGCTAATTCCCGCATGGCGGATTGATGCTATGTACAAGACATATAATAAATGTATTAATAAATATAAATGAAAATTATATAAATTAATATAAATAAAATCTTTTTTTTTAAGATGTACATTAGTAAACCTTTGTATGTAAGTTATATAAATCATATCAATCAATTTAAAATAAAAGATGTATAGTACTAAACCTCTGTAAATTATATAAATTAATATAAAATTAAACCATTTAGTAAATCTGTGAATGTAAATTATCTACACATTAATCTAAAACATAAACACTGATTAAAACGTGTATAACACTAAACAGAAATCATAACGCAGTGTCCGTTATTTTACAACAATTTGAATTAATATAAATGTCTGATAAAAAGATATGTCTTTAAACACTTTCTAAACACAGATACTGTTCCAGATGCCCGAATGTTCACAGGTAAATTATTCCATAGTCGTGGTGCTGCTGCGCCAAATGCCGAAGCGGAGACCAGACTGAGACGTCATAGACGAACACACACCAAAGACAAGACAGGTCATCATCGCGGATGATGGTGATGATGACGATGATGGTGATGATGATTGTGATGACGATGATGGTGATGATGATTGTGATGACGACGACGACGACGATGATGATGATGATGGCGCTCTTACACACTCACATTGTACCGCGCGGTGCGTGTCGTGTTTATGTCGAAGCCCATACTGCGACTTGAGAGTGAATTTCGTGAAGTCGGGAGTCGGTCCGACTTGTCAAACAGGTTCGATTTAACGGACTGGAAGCGGAAAAGAATCACCGTGTTTATGACGTGCTCGTACGCACGCATTCCCTCACGCGGTTGTCATTTATTATTCAAAGATTCAAAATATTCAAAAGACATTTCAAACATAACATTAAAAACGGAAATTGTTCTTCAGTTACATAGCAAAATGACAATAATAATAAGATTGGTGAGCCGTAATATATACGGTTAATAAGACACATTAAAATGGTAATAATACTATTCAGCACTAAAATTGGTAAGGTAAATAAATTAAGTACATAAATAAATACTCTAAATAATAAATAAATAAATATATAAGCAAGTAATATTCCTTAAAAGGTTCTTTGATAAGACACAATGTGGTAACATAAATAATATGTACTATATCGTTTTCATGCGGGAGGGCGGGAGGGCGGGAGGGAGGGAGGGCGGGAGGGAGGGAGGGCGGGAGGGCGGGAGGGCGGGAGGGCGGGAGGGAGGGAGGGAGGGAGGGCGGGAGGGAGGGAGGGAGGGAGGGAGGGAGGGCGGGAGGGAGGGAGGGAGGGAGGGAGGGAGGGAGGGCGGGAGGGAGGGAGGGCGGGAGGGAGGGAGGGAGGGAGGGAGGGAGGGAGGGAGGGAGGGAGGGAGGGAGGGAGGGAGGGAGGGAGGGAGGGAGGGAGGGAGGGAGGGAGGGAGGGAGGGAGGGAGGGAGGGAGGGAGGGAGGGAGGGAGGGAGGGAGGGAGGGAGGGAGGGAGGGAGGGAGGGAGGGAGGGAGGGAGGGAGGGAGGGAGGGAGGGAGGGAGGGAGGGAGGGAGGGAGGGAGGGAGGGAAAGGTGTGACTCACTTTACAGGACGCCGCCTTGGGTTCGATGAAAAGTAAATCTTCTGCTTGAAGGAGAATTTTGTTCGGACCTTTCTTCATTTCTTTAACCGTCAAGTAATGCCTGCAAAAATGTACACGAAGGATTTAATATGTACAGTTTACTGCACATATATAAACACTGTAATATACACAGGATTGTCAGTCATTCAGACAGTTGTTTTTCCGTGAGTATTCTGGCTAATGAGTATCATGAACATAGTGCAATAACAACTTTTGGAAAGTACATTATGGTAAAACCTACACATTCTCCGGCTATTTAAACACACTTCAGCCACATGTGTTTGATCTCCTCTCAGTGGAGTTGTCTTTGGAATTGTAGGTCCGTGTTCGGATGCCGTAGATAAAAAGATGAGATGGAAATGTTACCTGACGACCTGTGTCGTGATGATGGTTCCCGTCACGATGACAGCCGCACCGATCAGGATGCCCACGATATACACCACGTTCAACCCTGAAATGAACAATACGATGATGATAATAACAATGAGGCGCTATATACAGTAATCTATACGCATAATCGTGAACTGGGACATACATACATGCATATATGCATCAATACAGACACGCATACATATATACGGTATAGGGCGCGGTGGCCGAGTGTGCCGGATTCTCGACTAGAGGGTCCGGGGTTCGAATCCCGGTGCCGGCAGGTCGTTAGTTTTATGCTGATACAGCCACCGTGCCGAAACTTGGGCAGATTTGTTCACCCTATGACGAGTCCCTTCCAAGCCGCATTGGCCAGCATGGAAGCCAGCATGTAAAACACTACAAAGCCATGGCCGCCAGTCCCCAGCTACATCGGAAGAGTCGATTACCACAGAGGCGGTTCTGATCAACTAGAACTACGTGCAGGGGGTGCTAGGAATCTCTGGGTCAAAAAGAGCGCCGAAAGAGGGTAAGTAGCCTAAAGAGAGCGACTTACAACGTCAGAACTCTACTAAGAGAAGAACACATACAAGAACCCTAAGAACTCGACGACAGTCCTCTTACACAAAGAAAGCAAAAATATCAATATCAGGAGAGGAGTATGACAGGGAGCCCAAACTGTTTACGGCAGCACTCAAATGTATATTCCGACGACTGCCTTGGGAAACCAGAGGCTTGAAGATAGACGGCGACGACATACTCATATGCGATATTATACCACATAAGCTACAACAAATGCTACAGGAATTAGCTGATGAAAGTGAAAATTTGGGTCTGAAGGTGAACAAGTCGAAGACAAAGGTGATGATGGAAAAATACATTATTGACCAATATTTGTCAACAACACTCAGACCGAGAACGTTGAAAGCTACGTCTACCTGGGACAGAGATACAGCACCAGAGAAAAACCAAGACAAGCAGGTTCAAAGAAGAATCACGGCCGGATGAACAGCATTCGCTTAACACAGCGACATCGTCAAGGGTTGAAGAAACAAGTCTACAACTCATGCGTACTTCCAGCGATGACATTCGGCGCGTAAACATGGGCACCGACTAAAATGTATTATGTTTCTGTAATAGTTGCATCGTTGTAACCGTACCAGCACGACAGAGTTCTACTGTTGAGGACAAACCTTTTCCGAACGAGGCATGGCGTACTAATATTCACTGCCGAAACATTATAAATCCGTGCTGGGTAATGTGTATATTAGAGTGTCCAAATTTTACATGGTGAGAACGTGTTTTTTAGATCAACAACGCATGAAGTTAGGTGAGAAACTAACTGTGTTAAACTTGCAGAGAAATCCATTCAGAGGAAAAGACCTCTCAACGCACCCAAAGTTTCTCGCATAGTGATACATTTAAGAATTGTGTGTTAAATGTGTTAACATTTAAATGTGTTAAATGGTGAATGTTCTATTCCATGATTTTTATTGATTTGAACTCATCAGGTCCTAGAACAAATCCAGCTTGACTGCTCAAACGGCAACTATGACGACCTCTGGTGATTTGCATAATTCCAAGATGGCGACTGGTCAGATCCTAAATATAGTTTATAACCACTTGTCTTATAATTATGTGTATTATCACTTTTTAGGAGTATTTAGAATCGATTTCGGATGTTAAATGTTCAGTTCAAGTTCGAATGTTAGGTAAGGGTCAAACTTAACCTCTCGGCGGACAACAAATGGAAACTTCTATGAAATTATGTTTTAATTTATTCATGAATATAAATGGATAATCTTACAATATACAATATTTGTTAATGAAAAAAGAGTATTCAGTCATAATGAAAATTATTTGAAACACGTAGACACGCGTGTTACATATGGTTAGTGAAAATAGCATGACTTAAATTGGCATTCGGATTTCTCTCTGAGAGAAATTCTTGCATTATGTAATTACGTGTGCAAGTCGTTGTAGGTAAGTTACAAGGAATGATATTTATAACAATAAACAAAAGATAGCTCTACATAATAAGCTATGCATGCATACATACATACATACATACATACATACATACATACATACATACATACACCCATACACACATACATACACACATACACACATACACACACATATACACACTTACATACACACACACACACACACACACACACACACACACACACACACACACACACACACACACACACACACACACACACACACACACACACACACACACACACACACACACACACATGCATACTGTTTTGTTTTTTAATCGCTGACATTACTAACGACTCCGTTGCTGGGCGGCTCGGATGAACCAGACACGTGGAGACGTCAATGACGTAGGTCCACTAACACACTTGTACAGGCGAGTGACATATATACCGAAAGCCAGGCACGAAACACTAAATAGCATCACATCAATGACACGAAATGTGACGTATCGATACTGATTTATCGATCAAAAGGTATTCATTCCAATTGACAGTGTGATTTCGCCGGGTAACAAAGGGTTCAAAAAATCGATTCTGCTGAACTTGACCACGGAAATTAAACATCATTCCACGACGGCTGATTCGCCGTCAATTGTACCGCCGTTACATTTCCGCACATTACATTTCCGCACACGCTGTTGCTTTCCCCATTAACTGGCCGTCAGTACTCCCGAAGTTCAGGCACAACCGATATCCCCGTCAACAGACGCCTCTTCGTTACTCAGACTGAACGGCAGGCCGAGTCCACGAATTCCTCCAACGCGGTGTGTTTTGGCTAAAACGACTACGAATGTATTCTCTTGTTGGTGGTTGATATGATCAGACATGCCACATGATACGGATTACCCGTATCCCATACGGATTTTGGCGTTTTTTTAAGTGATACGGCCGTACTCTGTTTTGATACGGATTTGAACAAAATTAATGGAGTAATTATTTTTAACCACATTATGATTTGTATGCGTCACAAAGGTATACTGCACAATGGAATAATTATTTACTGTTAGTGACTAAGTAAATCGATTCGAAACGAACGAACTTAACCACCGATTAGTTTATTGTAGCGCGTAATAGATGGCGTGCTGGTAAATTTTAGTTCTGAAAATTGCGGCTGGTTGTTCACTGGGTGGGGACGGGGAGCGTGGCAGGCCCGTGACGATTATATATTATAAAAAGCAGTAGGCCTACATGAAATGCAGCTCGACGATGAGTTCAATGAAATCGCCTGCATTTCTGATTTCAAAATGTTGACGCTTGCCAGTGAAACTTCGATATACGTGCGAACTGCTTAAATAAATTGTCATTATTTGGTAATACTGTTTGTTTTGCGGTACGTACTTTAAACATGCTGAAGTGAAGTAAAACCTCGGTAATCTTCCAGTTAACTGGCCCCAATAATCGAGAAAAAAAACGTTTTGAAAAGGCCTTATTAACTTAGGTCAGTTAACGGGAAGATATGATTACTGATACGGATTGATACGGATTCTTGCAAAATGTTAGGTCAAAAATACGGATTGCCATCTCAAAAATGTGGCAAGTCTGTATGATTGTTTCTTGTCCCGCTGTCGCTGCCACAAACACTTCGCGAGACTTCGATCTGCCGAATATTGTTTGGCAAGCCCAGTTGTTAAAGGGATACTCCATTCAGTGAGAGATTCACAGCATTTACTTACATATGTATAATATATTGGTTGTGCATAGTAACTGTGCACAAAGATCGTTAACAAATAATTAATTACAGTATAATTGTACCAGAAATACTCCATATTGGATTCAGGGCGCTGCCATCTTGAGACTTATGCGCCAGCGACGTAAACCGCTTACGTCACTGGCGCATGCACGTTCGAACATCCTATGCCTGTCCAATCGTAATGATGTATCCAGTACGTCGCGGATTGCTTACGTCACTATCACAATTTGTAGCGAAGATTCCGCCAATCCTTGCCTTTTACAACAATGCGCCAGTGACGGAAACGATTTGGCTTACGTCACTGGTTCTGTGTCTCAAGACGGCAGCGCTCTGAATCTAAGGGCGTATTCTATTTGCAGTCCGCGGAGTCCGCGGACGCGGAGAATGCGGAGACGTGAAAAAGAATAGATTCGGAGAAGGTCGGAGACGTTCGAGACGCATAGCAACCAGCATAGCAACTAGCGCGTTTAAAGATGGACGGAGACGCAGCCTTAGCGCTACTGTGTAATGATTTATTTTCGTCAAGTGATGGTGATCATCATCCTCATGCCATCGACCAACACGCGGATGAGTTAACATCAGCCGCGTTGATGTTGTAAGTTGCATTTCGTAAATTATGAAGGAGTATTTTAACAAATAAACACTTGTTTTACTCGCATGGCTTGTCATTTTTGTGGGCGTGGGCCCGCGGCACAACTGTGACCTTGGCCGGCTTGGCTTTTTGGCTCGCTATGGAGTTGGTTGTGTTGTTTGCATAATGGAATACTTATTTCATAGGATGTCTATGTTATGCTATGTTATATATATATTTACTTCAGAAAGATATATGTAAATAAATGTTATACTTTACCAGTGTTATATGCATATGAATATGCATGTTTATTTGTAAATATATGCCTGGCACATATAACACAACAACTAGTAAACAGTAAAATACGCATTGTCTATAAACCACCTCCAAAGTCAAATTGTTTACGCTGCTTCTTGACATCCTTATACATATTTTACTTTATCATCATTGCATATAATAGTTTATGCTATATATACCTACCCCGTTTGTCTTGATGTAAGTTGTAACTGACATACTATATAATTATATTTTGCTTAAATAAACATGTTTATTTCCTCTTCTGTTCCTCTAAAACAGGTTACGTGATGACCATCATCGACTGCAACATATGTAATGCCACAATTACCTGCCTGCTGACTTCATTGCCGTGTTCCACGTGAGGCTAAGTACATTCCAGGTGGTGGTGCATTTACTTGGTGCAGTGACCATCCCCGAGTGCTGATTATATAGCAATTTTGCATATCATTAATGTTCAAAAATACTAAATCTTGTGTGTACTTTATTTACTATTTATCCTTCTTTACTGTTGAATATGCAATGATATGCATGCCTGATTTCTTGGTCACAATAACTTCTTTTGTAATATTGTGCAATGTTGTACTTTTGTTGTATGCAACACTATCTACTGTTTAATAAGACATAAAAATAATTTTGTAACAATGTGCACTTTAAAATTACCTCACTATTGTTATGTTGTAGAGATTCGCAATGTGTTTCAGTCCACATATATATTTATGTTGTGCTACAGCTTGCATATAAATAACTTTCTCTTTTATTGTATTCTTATTATTATACATACTATTGTAATCGTGGAATCGTCTCTCATGTAAATATGTATATGAATAAATATTCTTCGTTGTGTTGTATTTGTCACTGTAAAGCATAAAACAATTGTGAAAGCTGATAATTTTTATTATAGAATTTATTGTTATATAAATGCTATAACATGTTTTTTTTTTGTAAAACATGGATGCACATTAACATATGTATCATACGTAGTATGAAGGAACATAAGCAATAAACATATGTAACTATACACAGTAAACACTTGTTGTCAGTCATTGTGTGATACATTCCATGCAAAGTTTTAATGTTTTGCACATTAATACCATACAAATGTGAACACAACAGTAATTACTTTTACATATTCTTATTAAGTAAGCCTGAAACATGTAAAACAACAACTCGCATGTCACATATTTAAACAAAATAATACCATCATAGTCAATCCTTCACAATGGTAATGTACATATTGTAGGAACAAATCACTGTATTAATACTGATTTTTTTAAACAATGGCACACCATGAACAAATTACAATACAGAAAAATGTCAAAACAAGATTTATACTAAAAGTAAAACATAACACCTTTAGAAAAACTTCATATATAAACCATTATAACAAATAAATGACAAACAAACTATTGATGATTTCCTACATGAAAACATCTCAACAATACCAGTATCTCCACTACACACTAAATGTAGAACTACACATGTATCATTACTATATGCATACATTTTACATATATGGCTATGTCAGGGGAAATATAAAATCCAATTCCCATCCTGTAGTGTCTAACTCTTCAATATCATGACAAAGGCTACGAGCATGTTGCTGTTGCATGGAACAAATGTAGAAGCCACAGTTGTGCAAGGACACATGGCCCTGGCCTTTCACTTAGAAGTTTGCAAATTATTAGAAGAAGCATGTACAAGTGTATATATATATTGAATTTTGCAATTTGTATGCTATGTATGACACTATTTGTAAATACTAATTTTAAATGCATATATATTATATATATATATTACAGCACCTATTTAACCACAGGTGTAGCAACATTTAACAACCATGTTCCCTAGTTTCCAAATTTCGTAAAAACACTGAAAACATCCCAATACTTTCAGTAAATATTTGTTTTCACAATTTGTCTGATTTTCAGTGTTAGGCTTCATAATGGTTTACATATAATATGGGAGCATGAAGATAAAATGGAAAATAAGGTGCACAAAATCCCTCTTGGCAGTTTGTAGTGCATGTCTTGAAGTATATATCCTCCAAAGTTGGAGTTGATCTGCCTTCCATATTTCCAAGGATTTTTCTAGTGCCTTGTCCACATTTTTGGTTGTTGTCTTTGACCAGTTTATAAGAAGACACCATTATATGTCTTCCACCTATCACGTAATTGTTTGGGTGTACCCATTTAGTTTCATGATGTCTTCAACCCCCTTTCACATGCTATTGTTGCATGAGTTTTTCGTGATGTTTTCGTGGACGAGGTCAATCAGCTGTTTGGTTGCCGCACTGGTCCACACTGTGCATGCATGCAAAATAAATGTCACAGTGTTTATGTATAGCTAACACACTGTTGAAATTATGCATTTTTTGTTCAAAATGATCAGCATATGCTTATTGACAGAAAATTATAAAAGATTCTCATATTTTTATCAGATATTTCAAAGATGAGTTTATTATCCAAACACTGTGCCTATATATTTATACTCATTAACTACGTTCTTGTATTTTCAAAACAAATATGTTGTATGACAATTACTTTTTAACGTACTGACATAAGCATAAATCACTGCTGAAGTTGTGATCCATGGTGCAGTGATTTCATGTTGCACATTCTGCAATATTTCTGCATCTACAGCATGTATATTGAAAATAAATACATTATAATCCTGGTTTTTAATGTGTTGTATATAATTTATGCAACAAGATATCATGCAATGAAAACTATTTCAAATTAATATTTTTTTCTGTACACATACATATAATATGTACTAATAAAAGCATACAAGCCATAAGTGCATTACCACATATTATAGAAATTACATTTTGTTGTAAACATTTATGTTTATGTAGTTTTAATTATATTGCTATAATTATACACTGTAAATAAAAGTAAACGTAACATTTTACAAAATGCCTGATAGTAAATAAGAATGTACATATTTTATAATTACCTCCAACTATCAACTGTTGCCCGTCTAGGGAACTCAGAACAACGTTTTCACCTGTCCATCAGGCATGATGACCTCATAGCTTCTCCAATATCTGAAATAGCCATAGCCAATACAGAAAGTGGAACAGTACACATAAGAAAGAATTTTTTAAGAATAATAAAAGGTATGGAATGGACAACTACATATTTTAATAATATAATTTTAGATCAAAAAATTCATAGCTTTTAAATGGATAATAAAATACAAACAAATGACTGAATACAATAAGAAGATTTGTAATATTTGATAATGATTTGAAAATATTTAAATAAATTTATGAAAATGTTATTTCTATGTATAAAATAATAACAAAATACAATATTAAATAATGTAGCATTTCGTAAGAAAAAAATCACTATACGTAACATGTGTCATAAATATACATAATAATTCCTGATGTGTCTGGGGTGCGCTAACTGACTGGCCCGCTAACTGCTCACGCCCTGAGCCTGAGACATCGGATCGTTTACGAATTACGTCGAATCAACAGCATTAAATTTATCTGAAACACAATTAAAAAATAACAGTTGACTTCTTTGTATTGAAAGTGATGCACAGTGACATTCCGAACACATACACATCGAAAAACGGTGGTAAACGCGTTTTGATAAAGCCCTAATAATTTAGGCCAGTTAACTGAAAGATTACCCAACACTCACATTCACAACTTCACAGAACACTGCCACTGGCAGTCTTTTGTGAGCGATAACTTAATAAATTCCTTATTTCACTTTAGGGAGTATTCCACTGACATGCTGACATGCATAAATGCATATATTTCATTGATAAAGTACTGATAATTGCGCTTTCACATTAGCAAAATAAATATATACTTATATTATTGTATTTCAAATGTTTTATTACATCGTACTCACCCTTTTTGTATTCGGCCATATTTGTACCACGTGACTGCGTCTCTCCGAATACGACATGCCACGCAAGCGGCGAAACCGGAGTGGGCCGGAGAGCCTCTCTTTCGGATGCGGAGAGGTCACGTGACCTCTCCGCGTCAAAAAGAATGGGAATTTTCGGAGAGGTCGGAGAGGACGGAGAGGTCGGAGAGGCAAATAGAATACGCCCTAAGATAGCATGGTTTTGATACCATTAAACTATAACTAATTGTTTATTAACGATCTTTGTGCACAATTACTAGGCAAAACTGATATATATTATACACATGTAAGTTAATACCGTGAACCTCTCACTGGCTTGAGTATCCCTTTAAGTCTCATCGATTCCTTCACTCAGGTGTCACTTTTGAAATGTATCCTCTGGCTTGCGTTTTGATCAAAAGATAACTTTATACTATTACAAGTACCAATACTACAACAATCACTCTGTTTTGTCTATCCACGCAGCTATCCCATTTATAATCACTGCTTACTCCTGCTTGGTGCTATATCACACTAGTTCTTTCATTCACAATATACAAACTGTAAATTGTTTTTTGACCAACCGAAATACTACACGATGAGGAGATGTGGACGATCTAGACGACTCCATGAATGCGTTCTTTGTGTTGGTGAGCGAATTTTTGCCAAGACTACAATATTCACACCCGTCTTTGACATTAAACAACCACTGGCAGCTAAATTTACCGTTAGCGTGATTGACTCCGAGTTAAAGTGAACAAAGCCACGGGTCCGCCAATATACAACCATAGGCACTGAAAGACCGTTCGCACCTGCTATATTCACTAGCTCACCCACGGAAGGTGTACAGCCAGCATTGTGGAAGTCGGCAACCGTTATTCCTTTGTCGAAGAAACATCCTCCAGTTACGATTGAAAATGACATTATACCTATTTCACTTAAACTAATTATAGCTAAGGTTTTTGAATCACTACTGCTAAAATAGGTCGATATTTATTTTAAATCACAAATTGATGATAAGCAGTATGGAGGAATAGCAGGGACTTGTACCACGGATGCTCTTGTTGAAATGCTCCACACATGGTATGAAAGCACCGATATGACGGGCAATTTTGTAAGCATGCTATTCTCAATTTTAGCAACGCATTTGATCTGATTAACCACGATATACTGTTAACTGTAATGGTTGGAATGGAAGTATCTGCACATCTGGCTTGATGGATGATAGTCAGTGTTTCTGCTAGATCGCGAACAGAGAGCAAAAATCGGCGACGCTGTGTCAAAGCCAGGGTATCCCAATGGGAGCGTTCCCCGTGGGACTTTGTCAGGGCCAAAACACTTGTTAGATCATATCAACGATTTGCAAATATCTTGTGCTAACTATAAATATGTTGACGACAGCACTATATTTGAAACATGCAACCAAAACATGGTATCTGTAATCGAGGATTCTGCTAAACTTGTAGAGGAATGGTCTGATAATAATGACACGCGCATCAATACAATTAAGACAAAAGAAATGGTTTCCGTATAGACAGAGATCGTTTGTAAATTATCTGCATTATTATTATATAAATGGGACTAATGTTGAGAGTCTCTCAAGCAAACTTTTTCGGTGTAACTGTCTCATCTGACTTAAGTTGGAATGCACATGAAAGAAAGAGAGTCTACATGATTGGTGGAACATGCTGGTGTCAACCAAAATGAATTCATTAGAATATATGTATCTGTGATTACACCTCTAATCGAATATGAAACTTACCTAAATACCTAACACTGTAGAGATAATTTTACAAAGTGTCTCAAAACTATATTTCCAGGTTATGCGTACGAGAATATGCTGTAGACGGTACACCTGCCGATGTTGCACTACAGACGTGATGACTTGTGCGCTTCGATTCGGAACAACGTCATTTGACATAACAGTAGACCTCACGATAAAGCCTGTAACAGATGAATGTAGTTTCTTCCGAATATGGATTATTCCTATGCTCACGACGATATTGGAAGGAATACTGTCAAAAGGAATATATATATATATATATATATATATATATATATATATATATATATATATATATACATATATATATATATATGTATATATATATATATATATATATACATATATATATATACATATATATATATATATATATATATATATATACATATATATATATACATATATATATATATACATATATATATATATATACATATACATATACATATATATATATATATATATATGTATATATATATACATATATATATATATATATATATATACATATATATATATATATATATATATATATATATATATACATATATATATGTATATATATATATATATATGTATATATATATATATATATATATATAATGCGAATCACTGTTTTCTACGTTGCAGTAACCTATACTAGCACAGGAGATAATACTTGTGGTTCATACGACTACTGTTACTCTTCATACATAAATAAGCTTCTCCGAATTAAATGTTGAAAGCGGTTATTTTGTATTTACGTATCTGCAATAATTTTATTCACATTTTTAACGTGACAAGCGTTATCTCGACCAGGCACACAGCATGTCGCCCGATAAATATGTGTTGATTATAGACCCGGTCTATAGTTAAATCAGAGGTTATTGTCACAACGTGTAAGAATGAATATGAATAATGATACAGTTAGTATCTCTGTGACGTGGATTAAATGCCAACATCGTGGTGCTTTCATTATATTTATGTGCCTTTGACTCGATAATGGCTATCTATCCGTCTGCTAACCTCAACCTTCCCAGAATATAACGAGGCAGTAATCTATCGTGCGCGATCAATATCTACAGATTACTACGCGAGGCGGACTACAAACGCTGATTGAGGTTGTTCGCGAAGTGTCAACATAGACAATCATTTTTTTAACACGGTCAACGTGACCTGACATTTCCTACGCACGAAATGTCGCAGTGACATAAGCAAACATCTACAAGCGACACACATGTAGTTTAAACGGGTGCGTCGTACCGCAAACACTGACATCTTGCTAATATCTTGGAGTGCGTATTTATGAGAGAAAAAAATGCACCCTAGTATTTTACAAACATGAAAGTTCGTTGCAAAGCGTTGACTCTACATCTTTTGATAGCGACATTACACGTGTTTTTTTGGCCGGAAACGCTCCCACCGGAAGTTCCCGGAATCAGCTGTACTCTGCCCCGCTTATGGTTGTTAATGTGCCATCAAGCAAAAACGCCGGAAATAAAAAACAATTCCAGAAAGTCCCGGGGAGTTTCACCTGTCACGGTGTCAAAGATAAAAGGTGTTTGATACTCGAATCTCTTGTTACCGATTGAACGTATCGTGACTACCGCATTCGACGCACGAACTCCGTGTCTGCGTCTTAGTAAACGTTGTTTGGTTGCTAGGAGGGTTTGAACTTATATCTTTTAGTACGAATATATCTGCGTTATAAATGACATAGGTCGTCTCAAGACAATGCGAAGTAGTACACTTGGCGTTACCCGTATCGAAAGTGACGTCAAGGTATTGCCTCTCAAGACTGCTAGTTTTATTACAATGTCGCGTTAATAATGCACTTGCCGAACCAGGCCAGGCCAGAGTCGCGGTCAATAACCGCCTCGTCGTTATCAATTGTGACATATTCAAGTAACACACCGTGCTCTACATTATATTCTGACGACACGTTCGTTATTACGCGGCTATTACGCACCACAGTTAAATCACGTGTAACCCACGAAACTCATTGCGTTTGTGTCCAGTTTGGTCACATGACATGCCATCTTCCGACATATGTTGGACCTAGGTTATTATTTTAATTATCGGCTGTGTCCGATTAGTGGATGCAGCAAGTTGGTGACGTCACCATACCTAAGCAAAAGTGCGTGTGATGACGTCTGACATTATTATTTATGACAACACTGTTGTATTCACTGCTGGTTTCAAATATCTTAAATTAATTTTTATATATATCCATCACCACACCTCTTGCTTAATAGTAGCATCGTCAGGCGATCACGAATGGCCGCTGAACACTTGGTGTGTACGGTCATTTCATCGTATATTTGATAGAAATTCTGTTTACAATGTGCACGTCTACACATTTTCTCATTATCTGACAAGAAAACCACAATAACTGCTAGTTGTGCTATATATATATATATATATATATATATATATATATATATATATATATATATATATATATATATATATATATATTGTAAAATAAAAAAAATATTCCGTTACCATTTGGAAAGATTTGTTATGATGCTGACAGCAGAACCTATATTATTATTATTATTATTGTTATTATTATTATTATTACATTAGTCTATATTACCATCATAAACGTCGTCGTCATTGACATCAGTACCTTCGTTTGCACGCCGCTGACACCACCATCATACTCACCACCACCACTGCTTATATCACCACCACTAGGAAAGGAATGCGTTTTCCTGAAGTTTTGTCGGTGTATCGTTACCATGGTTTCTTTCGCCTATAAACTACAGTCCTAAAGTATTTGGTTCTCTCCAGATTTGATATCCTATTTGCTTAAGACGAGTCGTCGTGTTTATATAACATAACAAACGCACTCGCTAAAATAATTTAAATGGTCGTATTAAGAAAGCGCTCCGTGACACAAACATGCATTCGAAATTGATCTAACGACATTATTATTATTGTTAGGCTGTTGAAGTAATGAAGTCATATCGCGTAGCACGATACTGTTACATTTAGAACATATCTATATGTAGTCATGGCACAAACATAACACTAAATTATCGATTATTTATTCTGATCGAACATAGCATATTTCTGGTGCTTTACAGGTATATTGGATGTAATTAGATATATGTAGGTGTATGTTTCACTACCTGACTGATAGTGATCCGTGATGATATTCAGCTAAACCTATAGCGACTTATTTATGTAAAGTACATTTCGTACATTGGTAGATGTCAGTAACAACAATATAAACGATATAGATGTTCTATCCAATTCAGATTATGATTCGTATTTACGCGGGTAAATTAAGATTTATACACGTATATGCGGGTTTACGCGGACGATTATGGATTTCTGGGGATTTCTATGGAATAAAGGCGGATTGATACGAAACAAAACCTACAGAAGCCACGCAAATTGGAACAACGGTGCAACGACCGCCTCCGAGGTATTGACAGGCTTGGCGCAGGTAGCACCGTTTTGCGATTGTTGGCGGCGGAAATTATTTTGTTCAGCTGAGCGAGAACGCGGAAATGAAAACCCGTCAGGCGAAAGATCGCTCTTTCACATCAGGTCGATGATTCACAACTGACGTTGGGTAGATTTTCAGCCGGTGTTTTTTGTAGATTATATGAACTTGCTTCGTTGGACGATTTACGCCAGTGTCATCTCAGATATGTTTCGGATGAATCCGTGCATATCGATTGGCCAGTGCTGGTTCGTTTCTACAAGGTTGTGTCGTTTTAATTCGTGTCAAACGACAGAATGTTTAATTCTTTTTATTTATAAAATAATCTATTTCGTTGTGACGTAGTACCTAGTTTGTAATAAAAATAAAACGGCTCGAGCTTGTAAGTTACACGGCCTAATTAATCAGTGTAACCATTACGGTTATTGTAATGAATGTATGCACTCTTTTATATTATCAAACATAATCACACATGGTGATTTGTTGGTATTGGTGATTTCATGACTGGGTAAGCGTAGACTTAATTTTCATACTACCAAAAAGCATTTTACTTTCTGCTTGATTTTAACGTAAGTGCACCTCAGTAACTACCTTTGTGTATTTAGGTATTTAGATACACGTTCAATTGGTTAACGTAGTCAAATCGTCCGCGGAAATGAGTGAACATAAGAAATGGCGAGAGGATCTCGGCGCCTGGGAGGAGACCCTACCACACTGTCCCCCAAAGTTGGCGAACTGTTAGACACACACGGCCTGACGGGTCTTGACGCGCGCGGGTCTTGAAACCAACCAGTACCTACGGAAGTGACGTATTTCCCTCACACACAACACGTGGTGCCACTGAAGCCACTTTCACTAATGGTGTGCATATGTTTTGGGGGAATTTGGGCAAGTGCACCATCCCCTAAGAGCCCCGATGCTTTCACAAATGGCCATCTCTAAACAAAATTAGTTTCTTTGGTGATTTGCATAGCGCCTTCTCTTGTTTATTTAACCTATAACTTCGCCGCGCTTTGCCTCGGTAACGGCTACCCACAAAGGTCATTTTAGGACAGTTCCAAATTACTTCCTGAACAGGAAGGAATCAGAAAATTAGTTCCGGCAGTACGGTCACCTCGGCTTTCAGGTCGGCTTGGAATAATCGAGACGGTGACCTTTATTGCGATGTACATTGTACTGTGTATCTTAACATCAACGATTCTGGTTAGCGACGGGTGAAATGCATAGGGCAGGCAACGTTCGCATTTCGCATTGTATTGATCGCGTTAGCCGGCAGTAGGCCAAGGTGCGATCAGGTAAAGTCTACCGCTTACACGTGATCGCAGCCGTTCGCCGCCATTACACCACCTGCCACGTGTAACAATACTAATTTACTTTGAATCTATTATGGATACCAGCACGGGATGGCGTGGTGAACGGTCCATAGACAGTCGTGATAGGTCAGTTGAGTCCGGCTGATGTCGGCTGGAATTCTGGATCCCATTTTGTGATTCTTCAATATCGCAACTTCACACCACACAATGGGTCTGTAGTCATTTGATCCAGTAAACATACACACACAAAATTGATTTATGAACTTTCCAAACTATTATATTAATCTGTGCCACATTTATTAAAAAAAGTCGAATGGTGTTTTACACACAAAAAAAAGATTACTACAACATATACGACAGAAAGCAGGAATATACAAAACACTAGCATCCATTGTTGACAGTTTGACGAAGGTTTGGCTAAGCAACCGGTTACATGATTGATAGGTCAATTATTGCTCTATTGTGTACACAGTAATAGGACTTGAACATACATCCTATGGTTATATTACCAATAGCTATGTCAAGTGGCGTTTAAAGTGATTTCACGTTTAAATGAGTTGGCGGATATTTAAATAGATATTCCATGCTACAATATATATATATATATATATATATATATATATATATATATATATATATATATACATATATATATACATATATATATATATATATATATATATATATATATATATATATATATATATATATATATGTATATATATATATATATATATATATATATATATATATATATATATATATATATATATATATATATATACATATATATATATAAATATATATATATATATATATATGTGTATATTATATATATATATATATATATATATATATATATATATATATATATATATATATATATATATCAGACTTGGGGCCGAGTACATTTTCATGAGTACAAGTACGAGTATACCTTTAAAAATATAAAATAATAGTGTACTTTAACATTATTTATTAATCTAAGTTATAATACACAACAGTATATACAATGGTAATAATTGATCCATTTTGTTAAGAATAAATACTGAGTTCCTTGTTTGTTCTGTGCTGGACTACCCGGGTACCTTGCTATAATGTGTACCCAGGTTGCCTTATCTGCTATTTTGCATTACCCATGTCATTGCTACTGTTGTACTCGTAATGTACTCATAACATATGAATACAGAGTACGAGTACGTAATGTACTCATAACAATGTCAAATGAGTACAGTGAGTATGAGTACGAGTACGATTATGAGTACTTCAGAAATGTACTCGAGTACATGAGTACACGAGTACTGAGTACTTCCGCCCCATGTCTGACGTGTGCGTGCGTGCGTGCGTGCGTGTGTTTGATGTGATTGATCCATGCCCGATGGTTTATGGAGCAGTGAGGGCAGGAAAACATTTCTGGAGTTGTGGGGCAGGACAACGTTGCTGGAGCAATGGGGGCATGACAACGTTGCTGGAGCAATGGGGGCAGGACAACGCTGCTGGAGCAATGGGGGCAGGACAACGTTGCTGGAGCAATGGGGGCAGGACAACGTTGCTGGAGCAATGGGGGCATGACAACGTTGCTGGAGCAATGGGAGCAGGACAACGTTGCTGGAGCAGTGGGAGGAGGACAAAGTTGCTGGAGCAATGGGGCCAGGACAACGTTGCTGGAGCAATAGGGCCAGGACAACGTTGCTGGAGCAGTGGGGGCAGGACAACGTTGCTGGAGCAATGGGGGCAGGTCAACGTTGCTGGAGCAATGGGAGCAGGACAACGTTGCTGGAGCAGTGGGGGCAGGACAACGTTGCTGGAGCAGTGGGGGCAGGACAACGTTGCTGGAGCAGTGGGAGCAGGACAACGTTGCTGGACCAATGGGGGCAAGACAACGTTGCTGGAACAATGGGGGCAGGACAACGTTGCTGGAGCAATGGGGGCAGGACAACGTTGCTGGAGCAGTGGGAGCAGGACAACGTTGCTGGAGCAGTGGGGGCAGGACAACGTTGCTGGAGCAATGGGGGCAGGACAACGTTGCTGGAGCAATGGGAGCATGACAACGTTGCTGGAACAATAGCAGGACAACGTTGCTGGAGCAATAGGGGCAGGACAACGTTGCTGGAGCAGTGGGGGCAGGACAACGTCGCTGGTGTAGCTGAGGCAGCGGAGACGCTGCTAGCCCGAGTTATGCGCAGTATTCGCTTTCCTTGGTTTTGAATGTTTCGATGCAGTGCAGCTCGTAGCTAGTGCTTTCCTTAGAGCTTAGAGCGTCGGTCTCTCGTGGAGCAGGATTGATACCAACGTCCTTCATGGAGACTTTTAAGTTGTCCTTAAAATTTTCTGTTGACAACCATGGGACCGTGCGCGTGTATGCAGATCACCATAGAAGAAGCACTTTGGGAGAAGTTTGGTAGAGAGCAATGGTCCCATTAAGGGTATGGTATTGGATTGCGCCAACGATACCCTGATCGTTCTAGGCAGGTGTTCACCAAGCATGGGGTGTTGAACCAATCCAGACCCGACCGTATAGTTGTGCACGCGCTCGGCGTTACAGGTCGGCACCTCTTGCCTTTGTTGATGACGCCAGGACAGCACGTTACGATGGCGACCATTCGTGCACGTCTCACCTCGCGTTCGGTCTGTGCTTCACGGACCGCCGTGACGACAGAGGCGAGCCGTCGAGCAGGCTGGGCGGGCGAGTTGCGTGACTTCGTCGCTTCAACCTTGTCTAGTTGACATCTTGCATCGCGTGCCTTCAGCAGGCGGTCGCTCTGGCAAACGCGAATGGATGACGACTCGACGTTGTCGGGATGACAGAAGC
>OZ024858.1:18653523-18663870 GCA_964017155.1 Oasisia sp. SBJ-2009
AGTTTGGTGTCCTATACATTCTGATGAAAATATCAGTTTGGTGTCCTATACATTCTGATAAAAATAACAGTTTGGTGTCCTATACATTCTGATGAAAATATCAGTTTGGTGTCCTATACATTCTGATAAATATAACAGTTTGGTGTCCTATACATTCTGATAAAAAAATAACAGTTTGGTGTCCTATACATTCTGATGAAAATATCAGTTTGGTGTCCTATACATTCTGATAAAAATAACAGTTTGGTGTCCTATACATTCTGATGAAAATATCAGTTTGGTGTCCTATACATTCTGATAAAAATAACAGTTTGGTGTCCTATATATTCTGATAAAAATAACAGTTTGGTGTCCTATATATTCTGATAAAAATAACAGTTTGGTGTCCTATACATTCTGATAAAATTACAGTTTGGTGTCCTATACATTCTGATAAAAATAACAGTTTTGGTGTCCTATACATTTCTATGTTATCCCACAACAAAGGTTTTCCTCCTAAGTGTTGTTGCAAAGTGTATATCTTGTTGATTATGTATTAGTGTTTTACTGTTGTTTATTTTGGTCTAAATATTAATATGTATATATATATCTATTATTTAGACCGTTAGAAGATGCTAAGACAATGAAAAGTATTACTATCCGTATTTTGAAAAGAGTTAACATAAAGGAATAATATGCAATTAAAACTAACATACGTGCAGCGGTTTCCTCAGAGAGAGTAATAGTTCTGTGGTTCCTGTGAAAGAGTTCCTAACGGTTTATGTACTGGGACATCTATGCGTTATTTAATTAAAAAGCGCACGTCGTTTGTTAGAACCGGGTTGTTTGTGCGAGTGATTGTGCATGTGTTTGTGTGTGTATGTGCGTGTATGTGGTGTGTGTGTGTGTGTGTGTGTGTGTGTGTGTGTGTGTGTATGTTTGTGTGTGTATGTGTGTGTGTGTGTGTGTGTGTGTGTGTATGTTTGTGTGTGTGTATGTGTGTGTGTGTGTGTGTGTGTATGTTTGTGTGTGTATGTGTGTGTGTGTGTGTATGTGTATGTATGTTTGTGTGTGTGTGTGTTTGTGTGTGTGTGTGTGTGTGTGTGTGTTTGTGTGTGTGTTTGTGTGTGTGTGTGTGTGTGTGTGTATGTGTGTGTGTGTGTGTGTGTGTGCGTGTGAGAGAGAGAGAGAGAGGTGTGTGTGCGTGCGTGTGTGCGTGAGTGCTTGCGTGCGTGTGTGCATATGTGAAGAAGGGAGCTAGCGAGGGAGGGAGAGAGAAACAGAGAAACAGAGAGAACGTGAACGTTAAACAGAAACAGAAACTTCGTGTGTATATGACGCGTACTTGGCACAGTTGCCACAGCGGCACTAACGCGTCTGTATAGCCCGTGTTCTCTTTTACCCCAATTCGAATGTGCTGCGCCGTCACGATACCAAAATCCCGAAGTTTAACGCAAGGAATTCTGGGATAATTAACAATGCGTTTTCAAACAAACCCACGTAGTTCACGTTTCCGACGGTGTTTGCAACACTATGACAACAACAAAATACAACACGAGTCGGCACAATAGTCACCCGTCAACACTACGTGTTGTGGTACATCAACACACACGAGTGACAAACACGGTATGAATAAAATGAATAACTATACATCTAAAATATCCAACGATTGCGTCGTCGTGCGCCCAAACAACCGTGTGTCTATGCCAACGCGTGGTCAATTGCGTCCACAAACATTTAGACGTTGTTCACATCCGGTGCTAGCGTTGTTATGTTTTATTAAATAGCTCTAAGTGTTAGGGCTGGCACGATGGATTCTTGACAGACACGATCAGCAGATGCCTGGATTAAGCAGAAAATCCTAATCGGTATGAGGTGATTAACATATGCTATTTTTCATTAGTCTCTTTCAGTTTGATAAACAAAGGAGGTCATATATATATATATATATATATATATATATATATATATATATATATATATATATATATCATCGTGCTGTCGGTCGCGAAGCGACAAAGACTGCTTCCATCACTTGACTCTTGCTCTCCATTTGTCTCTCTGCTGTGAGAGTGATGTCCATGAGTCAATCTTTATGTCTCTCATCTTTAGGTTTCTCTTGATGGTATCTTTGAACCGGAGACGAGGGCGCCCTCTCTTTCTCTGACCAGAAGACAGTTGAGAGTAGAGAACCTGCTTCGGTAGCCTGTCTGGTGACATCCTCATGAGGTGTCCAGTCCACTGGAGATTCTTTCTGATCAGAAGATCTTCCATAGATGGCAGCCCTGTTCGTTCTAGTATTTCCTTGTTTGTCACTTTGTCCATCCAGGTTATCCTCATGATCGAACGCAGATGTCGCATCATGAAGGCATGTAGCTTTTTAACCTGTCGTCTGTACACTGTCCAGGCCTCAGCTCCGTATAGGAGGGTGGACAGCACGATTGCACGGTATATCTTGCCTTTAACCCGCATGGACACATGGTGGTTGTTCCAGAGTCTCTGGCGTAGTCGGCCGAAAGATGCACTAGCCTTGGCCATCCTCCACTGTATTTCGTCGTCAATGCATCCGTCACTTGATATAGTGCTTCCGAGGTAGGTGAATTCTAGAACAGAGTTCAGCTTGTTTCCATCAACCATGATATCCTCCTCTCGGGTTCTTGTAGAGTTGGATTGGTACAGCACCTCGGTCTTCTTGATGTTAAACTTCAGGCCGAACTTCTTTGACGCATCGGAGAAAGCATCCACTATTTTCTGCATCTCTTCAGCAGAGTGTGCAACCAGTGCACTGTCATCTGCGAATAGCAGCTCTCTCATCAGTATCCGAGTAGTCTTGGTCTTTGCTCTGAAGTGTGCGACGTTGAATAGGTCAGCGTTCTGTCTGGACTGTATGTAGATGCCATCCCCCATGTCTCGGAAAGCCTCGTCGAGCATTGCTGATAGGAAGATGGAGAAGAGCGTGGGGGCCAGTACACAACCTTGCTTGACCCCATTTGTGACACTGAACGATTCCGAGACTTCTCCTTCAACACTAACATTTGCCATCATTCCAGTATGTAGTGCCTCGATCATTGTTGTGAACTTCTCTGGGCAGCCATACTTCCTCAGTAGCTGCCATAGCCCGGTCCTCTCAACTGTATCAAACGCCTTGCTGAAGTCGACAAATACCATGTACAGTGGTCGGTCCTGCTCAATGCACTTTTCTTGTAGTTGTCGGAGACAAAATATCATATCCACGGTGCTCCGGTTATCTCTGAAGCCACATTGTGTCTCCGGAACTACCTCTGGTGTTATGTGAGTAGATAGTCTGTTGAGGAGGATCCTCGCGAAGATCTTGCCCGCTATGGAAAGAAGAGAGATTCCTCTATAGTTCCCACAGTCTGTTCGATCACCTTTCTTGTAGATGGTTACAATGCTGGCATCCTTCCATGCTTGTGGTACAGAACCCACCTCCCAGGCATTGGTGATTAGTTGGTGCAGTCTGCTGAATAGATTTTCTCCTCCGTGCTTCCATACTTCTGCAGGAATTCCATCTCCTCCAGGTGCTTTGCCATCTTTCAGGCCGGCGATTGCTCTAGCCATCTCATCCATAGTTGGAATCTCATCGAGGCTTGTCTTGATAATGCGCTGCGGGATGTTGTCCAGAGCTTCGTGATCTATGTCGCCAGGGACGTTGAGTAGCTTCTGGAAGTGTTCACTCCATCTTGCCACAACTCTCTTGCTGTCAGAGAAGGTCTCCATTCCATCTGATGATTTCAGTTGAACAGATCCCTTCTTTTTGGGACCCCACACTTCCTTCAGCCCATTGTAGAAGCCCTTCATGTTGTTACTGTCAGCAGCTCTCTGCAGCTCCACTGCCTTCCTTTCCCACCAGTCTGACTTCAGTGCACGCGTGTGTTTTTGTAGCAATCTGCAGGCATCTTTGTATGCTGCAGTGGTGGACCTGGTGCTCCTGGTTTGCAACACTCTCTAGTGGGCTTGGTCTCTTCTGTTCATAAGAGTCTGTAGCTCCTGGTCGTTGGGGTCGAACCAGTCCTGGTCTTTTCTGTCTGGCTTGCCAAGATATGTCTTGGCTGTGTTGTACACGACCTGCTGCAGAGCAGCCCATTCCTCATCTGGTGTTGAGTTTTCCTTCTCCTCCCATTGGGCGAGAGCACTGTCTATCTCCTGCTCAAAACTCTCCCTATGGCTGGTGGTACTTAGTTTTGCAATGTTCAGCTTGGTCGGCTTACTTGTCCCTTGCCTGTTGTGCTTTTGTCGTATTCTGAAAGCCACTTTTGACCTCAGCATCTGGTGATCAGTCCAGCAGTTTGCTCCACGCATGACTCGGGTACTGTGGATGTCCATCTTATCCCGACACCTCGTGATGATGAAGTCGATCATATGCCAATGTTTCGAACGAGGATGCATCCAGGTGGTCTTGCGTTCATCCTTCTGCTTGAACATGGTGTTCGTCACTATCAGTTCGAACTCAGAGCACAGAGCCAGTAGAAGCTCGCCATTGGAGTTGCATTTCCCAATCCCATGTTTGCCCATGACCAAGGGCCACTTGTCATTTTCTCTTCCTATCCTCGCATTGAAGTCTCCTATCAGCAGTAGCTTATCTGTACGAGGGATGCCACTGAGCACACTTGCCAGCTGGTTGTAGAAGGCCTCCTTGTTTTCATCTGGGTTTGTCATTGTTGGAGCGTACACGCTGATAATTGTAGCAAAGTTGTCCTTGCTCAGAGGTAGTCTCATCGTCATGATTCTGTCACTTACTGGCCGTGGCATTTCTGTCAGCTTTGTGACGATATCCTTCTTGATAGCAAAGCCCACTCCTGCCTCCCTTCTTTCTCCTTCCGGTTTGCCACTCCAGAAGAAAGAGTATTCCAAGTCGTCGAGACTACCAGACTCTGAGAACCTTGTTTCACATAGGGCGGCGATGTCGATGTTGTATTTGGCAAGTTCCATTGCGACTAGTGCCGTACGTCTTTCTGGTCGGTTAGCTCCATCTCGGTCGAGGAGAGTCCTGACGTTCCATTGTCCAATTGTCAGTAGTTGTCTTCTTTGTCTTCTTCTTCCTAGCTGATTTTCCACTGTCGACGGAAGATGAGGTCGAGCAGCGCGGTCCTTGGTAACCCGGGCGACGGCCGATCCGGTATGGAGTTTCATACAGTTGTACATTTCATGGAAGCTGCTTGCAAAAAGTGTTGAAGTGCCGCTTGCTTTTGCAAGTTACTAGCGACACTCTCTCGGGGAACAAATAGAGGTCTCACACCGGCAAGAACATGTCAAGACAGGCGCAAACTATTTGTCCCTGCAGTGGCTGGTCGAGAGATGTTGGGAGTTCCATACATCAACCGCCCTTGATGCTGCCACAGTGACATGGTTTTCTGTTTAGGGTTTGCTCCATTAGCCTTTGGTTCTGACAAGAACCTGTACCACAAGGCAGTGGTTTACAACTCTGCATGGCAGGGGCGGCAAACTCCCTGAGTTGTTGCAGTACCTGGGGTACTGCAACACCTGCATACCTATATATATATATATATATATATATATATATATATATATATATATATATATATATATATATATATATATATATATATATATATATATATACATACATATATATATATATATAGTCGTTATATTGTAGTTATTTTATGGATTGGATGTGGAAATATTCCAGAAAATATTGACTTGAATAAAAAGCCTAATGATCTTTGTTGAACTAAAAAAAACAATACATGGAACTATAAATGCGTCAGGGCCGTTTGTGACGTCACACCTAGGTCCTCCCCCCCCCCCCCCCCTCCCGACCATAATGGTGGCGACGTGCCATATTAACGGTCTAATGACAAACACTTGACAGATGTAGCAAGACCCTAGTAATCTCCTTCACCGAGCCCGACCAATTAGTAACACGCAACTAGCGAGACGGAAGAGATTGAGAGCTCCCGAACAATTGCTCAAAGGCTCTTAATCACATACATTGCTTGCAGGAGTTTCTACAGGCCCAATTGGGGCCTCGTTCAATCAACTCCCAGTTACGCTAATTTTTATTGAGTTTTTCTTGCATTGTTGACACCACGTTAGGAGTTGATGTTGCACAGTGCGCGTTAAACCATTACTGTCGCAACCCGGTGACTGTGCCTTCTTATGTTATGGCTTGCAAACTGTGTTCTGATTGCACCAGCTATATGTTATCTAAAATATCAACTAATTATTTATAATTATATTAGTACAACCCATTGAAAGTGCATATCTTAGACAATGCAAGATGCAATGATCGACATTAGATGCCCGATTGTACCGCTTTTCAAATCATACAACGCAAACAATACTATAAATCATACATTTTTGAAAGAATGATCTATATATGATCACGCTTACTTTGGATTGTTGTAAATTAAATTCCGTAGAGACACCAAGTTTCTGTGGTTTTTCCTACGTTCATTCGCTTTCTGGCTCCATTGGCTTCTGGTGTACCAACGTATAGCGTGTTTCAGAAAACTCAACGAAAGGTGTTTAGAGTTGCATATAAAACACAAGTCATACGCCCCGCGGTCCAACAGCGCGATTGCAGACAATCCGGGCAACGTGAGGACTTTATGCAATAACGATATTATGGGTAAATATCTGAGCCGGACGTCATCTTTAAAAGTGGCGGATATGTGAATGTTAATGAAGGTAAATTGCAAATTGATGTATATCGCTATCCACCAAGCTATCCAATGTCCTCAGCATTGCTGCTCAATGTGAAGCAGTTTTTAAGATATTGTGACATTTGTATTGACGACCGCCATATTTTAAAATGGCGTACGCGAAAGCGGAAAATTCCAAATATGGTTTATTTGAAATCCTTGTCCCATATAACACATACAAACACACCACAATTATTTCTTTATTTCCAAATAAAATTTGGCGGCCAGTTTTTAAATGGCCGCTAATTCACTATGGGACCAAATTGAAAAAATTGCAACAAGGGTTTTTAACTTCTATATACTGTTTAGATGATTTTAAAACCTGTTGCCAAGATTATACCAAAAATATGCTTCCTTTATACTTTCCGACGCACTAATTGCACTTCTGTGGAAAGAACAATGTGGTTGTTTCACTCATGAGACCGCGAAATACCGTTGCGACGCTCCGCAGATACCACTGCAAAACTCTTCAGCACCCTTGTGTCATTCATCAAGAATGTCCGCGTGACAAATCAAGACACTTCCAGATCGATGCTGTGTGTCCTTTTGCAAGTCTTACTGATACCATAGCGCATCTCAATCTGCTCAATGCTCTATAGAACGAACGAGAACATACAATCAAAAACTCTTCCAGGTCGTTTCATTCACTTTGTTTCTGCTTTCGAGATCAAGTTCCTATTGTATGAGACAAGTACGGTACGTCATCAGTGATCTTCGTCAACACTCCTGGAAAATGTACAGCTAGACAGGCCGGTGCCGGTCACGCATGGAACGTTCACAGAACTGCTACTGAGAGGCCGAGAAACTTCCGAGAGTTTTACAGATACCAGGAGACCGCTTCATTATGATAAAGTGCTGTGAAGGAAAATTCATAATCAAACAAAATATGTTGCTAAATTGAATGAGTGTTTTCGAAATGTAAATATCCATTGCCGTGTAACCGTTGACACTACATGTTGACCGATAACACCATATGTTGATCGATGGCACTATATGTTGATTGATGACACTATATGTTGATAGATAACACCATATATTGATCGATGACACTATATGTTGATCGATGACTATATGTCGACAGTTTTCAGGGATTCAAGATCATTGTTAAAGATCAAGATTGATGTGAAGGTGCAAAATCGGGCTTAAGAACCCTTAACAGCGATAGGGAAATGGTCCCAGGGTATCGCATTTGCTTTTAGTTTACAACCCGTTCCGGGTGAAGTTGGCGACGCAACGGAAGCTGCGCATAAGACGTTCACCGGAATGTGCCACAGTGCCACTTAAGGCGACGAGATGCCACCTGTAAAGCTATATCACATACCTTTGACAATGGAACAGTTTCTTGAACTGGACAATTAGTCTCTATTATGAGAGTTGTAACATGAATATAAATTTCGAAAAAAACAGGACGGGGACACTAACCGAGGGACACTAGCGGGACGCACGGAAACTCACAGGATTAAACCACCAGTGATGTGGGGACTTCGTGGCGCAGCAAGAAAGTCTGGCAGCGAAGTAGCTCAAATGTCAGTTGCCAACTGCACGGATTGTGAACTTGTTCTAATAGTTAATTGGTCAAAATTATACGGTGATGTTTGATTAAAACAAAAATTATGCACATTGCCGAAATTTATTAGTTCAACTTGAAGGTGAAAGACCTAGGGTATTTTACGTCCGTGATGTTGACATAATATATCATTTTCGCTCAGATTTTGCTAAAGATAATCAACATTCGTGAATACGTGTGCGACCCGTTGGCATTGCCAATTTCGCTTATTTTGGTCTTCCTGTCAAAAAGGTTGCCTGGCTCTGAGCAACAACAAGCGTTGTCTCTCGAGCCTGAAGTGGGTCAACATTTGTGCTGTAACGGACAGACAACAACGTGATGTGGCATGCAGCTAAACATTGACGAAGAAGTTCCAAGTAGTGTTACCACACATCTGCATCCCACGTCGTTACACTAACTGAGGCGCGTTTGGATCATGCTTACTATTAAAAAGGTTAAATGCCTTTGCGAAACCTCATTCATTGAAAGAAACACCTTTTATATATATTTATTAAATGAGCAGAATATGCGATCACTAATAATTAGATCGATTTTATCACTTGTGTCAAAACAGCGATCTACGAAAGTGGTTTGCCAGAAATAATAAATCATTGTTTGATGGGCGCGTGATTTTCCCGCCCGCATAAATATCAAATGTTGCACCGATGACATTTGATGAGGTTCCCATTTATGCTACAATTATTCAATGTTATCACGTCGCAATGTGAATGTAGTGCTTAGTTTGCGTCAGCACGTAAAACAGATCCGATAGCGTTCCATTGATGTCTTATCACCCGATGTAAAATTGTTTTATTTGGCTCTTTAAATGCCACTACATGAAATTCTTTATTCGCTGCGCGTGACCCACAGCGAATGAAAGCAATGCTCGGACGTTATTTAAATGGAGGCAATTAAACGTATTAAAACAGTAATTAATACAATAATGATCTCATTAAGAATTCGTGGTCGTACCGGTTTGAGTTGCTGCTGTGAGTTGCAATGTAAATGCATATATTACAATGTACGTAATGACGTATATCGTAAATAGAGCCTTAGCTTACAGGAAATAAAACACAAGCTATTACCTTAATTCATATAAAACTAATCCATTTATATATTCCAATGTCCGTCAGGCAAAGAAATCAGTGCATTAAAAATTCCACATTTATGCTATGCTACCGACCCATTGGACTTATTCCAATATATACGGTTTTTTTGACGCGCATTTCAACATGCTGAGAAGTGAAATCAGACTTGGCATATATATTCGGATCTGGTCGCCCTATTCCATGCATTCATAGTGTACTTACAAAGGCAATTGTTGGTTGGAAACGAGCAACACGGTGAGTTGTTTTGCGACTGACTTTCCTATGTAATACAAACAATAATTAGGATTTAGGAGGAAACCAGTCCACACGAATCAAGTTTTGTTAAAACAAAATTAAGGTAGACGCGTTGGTTTAGCCTACGTTTACTACAATCGGGAAAAGCCGTCACAAGCCTAACTCACGCAACATTTGATTTCTTCGTGAAAATGTTCATCAAGTTGGCAGTATATTATTCGAAACAAATTTCATAATTACACAACTAGCAATGTTCGACTTCGTTCTACGTTCCTACCCCCATCGGCGGTGGTCGAAACGTAGAAGTAAGTCGAACATTGCTAGTTGTGTAATTATGAAATTTGTTTCGAACATTTGATTTCTGTTTGACACTTTGTTTTCATAAATGATAATAATGTTGTTTTCACAATGATGCGCTGTTTGTAAATATTTATATTTTGTGTTAACTCAGTTGCATACGCCTTTGCAATGATTCAGACGTTCTATTTTTTATAAATTCCAATACATATAAACGGGCACGTGTGAGCCCGAAATAAGTGACATTTAACTTCAGTGATGGGTCAAGAGATTGTAGACTAGGAAGCTCACTTTCTAGCTTCTTCTTCTTCTTCTTCTTCTTCTTCTTCTTCTTCTTCTTCTTCTTCTTCTTCTTCTTCTTCTTCTTCTTCTTCTTCTTCTTCTTCTTCTTCTTCTTCTTCTTCTTCTTCTTCTTCTTCTTCTTCTTCTTCTTCTTCTTCTTCTTCTTCTTCTTCTTCTCTTCTTCTTCTTCTTCTTCTTCTTCTTCTTTCTTCTT
>OZ024858.1:18664070-18669070 GCA_964017155.1 Oasisia sp. SBJ-2009
GGGACCACCGGCTTTTAGTGTCTCTTCCGAAATACACAGGCAATGTGAGGTGAACGAAATTGCCTAAGTTTCGAAACGGTGGTAGGTGGGATTTAACCACCGTCCCCTCGATTGACAGTCCAAACACATGCACTCCGATTCTCTGTCCGCGACAACAGAACGCGGGGGTGACCACGCCAAGAGAAACTAGCCTCTAGAAGGTGACGCTGTGCTTCAGCGGTACCTACGGCAGTTCGTGCGTGTCTAGACCACCACCAGAACACAATCATCGCACAGTCAGTCACCGTCGCCTATTATCTCTTTTTATCCAATCAACGTAGCCAATTACTGGCGCTAATTCCGGTCTTTGAAATCTCCGTCAATTGACGTAACTAATCGCGCGTCATGGCTCTTGATTAGCCAATTTGTTGCATGCGAATAGGTCAAACAAATCTGCGAAGATGATTTAATAAAAGAAAGCATACTTTGCTATAGTCGTCGAGAAAACTGACGTTGATCGTAACATCGCATAACCTACGAAACTGTTTGTTTTATGTTATTGTATATAGTATATCAAGATGGCGCAGCGTTTGACTTTTTCGCCTATCTTTTTTCAGATTTTTGTTAGCATTTATTGAATAGTTGTTTCGGTGATTTAGGCAACATTAAACATCATAAACATGACATTGATTGCAGTTGTTTTGTAGCCGCTTCAGCTTTGTTCAGATGTCTTAAGTGTTATCATATGAAGTATCAACGTTGCAAAGCAACTTAAGTAATTACGCGCTATGGTAGTTTGTGTTGACGGCGACAGTCAACAAAGTGTTTGCAGTCCTGCATACAGCTATTACTGATTTCATCTATGAGTACATTTTCTGTGACGATCACCTTTAGATACGCACTGATTTATTGTAATTTGTTCTCAATTGTCGCCCAATCGTCCAATAATCTCAGCGGCAATAGGCCACTGCTGGTCTTGCCTCTTCCGTCCAATTCATTCACGCAGCTTCTGACGTTGCTGCTCCTGTCCTCTTCCGTCCAATTCATTCACGCAGCTTCTAACGTTGCTGCTCCTGTCCTCTTCCGTCCAATTCATTCACGCAGCTTCTAACGTTGCTGCTCCTGTCCTCTTCCGTCCAATTCATTCACGCAGCTTCTAACGTTGCTGCTCCTGTCCTCTTCCGTCCAATTCATTCACGCAGCTTCTGACGTTGCTGCTCCTGTCCTCTTCCGTCCAATTCATTCACGCAGCTTCTGACGTTGCTGCTGTGTCAGCGCCCTTGTCGTCGTACTCTTCTCGTGGTTCAGGTGCCTGCTCTACCGATCATTTCAGTCTCACAAAGACGGCGCCGTCTCCAGTCAGCTGCTCATTGATCCGAGTCATTCGTCGATACGTCTCATTAGAGCGAAGCACAGCCAAAGTGGCTGCTCAAGAGAGATCGGCAGTTAAGTAGATAGCATCGCCTTAAGTCAACACAGTCAGAGTGGGGGACTAAGGAGTTTATGGGAGAGTGGGAATAAGAGAAACTGAGAGCGGTAGAGGGACGAATAGGTAGCGAGAGAGGTGGGGAGGGAAGGAGGGACGGACTGAGAGACGGAGAAAAGGAGGAACGGAAGGAAGCAGGGATGGAAACACACGCACATACACGCACGCACGCACGCACGCATGCACGTGTGTGTTTGTGTGTATGTGTGTGTGATTTTGTGTGTGTGTGTGTGTGTGTGTGTGTGTGTGTGTGTGTGCGCGCGCGCGCGTGTGTCCATACGCGGGCGCCTTCTGTGCCTTGTGTGTAATGCAGTTGTTGTTGTTATTTTTGTGTGTCTTGTGTGTCTTGTGTGTGTTGTGTATCTTGTGTGTCTTGTGTGTCTTGTGTGTCTTGTGTGTTTTGTGTGTCTTGTGTGTTTTGTGCGTTTTGTGCGTTTTGTGTGTTTTGTGTGCTTTGTGTGTTTTGTGTGTTTTGTGTGTTTTGTGTGTTTTGTGTGTTTGACGACACAGTCTTAGGTAGAAGCATGAATTGTGAGAGACAGTACTAGGCTGACATTTGCGGCCGACGAGACAGTTTCCATCATCCGACGGCAACGCGGACGCTGTGTGGTGTGTGTGTGTGTGCTGTGTCGCAGTTCTCGTAGTAAAAGTCATGTCTTTATGTCGTGACATCGAAGGCCGCCATCCGGCCGTTAGCAATTACAGGCGTGGTGAGACATGATGTGTCGACTGCGTCATATGTCAACGACATAACGTTTTTATTCATACATGATGAGTGTAGAAGAAACAGGGGAAGGGCAAAACATGGAGAAGTAAAGAGAGAAATGAGACATGAATGAGACCTGCAGAGAGAGAGAGAGAGAGAGAGAGAGAGAGAGAGAGAGAGAGAGGACAAGTGATGGGGAGATACGAGGGGAAAGGGTGAGAGGGTGATATGTCAATATGATGCTATGCTAGAGGGGGGTCAAAGAAACGGGTTCAGAAAGGGTGTTGAGGGCAAGCGGGAGTGAGGCCGAGAAAGCGTTGAAGACATAGGTAGAGAGCGAGGCGGGGGAGGGAAGGAGAGGGATAGAGAATGAGACAGAGCAGAGAGAGAGGAGGGAGAAAGAGGTTGAGAGAGAGAGAGACTGCTGAGAGAGAGAGAGAGAGAGAGAGAGAGAGAGAGAGAGAGAGAGAGAGAGAGCGAGAAAGAGAGCGAGGGAGAGAGAGAGTGAGGGGTGAACTAATGGAGGAAAGAGAGGTAGAGACTCAGAAACAAAGCCAGTGACACTATTGTTATGCCCAATGCCAATAATTATATTCCCTTCAATGAAACCGCATGTGACTGACTGTCAAATCAATGTTGATGTGATAGTTGTCATTATAAGATATAGAAAGTCCTCATATTTTTATCAATGAGAGAGACAAACTAGATCAATACAATGCTTTATTATGCATCACTGTTATAGGCCATGTAAGTCTCGCGCTCGAAAACGAAGTTGGGGGCACTTGAGGGCAGTAAGTTCATATTCTCCATGTTGACATATAGAACTTTGTTTTGTTTTTGGTTGTAATAATCGGACTATCCCAAAATAGTGTTTCACAGTTATATTGTTCGAAGGATAATTACAAACAGAAGCAGCGATACACTTTGCCGGTGACAATGATCTCGGAAATCATGCATTTTAATCGATTATTATGGTGGTTGCCATGGCATCGACGGCTAGTACTTATATTTGACCACCTTGACTAGTAATGAACAATGCCACCTTTCGCGCAGTAGGCCTACACCCTGTTTTGGGGCAAATGTATACATGTGCTAGGATTACGTGCATTTAGACAACTTGTCAGATATAAGTGCTTATCGAACTGTTGTGAATTTGCAATATAAAATGCAAATCCCCTAAAAGACACATACGGCCTAAAATCGTTTATACCCTCTGCGCTACGTAAATCGTTATGCGTCTGTGTCAGTGGTAAACTCAATATTAAATTTGACATTTAATATTTAATATAAGAAAGGTATAACGCAATATATTTATGGCCTGATATTCGTAGTATTTATCAGTCGGAAACTACAACTGTCATCCGTTGTTATAATATTATTCTAGTGTCCAGTTCCCAATCAGCTCCAGTCGCGCGGAGTCTCGCCATTTATCGTGACCCGCTTACAGGCCCTATTTCAAATATTGTTTTCAATCAGCAATGACAACCTATCTTTAAACCACTGTTTTTCTCACATTAATATCTACATAATATTAGGTAATGTGACAATTTCATAAACGGTGAAACGGTCAAACAAAACCAAAATGGAATAACGACTATATATTAGAATGTGTTTAAAATGTGAACGCATGGAACGCCAAGCTAAGCCACGTGAGATTGTGTTCCGTCAACACATTCGAGACGATAGCACTGGAAACCGTCGGTGTCCCCAATGAATCGGGCTGATAATAACGTGGCGCTTTCGGATTATATGATACAGCAATCAGACGCAGATCATATGATACCCAGCCGACTGGAGACATAATCCAGCTTCTACTGCGTAGTCTGTAGTAGACAAGGGCGGTATTGATCCGGGTTCCGTCTCCAACAATCCTGCGACGTCGTGTGAATGGCTCGCGCGCGTGACTCTGTGACAACGGCGAGAGACTTCCTGACAAGAGCTCGTCCATTCAGCCGCCTCTGTGAGACTGTAGCGCGTGCAAAATGATGGCGTATGTAGGCCAGGTCCTTTAGAACCATAGCAATCCATAGGTGAAGATGCGTTAGGGTTAATGGAAACCTTCACAAATCTTTACATTTTATACACATCGTGTATATGTTTATTTTTCTCAAACGGAACAATTTATAACTATGCTAAATTACATTTCACGACGGATTACTCACTAGCCTGTCAAAACAAATATGCATTTTGTCTGACTCATTGATCGCAAATTAAGACATTCGTGGGTATTAGGCCCCAGGAGGTTCAAAACATCGACTAGCATCGTATAACAGTTTTTGTATAGCGCAGTATCCAATCCTCAGGACCGTTCAACGCGCTTTACACTTTACTTCCCTGGCAGACCTGTTCACTCAGACACCATCTCGGCTTCATCCAGCCATATGCTACAATTAATGCGCGAAGGCTGCTCGTACACATATCCACCGTTGTCTATAGTCAGGTACCCATGTATACAGCTGAGTGAACTAGAGCAATGTAGAGTGAAAACACTTGCCCAATGTTTTAACACCGCAGCACAGGATTCGTCTTCTTTAGGTTTGCCAAAGCTGTTCAAAGCTGCGGAAGGAAATGTGTATTGGGTGGATTCAGACGGAGCCTCAGCGACGGACCGCTGAAGCAGGACACGCTCTCAGACCACGACACCTGAAGACGGGGCTAGGCTCTCAGACCACGACACCTGAAGACGGGACTAGGCTCTCAGACCATGACACCTGAAGACGGGGCTAGGCTCTCAGACCACGACACATGAAGACCGGGCTAGGCTCTCAGACCATGCCCCCTGGAGACGGGGCTAGGCTCTCAGACCATGACACCTGAAGACGGGACTAG
>OZ024858.1:18676570-18684070 GCA_964017155.1 Oasisia sp. SBJ-2009
AAAGACACAAATTCTATCACAACATATTACCTGTACAGCCCTATCTGGAAAACCATCGCACAACTCAAATGTCTCAGATCCAATAGTTCCACTGGTTTACTGATCACTCCACCACCATATAAACCCAGATCAAACAAGACAGCAACTAAATTCACTTTTCTCTTATGCATAATACTATCAGGAGACATCCAACTAAACCCAGGCCCCTCTAAATGTAATTCATGTAATAAATCACTAAAGTCCAATTCACTCATCCTAACATGTAACGACTGCAATAAATCAGTTCACATCAAATGTGCTGGAATATCGAGACATGAATTTAACAGCACTTACCGAAACCTTAACAAATGGCATTGTTCAGATTGCTCTGCACCCTGTGGCATTTGCCACAGGGACGTCCTAAATAACCATAAAGCAATCCATTGTGACCACTGCCAAAAATGGATACATACACAATGCTGTGCAATAGATGACAGTGATTACAAACAACTAATACATTCCTCATGTTCCTGGGCCTGCCCGGATTGTAATAACTTCAACTTCACAAATTCCTTCTTCGAAGATAACGAAATCCAGACCGCTAACCCTTTTGACCCCCTCAATGGTAACAATCATAACTCAAACGAAACAACTACAAGTAGTAATAACACAACCAATAACAAGAAAACCTATAAACAGAAGAAGAGACCAAACTTCAGGTGCATCCTCATAAACTGCCAAAGCATTAAGAATAAAGCTGCAGACATCGCTGTACTAAACGACATACATAACCCAGACATAATCAGTGCAACAGAGTCATGGTTAGATCCCTCAGTTAAAAATGGAGAAATTTTCCCAGAACACTTCAATGTTTTTAGAAAAGACAGGGAAACAAGTACTACTGGAGGGGGTATTCCAAATATCCAAAGCTGATCTCATCACAACTCACCTAACAAACTTAAACACTAACAGTGAGAGCATTTGGACAGAAACTGAAATAAAAGGAATGAAACCTATAGTCATAGGCACCTTCTATCGTACCCCACATGACTCTCAAGGAACTCAAATTGAAGAACTAGATCTATCTCTGTCTAAATAAGGAAACAAGATAAACACACATAATGTCATAATTACTGGCGATTTCAACCTTCCTAATATAAACTGGGAAAATCATCATGTCACACCTAACAGTGGATATAGTACAGTTGCTGCTAACAAACTACTCTCTCTTGTAGAGGAACATGGACTAATCCAACATGTCAATGAACCCACACGTAAACAAGGAAATGCCAACAATATCCTAGATCTTGTCTTCACAAACAGACCTGGGTTAATAAAGAAACTAAACGTAGTAGACGGCATATCAGACCACAGCACAGTTATCATTGATGTAAATATCTCACCCAAGCGCAAACATCGCCCAAAACGTAAAATTTTCATCAGAAATAAAGCTGACCACCGTAACATCGAGAAATCTCTCGATGACTTCACGCATGAATACTTCTCTCTAAACCAAAACATGACAGTAAATGACAAATGGAACCTTGTTTCAACAAAAATCATCAACATTATGAACCAATATGTACCATGCCGCCTTACAACTTCCAGATTCAACCTTCCCTGGTTCAGTAAAGACTTGAAAAAAATGTGCAAAAGAAAGAAACGATTATATAAGAAAGCAAAAAGATCCAGAAATCCAGAAGACTGGCAAGAGTTCTGTAACCTCAGGAAAGACATGCACAAACACCTTCGTTCTGCTAGATTGTCCTACATAAATCAATTCCTAACAACTGCAATAACCGACAAACCGAAAGCATTCTGGAGTTTCATTTCCAAACTTAGACAAGATAACCAGGGTATTGGGGACCTCAACATTGCGGGAGACATAATTAGCGATGACAAACAAAAAGCAGAAGCCTTAGGAAACCAGTTTAAAAGTGTCTTCACACATGAAGGAAATTCCGAGTTACCAAATCTGAACGACAGCCCACATGGAAAAATACCCAAAATAACAATTTCACTTAAAGGAGTACATGACCAACTATCCAAAATTAACACCTCTAAATCGCAAGGACCAGATGGCATTCCACCATGGTTTCTAAATAGATATGCCTCCCACCTAACGCCAATAATACATGATATTTTCCAATCATCAGTTGACTCTGGTCAAGTCCCCAATGCCTGGAAAGAAGCAAACATAACTGCAATTTTCAAGAAAGGAAGCAGGGCAGAAACTTCAAACTACAGACCAATATCCTTAACACCTGTGATTTCTAAACTTCTTGAACACATAATTCATAGCCACATCATGAAACACCTTGAACAACATCACATCCTAACTGACCACCAACATGGGTTTCGTGCAAAAAGATCAACAGAAACTCAACTAATTCAAACTATCCATGACATAAGCAAATCCCTTGATGAAAAGAAAACTGTAGACATGGCCATTCTAGACTTCACTAAAGCATTCGATAAAGTTCCACATAAAAGACTAATTCACAAACTAAAATACTATGGCATCACAGGCCCAATATCATCATGGATAGAAAGCTTCCTTACAGAAAGAACCCAACAAGTTGTAATTAATGGATCAGCATCCACACCCATTCAAGTCACCTCAGGGGTACCACAGGGAACGGTACTGGGGCCCCTCTTTTTCCTACTATACATAAATGACCTACCCAATAACCTCACTTCAAATGTTCGCCTTTTTGCAGATGACTGCCTAATATATCTACCAGTTAAATCCGACAATGACACTTCTCTCCTCCAAAATGATCTACTCAAACTCGAGGAATGGCAAAACACTTGGCTTATGAAATTCAATCCCACCAAATGCTTCACAATGACATTAGCTTCAAGAAAACCGACACCAAATCATTACACCTTCTGTGGCCAACAACTTAAATCTGTTCAATCTCACTGTTATCTTGGAGTACAAATATCAAATACTTTAAATTGGACAACACAATGCAACTCAGTCGCTAAGAAAGCACAACAGACACTTGGAGTAATAAGGAGAAATCTAAATAAATGCCCAACCCACATTAAATCTATAGCTTACACAACCCTTGTCCGACCAATACTTGAATATGCGTCAGCATCATGGGATCCACATTGCCTAAAACATATTAAAACCTTAGAAAGAATCCAAAGACAAGCTGCCAGATTTTGCACACAAAACTATTCTAGAGAGCCAGGAACAGTAACCCAACTTCTCAAAGACCTCCAATGGGACACCCTTCAAACAAGACGAAAAATTAAAAGACTTTATATACAAGATGGAACATAACCTTATAGATATCTCGCTAGATCACTATATCCAACACAACACTAGATCCTCACGTAAACATGACAGTCAGTTCTTGCAAATTAGACACTCTGCAAACATATTTGGAAACAGCTTGTTCCCAACCACAATTAAAGAATGGAATTCTCTGCCCCCAAACACTGTCTCAAGTAAATCACTAAACTCATTTCAAAAAAATGTAATCCAACATTTTAACAACTAATCCAAACGACCCACCATGCGCACTGGCGTGATGTGTCCACAGGACATTTTGCCAGTAAACATACAGATACAGATACATATACATGTTCGTGTGAGCTTCGTTTCTTACCGCTAGTTCAAAATTTCAACTACATGCTGCTGAACTAATCGTGACAGTAGAAGCAATTATAGCAATAACAGCGTTATTAAATACAATTATTGTAACAATGGTACTTGTGTAAATATCGATAACGTTGCCAATGGTGCTTTAATGGCTGATTACTGTGATTGTCATTGTATGTGTCATTTTCCTATTAGGACTAGGGAAATTGAATATCGTATTCCTGCGCCATGATTGGGCGACCGTGACCACGCTGTGCCTATTGATCTCTCTAAATTACCACAGCACGAACTGCCCGCGAATAGAATAGTAGCATACAGCCAGCACGACACACCGAGAGACAACGTCTACGGTGGATAATATATATATATATATATATATATATATATATATATATATATATATATATATCATCATCATCATCATCATCATCATCATCACTGTGCACCCAGAGTGTCCCGTGGTTGGGCGAAGGCCTCAGCAAGCTGCTTCCACATCTGCCTATCTTGCGCTATCCTCTGCCAGATGTTACCGTTCCAGTAGTCGTCTAGTTCGTCTCTCCAACGTCTCGCCGGTCTTCCTCTAGGTCTTTTCCGTTCGTAAGGTTTTCCTGTGGTGATATGCTGTGTCCATCCGTTATCTCGTATCCTGCTGAAGTGCCCTGTCCAGGTCCACTTCCGTCTTCTGACTTGATCAATCACGTCTGTGACCTTTGTCTTTTCTCTTACCCAGATGTTTGTTTTTCTGTACCGGTATGTGATGTTTAACATACTCCTTTCCATCTTTGTTCGTGCGACTGCTAGTTTGTTCTTTGCATGGGTGTTGAGTGCCCATGTTTCCACGCCGTGTGTCATTGCTGGAAGTACGCATGAGTTGTAGACTTGTCTCTTCAAGCATGCTCCTATGTTACCCTTGAAGATGTCGCGATGCTTGGCGAATGCTGTCCATCCGACCGTGCTTCTTCTTTGAATCTCTTTGTCTTGGTTTTTGTCTCTCTGGTGCTGTGTCTTTGTCTTTGCTAGACGTAGCGTTCAACGTTCTCGGTCTGAGTGTTGTTTAACAAGAGTTAACAAGATTGCCACCTAGAGAATCAACTCTAGATGGCAGGTGGACAAGGAAGCCGTTTGGCTTATCGAGAGTCCAACCTATCTATCTAAGTATACCCTGCCCGTCTTAGGTATATGTCAATTTTATTTTTAAACATATTAACACTTCTAGCACCTACACAATCAGCTGATAATTTGTTCCATTCGTTTACTATTCTTTGGGAAAATGAAAATTTTCTAATATCTAGTCTACACTGCTTCTTTGCTAATGCAACTCCATGTCCTCTAGTCCTTCTGTCTTCCTTGACCGTGAAAAAAATATTTCTGTCAATATTTTCATACCCATTCAATATTTTAAAAACCTCAATCTGATCTCCTCTCAATCTTCTGGTTTCTAGTGTTGTTAGACCACATTCTTTTAGACGCATTTCATAACTAATATTCCTGAGTTTTGGTATCATTTTTGTTGCTCTCCTTTGTACTCTTTCTAGCATATCAATATCCTTCTTGCGATATGGCCTCCATGCTTGTATACAATATTCTAAATGAGGCCTAACTATTGTTTTATAAAGCGGTATTATTAGTTCTTTTTCTTTGTATACTATATTTCGCCTAATTAATCCAAGAATTTGGTTTGCCTTCGCTGCTGCAATTCCACACTGCTCTGATACCTTCATGTCAGCACTAATGGTTAAACCTAAGTCCTTTTCCTTTACAGTAGTATTTAGTACAGTACCACCCATTGTATATTGTGCATTTTCATTCCCATGTCCTGTGTGGAGGCACTTACACTTTCCAAAGTTAAACAGCATTTGCCATTTCTCAGACCATTCTATCAACTTATTTAGATCATCTTGTAAATGCTGTCTATCTGCATCACTTTTTATTTTCCTAAACACTTTTGTGTCGTCCGCAAACTTCAACACCTTGCTTGTTATGTCATCATCCAAATCATTGATATATATTAAGAATAAAATAGGTCCCAATACTGATCCTTGCGGTACTCCACTCAAAACAGATTTCCAATTTGAAACCTCCCCATCAACTACTACTCTTTGTCTTCTATCAATAAGCCATTTTTCTATCCAGTTAATCATACTATTTCCTATGCCATGGGCCTTTAGTTTAAGTAGTAATCTTTGGTGTGGCACTTTGTCAAAGGCTTTTTTAAAATCTAAGTAGATTATATCTACTGGTGATCCCTCATCTACCCACTTTGTGACATCTTCCAAAAAACATAACATATTTGTTAAGCATGACCTCGCTTTTAAAAACCCATGTTGAGATGTGTTTATCAATTTATTTTTAACAAGAAAATCAACCAAGTGATCTTTAATTAGTCTTTCTAATAGTTTACAAATCACCGATGTTAAACTCACTGGTCTATAGTTCTCTGACTTGCTTCTTGATCCTTTTTTAAATAATGGTATGATGTTTGCTTCTTTCCATTCTACCGGAACCACTCCTTCCTCTAATGCCAAATTGAACACTGTTGCAAGTGGTATGCTAATTTGTTCTACAATTTCCAGTAGTAATTTGGGAGGAATCCCATCCACTCCTGGTGATTTATTATCCTTCATATCTCTTATTTTCATAGCTACCATTTTTGGGGTTACAGTTAGTTGTCCTAAATAGTCACACTCTCTGCCTTCGAACTTAGTCTCTAGTACTGGTAATGTACTAATATCTTCCCTGGTAAACACCGAACTAAAGTATTCATTTAGGTTTTCTGCCATTAAGAATCCCTCCGTTATTATGTTTCCATCACTACCTTCTAGTGGCCCGACCTTATCTTGAACTTTCTGTTTACTTCGAACATACGCATAAAAACTCTTGCTGTCATGTTTTATGTTGAAAGCTATTTTTTGTTCATAGCTTCTCTTCGAATTTCGAATTTCAGCTGTAGCTTGATTAAGTGCTTCTTTATAAATGGCATAGTCTTCGTCACTTCCAGTATGTCTATATGTCTTCCACATCATTTGCTTGTACTTGATTTTTCTAATGGCTTCCTTCGATAAGTGTTTCTTCTTTGACCTTTTCCCCTGTTTTTTCAAGGGGACAAATTTGTCAACGACGCAGTCAATTTCCCTCTTTAAGATATTCCAGCATTCTGTTGCTGTCTTATTCTTCAGTGTGTTATTCCAGTCTATCTTCGCTAAATATTCCCTCATGTCCTTATATCTTCCTTTGTGAAAATTTTTCCTGTACCGTATTTTTCTGTTCCGTTCTCCTTTTACTTTGATGATAAAATGTATCTGGTTATGATCACTACATCCCAGTGGCTCACATATATTGACATTATCAACAAATTCCTTCTGTGAGCTCAAAACTATGTCCAACACGTTCTTGTCCCTGGTTGGTTCTAACACATGTTGAAAAAGGAAACTATCTTGTACTAAATTTAAAAACTCTTGATCCTCTCTCCCAGGACTCTGTAGAGATGTCCACTTTATATGCCCATGGTTAAAATCCCCCATAATAATACAGTCCCGTTTACTCACTTCTTTTATAGCGTTGTGCATTTTTTCATTCTCTTCTATGCTTATGTTTGGACTACGATAAACTAACCCAACAGTTAATGTTGAGTTTCCTGTAACTATGTTGTAATATATTGATGTGTCATCCATCATCGCCTTTGACTTCGACTTGTTCATCTTCAGACGCTGATTCTCAGTTTCATCAGCTAATTCCTGTAGCATGTGTTGTAGTTCATGTGGAGTATTAGCGCATATGAGTATGTCGTCGGCGAAGCGAAGATTGATTTATTTATTTATTTAATATAAAATATAAAACACTGTACACATGCATAATATATAAATACAAGGTACATTTAAATATTCGGATAACACAAAAAGTGCTAA
>OZ024858.1:18691570-18704070 GCA_964017155.1 Oasisia sp. SBJ-2009
CTACGCCCTTCTTGCGTTATGGCCTCAACGCTGTTGTGCAATATTCTAAAGGAGGCGTAACTATTATTTTATGCAGCGGTATTGTGACCAGCACTCACAGCTGTGACAAAGTGAAAGTCCCGTGGGAGACTTTCGGTATAAAGGTCACAGAGATGGCAAACAAGAGCAGATGGGCGTGACGTGGACAAACACAGTGCAGGCACCAACAGCGTCTGGCCCATGAGATGTTGAATCCAATAACGGTATCACATCCGTCAATCCTGGTCAAAAGGTGATAGATGTGAACCTAACGTGAATCGTACCGGCAGCTGCACTTAGAGCCAACAATAATAGAAAAGACTGGGTAAAACGATTAAACAAAACGCAGACGTCCAACTGGGTCGCCAGACTGGGTAGAACAATTAAACAGAGCACAGACGTCCAACTGGGTCGCCAGACTGGGTAGAACAATTAAACAGAGCACAGACGTCCAACTGGGTCGCCAGACTGGATCAAACAATTAAACAGAGCACATACGTCCAACTGGGTCGCCAGAGTGTCTAGAACAATTAACCAGACCACAGACGTCCAACTGGGTATTCAGACTAGGTAGAACAATTAAACAAAACACAGACGTCCAACTGGGTCGCCAGACTGGATCAAACAATTAAACAAAACATAGACGTCCAACTGGGTCGCCAAACTGGATCAAACAATTAAACAAAACACAGACGTCCAACTGGGTCGCCAGACTGGATCAAACAATTAAACAAAACATAGACGTCCAACTGGGTCGCCAGACTGGATCAAACAATTAAACAAAACACAGACGTCCAACTGGGTCGCCAGACTGGATCAAATAATTAAACAAAACATAGACGTCCAACTGGGTCGCCAGACTGGATCAAACAATTAAACAAAACATAGACGTCCAACTGGGTCGCCAGACTGGATCAAACAATTAAACAAAACATAGACGTCCAACTGGGTCGCCAGACTGGATCAAACAATTAAACAAAACACAGACGTCCAACTGGGTCGCCAAACTGGATCAAACAATTAAACAAAACACAGACGTCCAACTGGGTCGCCAGACTGGATCAAACAATTAAACAAAACACAGACGTCCAACTGGGTCGCCAGACTGGATCAAACAATTAAACAAAACACAGACGTCCAACTGGGTCGCCAGACTGGATCAAACAATTAAACAAAACACAGACGTCCAACTGGGTCGCCAAACTGGATCAAACAATTAAACAAAACACAGATGTCCAACTGGGTCGCCAAACTGGATCAAACAATTAAACAAAACACAGACGTCCAACTGGGTCGCCAGACTGGATCAAACAATTAAACAAAACATAGACGTCCAACTGGGTCGCCAGACTGGATCAAACAATTAAACAAAACACAGACGTCCAACTGGATCGCCAAACTGGATCAAACAATTAAACAAAACACAGACGTCCAACTGGGTCGCCAGACTGGATCAAACAATTAAACAAAACATAGACGTCCAACTGGGTCGCCAAACTGGATCAAACAATTAAACAAAACACAGACGTCCAACTGGGTCGCCAGACTGGATCAAACAATTAAACAAAACATAGACGTCCAACTGGGTCGCCAGACTGGATCAAACAATTAAACAAAACACAGACGTCCAACTGGGTCGCCAGACTGGATCAAATAATTAAACAAAACATAGACGTCCAACTGGGTCGCCAGACTGGATCAAACAATTAAACAAAACATAGACGTCCAACTGGGTCGCCAGACTGGATCAAACAATTAAACAAAACATAGACGTCCAACTGGGTCGCCAGACTGGATCAAACAATTAAACAAAACACAGACGTCCAACTGGGTCGCCAAACTGGATCAAACAATTAAACAAAACACAGACGTCCAACTGGGTCGCCAGACTGGATCAAACAATTAAACAAAACACAGACGTCCAACTGGGTCGCCAGACTGGATCAAACAATTAAACAAAACACAGACGTCCAACTGGGTCGCCAGACTGGATCAAACAATTAAACAAAACACAGACGTCCAACTGGGTCGCCAAACTGGATCAAACAATTAAACAAAACACAGATGTCCAACTGGGTCGCCAGACTGGATCAAACAATTAAACAAAACACAGACGTCCAACTGGGTCGCCAGACTGGATCAAACAATTAAACAAAACATAGACGTCCAACTGGGTCGCCAGACTGGATCAAACAATTAAACAAAACACAGACGTCCAACTGGATCGCCAAACTGGATCAAACAATTAAACAAAACACAGACGTCCAACTGGGTCGCCAAACTGGATCAAACAATTAACAAAAACATTGACGTCCAATTGGGTCGCCAGACTGGATCAAACAATTAAACAAAACACAGACGTCCAACTGGGTCGCCAAACTGGATCAAACAATTAACCAAAACATTGACGTCCAATTGGGTCGCCAGACTGGATCAAACAATTAAACAAAACACACACGTTCAACTGGGTCGCCAGAATGGATCAAACAATTAAACAAAACATAGACGTCCAGCTGGGTCGCCAGATTGGGTAGAACAATTAAGCAAAACACAGACGTCCAGTTGGGTCGCCAGTGGGTCAGACATGTAGACCGATCGAGCCTATAAGTCGTGGCATTATCGCAACTGGGAAGAGGGTTTATACTGCATATACTCCCTAGTTTATCCCCGGTTTCCTGTTCCGACACCTCTCCTGTTCTCCCATGCATGTTTACTATTGGGTTCGCCCATGCGAAGTAGACCAGGCTGATAGCATCTGCACGCACTCCATATGAATCCGACCCGATACATGCAGTTCACATTAATAATTAACGGAATATGTAGAATCGCTGACAGCAGGCGCCGATACCAACGCAGCTACCCTAGCCGTCACTCAGTCGTAGCTCATCGGGCTCAGCCTCCACGACAATATCCTCAGTGTAACAGGGAAATATAAAATACAACATTAATTTTAAGGTGAATTTGGAATAAAACGTTGTTAACAACTAAGGAATTAATAATAATAATAATAATAACAATAATAACAGTTTTTCTGTTGCCGCAACATCTCTATGGCATTCGCTTCCTGCCAGTGTTAAATTAGAACGAAATGTAATTTCATTCCGCCGGCGTCTAAAAACCTATTTCTATAATGCTGTCTAGCCTTTCTGGCTTCTTAGCACCTTCACCCATCCGTCGACGACTCGCGAATTGTTTACGAATTCCAGATTGCTTAATCCTTTTTATCCGGCTTTGTCTCGCCCCACTGAGCTTGAATGTCTAGGATATTGGCGTATAATAAGTCAGTATTATTATTGAATTTGCAATATTGATATATGGGCAAATGTCGGATATAATGGCATATGTGCAATCGCACGCAAGCATACATTCATATATGAAATATCCATTCTACAAAAATATACAAGTCTGCAAGTTATATATATATATATATATATATATATATATATATATATATATATATATATATATATATATATGATGTATTGGACAGACCTATATAATTGGACAGACCTATATAAGACTCATATTCGGAACAACGCTGTTGTTGTTGTGACGTCATGAACAATGACGTCACCGAACTCACCTTTAGTTAAACCGTCAACTTTCACTTTCAGTAGTTTGTCCATGAGCGTATCGCTAAAGTTGTCCACAAGCAACTTGTGGTACGTGGTAATCGCGAAGCCGTCATCGGATAGTTGTATGTGCAACTCGGTGGCAATGGCCGATTCCGGCAGGTGGCGACTAAACACGATTGTGACGTAATGCAAGCGGAAGTGACGCAACGTGAGCACCATCGCGCGCACGGCGGCGTCGGCGCTCGTCGAGGTGCGTGCGAACGTCCGGTACGTGTCGCGGTCGGACAGCACGCTGTCCGTGCAGCCCCAACTGACCAGCGGCAAGTTGTGTAGACTCAGCAGCCGAGCCGCCGGCTCGCACAACGCGTGGTTGCCCGGACCAATGACCACCATTGGTCCGCTCTCCTTCGAGGAGCCGAGCACGTGAAACAGATGGTAGAAATCCTCCTCGTCGGAACACGAGTCGTATATGGTCGTCGTGAACGCCACCCCGTCACCGGCGGCCTCGGCATTGCCGGCCGTCACCGCGACGGTGACACTTTCGGCGTTGTCGAAGCGTGACCCGCGTGGACATTGCAGCGGAACGAAGACGGCCAGCGAGACGTTTAACGTCACTTCCGCTATCGCTGCACTGAGTGTCGCCAGCAGGAAGTAGCCGTATGTCGCTGTCCACTCGGCGAGAGTGTACATGGCGACTAACGAGATACCGTCGTCGTCGGCGGCGGAGGCAGCGATCGATTGCCGCCTTCACAGTCCGTTGGTCTACTCCGACTGGCGACACCGGCTGAGCGGCGGCACACCGCATCGACGACGACGACGATGACGACATCTCATTATCGCCACCTCGTGAGTGGCGCCGTGGCGCTATGCCGGCACCACTTGTATCGGGCCAATCGTCTCGGAACCGCGCCAACGTGTCACCACGTTACATGCGGGGAGCTGCTTTGCGACTTGACGAATGATTCCCGAAGGACGAGAGCGGCGCCGGAGTGATTGCTTGCAACTTGACGGGAAGTGTCTTCTGGGCAGACCGCGTCGCAGACGATGTTAAGTCTCGCACATCTGTGTTCGTTGATCTGGCCAAGTGTCACATGGCCGTGCTGCGAATCAGTGCTTCTGGTGTTCCGATGGCCTGGTTCTTAATATGGACATCCCAGGGCGAATGTCTTTTGGAAGTCTGATGTTTTTGTTCACATTCTCGTCATTTGGAACATTGCAATAGTGTATGTTATATTCATATATCGGAATGATTTCTTAGTCTGTCCTGGTCTATATGAAATTCGATTTTTGGGCGTCCAATAATGTTATTTAGAATGTCTTTATATTGCGAAGGTTTAGCGAGAAAGGGAAATATCGTGTTTATAGAAACCATGAAACTCGTGAGGAATTCGGTGTTCTACTCAGAGTAAGTGACAATCGTTGTAGCACATGAAAACATTATGCATGCGACATCGGCAAATATTTGACAACTTATCTGGAAAGAACTTAGCCACGCTGCAATTATTGCACGATGACCATACCTTACAATGTACCCTCGCGTGTCTACAGCGATGTACTCCTCTGTACACGTGTTTGAACTGGTGCAGTTTGGTGGAAATTAAATTGTCGAAACTTCGAAATGACAACAAGCCGACTCGAACACCGTTCTCTCAATTAATTATCAGCTGTTCTGATTACAATACGTCTTCTATGTGTTACGTCTGTCGCAGGGATTGGCTCTCTTGTCTCTCCGAGTAGTTCAGTTGTTTGTTGTTTCTAGAAGGTATTTTGTGCTCTTTCCGAACAATCTTGGTAGACTCTGTTGTGTTTCTTCTCTGATGGCCTCTGTGCCCTCAATATATTCTAGTTATCTCGTTGAATCTAGATAGACTCTGTTGTCTTTCTTCTCTGATGGCCTCTGTGCCCTCAATCTATTCTAGTTATCTCGTTGAATCTTGGTAGACTCTGTTGTCTTTCTTCTCTGATGGCCTCTGTGCCCTCAATCTATTCTAGTTATCTCGTTGAATCTAGATAGACTCTGTTGGCTTTCTTCTCTGATGGCCTCTGTGCCCTCAATCTATTCTAGTTATCTCGTTGAATCTAGATAGACTCTGTTGTCTTTCTTCTCTGATGGCCTCTGTGCCCTCAATCTATTCTAGTTATCTCGTTGAATCTAGATAGACTCTGTTGGCTTTCTTCACTGATGGCCTCTGTGCCCTCAATCTATTCTAGTTATCTCGTTGAATCTAGATATACTCTGTTGGCTTTCTTCACTGATGGCCTCTGTGCCCTCAATCTATTCTAGTTATCTCGTTGAATCTAGATAGACTCTGTTGTCTTTCTTCTCTGATGGCCTCTGTGCCCTCAATCTATTCTAGTTATCTCGTTGAATCTAGATAGACTCTGTTGGCTTTCTTCACTGATGGCCTCTGTGCCCTCAATCTATTCTAGTTATCTCGTTGAATCTAGATAGACTCTGTTGTCTTTCGTCTCTGATGGCCTCTGTACCCTCAATCTATTCTAGTTATCTCGTTGAATCTAGATAGACTCTGTTGTCTTTCTTCTCTGATGGCCTCTGCACCCTCAATCTATTCTAGTTATCTCGTTGAATCTAGATAGACTCTGTTGTCTTTCGTCTCTGATGGCCTCTGTACCCTCAATCTATTCTAGTTATCTCGTTGAATCTAGATAGACTCTGTTGTCTTTCTTCTCTGATGGCCTCTGCACCCTCAATCTATTCTAGTTATCTCGTTGAATCTTAATATATACGGAGTTGTGTTTCTTCTCTGATGGCCTCTGTACCATCAATCTATTCTAGTTATCTCGTTGAATCTAGATAGACTCTGTTGTCTTTCTTCTCTGATGGCCTCTACACCCTCAATCTATTCTAGTTATCTCGTTGAATCTTAATATATACGGAGTTGTGTTTCTTCTCTGATGGCCTCTGTACCATCAATCTATTCTAGCTATCTCGTTGAATCCTGGTAGACTATGTTGTCTTTCTTCTCTGATGGCCTCTATACCCTCAATCTATTCTAATTTTCTCGTTGAATCTTGATAGACTGTATTGTCGTCTTTCTTCTCTGATGGCCTCTGTACCATCAATCAATTCTAGTGTTCTCGTTGAATCTAGATAGACTCTGTTGTGTTTCTTCTCTGATGGCCTCTGTACCATCAATCTATTCTAGCTATCTCGTTGAATCCTGGTAGACTCTGTTGTCTTTCTTCTCTGATGGCCTCTGTACCCTCAATCTATTCTAGTGTTCTCGTTGAATCTTGGTAGACTATGTTGTCTTTCTTCTCTGGTGGCCTCTGTACCTTCAATGTATCTACTTTTCTCGGTGAATCTTGGTAGAATCTGTTGTATTTCTTCTCTGATGGCCTCTGTACCCTCAATCTATTCTAGTGTTCTCGTTGAATCTTGGTAGACTATGTTGTCTTTCTTCTCTGGTGGCCTCTGTACCTTCAATGTATCTACTTTTCTCGGTGAATCTTGGTAGAATCTGTTGTATTTCTTCTCTGATGGCCTCTGTACCCTCAATCTATTCTAGTGTTCTCGTTGGATCTTGGTAGACTATGTTGTCTTTCTTCTCTGGTGGTCTCCGTACCCTCAATCTAATCTAGTTATCTCGTTGAATCTAGGTAGACTCTATTGGCTTTCTTCTCTGATGGCCTCTGTGCCCTCAATCTATTCTAATTTTCTCGTTGAATCTTGATAGACTCTATTGTCGTCTTTCTTCTCTGATGGCCTCTGTACCTTCAATCTATTCTAATTTTCTCGTTGAATCTAGATAGACTCTATTGTCTTTCTTCTCTGATGGCCTCTGTACCTTCAATCTATTCTAATTTTCTCGTTGAATCTAGATAGACTCTATTGTCTTTCTTCTCTGATGGCCTCTGTACCCTCAATCTATTCTAGTTATCTCGTTGAATCTTGTTAGACTCTGTTGTCTTTCTTCTCTGATGGCCTCTGTACCCTCAATCTATTCTAGTTATCTCGTTGAATCTAGATAGACTCTGTTGTCTTTCGTCTCTGATGGCCTCTGTACCCTCAATCTATTCTAGTTATCTCGTTGAATCTATATAGACTCTGTTGTCTTTCGTCTCTGATGGCCTCTGTACCCTCAATCTATTCTAGTTATCTCGTTGAATCTAGATAGACTCTGTTGTCTTTCGTCTCTGATGGCCTCTGTACCCTCAATCTATTCTAGTTATCTCGTTGAATCTATATAGACTCTGTTGTCTTTCGTCTCTGATGGCCTCTGTGCCCTCAATCTATTCAAGTTTTATCGTTGAATCTAGATAGACTCTATTGTCTTTCTTCTCTGATGGCCTCTGTGCCCTCAATCTATTCTAGTTATCTCGTTGAATCTAGATAGACTCTGTTGTCTTTCTTCTCTGATGGCCTCTGTACCCTCAATCTATTCTAGTTATCTCGTTGAATCTAGATAGACTCTGTTGTCTTTCGTCTCTGATGGCCTCTGTACCCTCAATCTATTCTAGTTATCTCGTTGAATCTAGATAGACTCTGTTGTCTTTCTTCTCTGATGGCCTCTGTACCCTCAATCTATTCTAGTTATCTCGTTGAATCTAGATAGACTCTGTTGTCTTTCGTCTCTGATGGCCTCTGTACCCTCAATCTATTCTAGTTATCTCGTTGAATCTATATAGACTCTGTTGTCTTTCGTCTCTGATGGCCTCTGTACCCTCAATCTATTCTAGTTATCTCGTTGAATCTAGATAGACTCTGTTGTCTTTCGTCTCTGATGGCCTCTGTACCCTCAATCTATTCTAGTTATCTCGTTGAATCTATATAGACTCTGTTGTCTTTCGTCTCTGATGGCCTCTGTGCCCTCAATCTATTCAAGTTTTATCGTTGAATCTAGATAGACTCTATTGTCTTTCTTCTCTGATGGCCTCTGTGCCCTCAATCTATTCTAGTTATCTCGTTGAATCTAGATAGACTCTGTTGTCTTTCTTCTCTGATGGCCTCTGTACCCTCAATCTATTCTAGTTATCTCGTTGAATCTAGATAGACTCTGTTGTCTTTCGTCTCTGATGGCCTCTGTACCCTCAATCTATTCTAGTTATCTCGTTGAATCTAGATAGACTCTGTTGTCTTTCTTCTCTGATGGCCTCTGTACCCTCAATCTATTCTAGTTATCTCGTTGAATCTAGATAGACTCTATTGTCTTTCTTCTCTGATGGCCTCTGTACCCTCAATCTATCGTAGCTATCTCGTTGAATCTAGATAGATTCTGTTGTCTTTCTTCTCTGAAGGCCTCTGTACCCTCAATGTATAATTCTTGCCACTTAATTCTCATTTTGTTCGGGATCTCTTTATTTAACCGTTCTGAGGATGTCTTCTTCGCTTTTTATTTTAATCCATAGTAGTCTCAAAATTCCTCTATAACCATATTCCAGTGGCCTCGATGTTTGGCGAGTTTTTACTTGTTCCCAAAGATTCACACCCTATAGCAGTAGACCGTATTGCGTTGTGATGCATGGATTTTTCATTTCAAGTGATGTACTTTGTTTGTTATGATGTTGTTCATGTTATGGATAAGTAGTTTGGCCTTAGAGCAATTACTACCCGATAGCGCGACAAACGTTCGCCTTTTGCGCTTGGCAACGACTCGTTAATGTAGCACCTACACCAGAAGTGCCTCGTCCTCAGTGTTCCGGAAACAATGGACAGCGACGTTTGAGATCACACTGGCCGCCTGTCGGGGTTACATAAGAACAACCATTATTTTAAAGTAGGTTCGTGCTGGAGCCTGATTACATGGATTATTTTTCGATTTGCCGACAAATGACTCGGCGTGATCGAAGGATAACATGTCGTCACGACAAAAGTGCCGTCAGAACGCTGGAGGTCTGCGCCATTGCCATCAATTACAAGAGCGATTCACGGAAACGTCGTACGTCAGTCGCTGTTGTTTTAAACGCAATCAACATGATGTGTACGCAAGTTGAATGTTCATGCATTCGAATGTGTGTTCATGCGTGCGTGTTTGAATGAATGCGTGCAGAACTGTGGCTAGAGCTGGGCATGATATCGGAGACTGTTTGCAAACATGATTAAGTGCGTACGCGGACGTCGAACACAAACTCAAGAATCGACGCCAACTTCAAATCTCGCGTCGACCTCTAACAAAACTCTGTTAACCCGACATGTTGGAAGCGGTCAAGAAATAAAATAGTCCGCTACGGATATCCTGTTCCTTTGCCACAGCCTTGGCATAGAGCCTCTTCGCATCGCTGCAGTTAAGTGAGTGGGTGAGTGGGTAAGTGGGTGAGTGGGTGAGTGGGTGAGTGGGTGAGTGGGTGAGTGGGTGAGTGGGTGAGTGGGTGAGTGGGTGAGTGGGTGAGTGGGTGAGTGGGTGAGTGGGTGAGTGGGTGAGTGGGTGAGTGGGTGAGTGGGTGAGTGGGTGAGTGGGTGAGTGGGTGAGTGGGTGAGTCGGTCAGTCGGTCAGTCGGTCAGTCGGTGAGTCGGTGAGTCGGTGAGTCGGTGAGTCGGTCAGTGAGTGAGTGAGTGAGTGAGTGAGTGAGTGAGTGAGTGAGTGAGTGAGTGAGTGAGTGAGTGAGTGAGTGAGTGAGTGAGTGAGTGAGTGAGTGAGTGAGTGAGTGAGTGAGTGAGTGAGTGAGTGAGTGAGTGAGTGAGTGAGTGAGTGAGTGAGTGAGTGAGTGAGTGAGTGAGTGAGTGAGTGAGTGAGTGAGTGAGTGAGTGAGTGAGTGAGTGAGTGAGTGAGTGAGTGAGTGAGTGAGTGAGTGAGTGAGTGAGTGAGTGAGTGAGTGAGTGAGTGAGTGAGTGAGTGAGTGAGTGAGTGAGTGAGTGAGTGAGTGAGTGAGTGAGTGAGTGAGTGAGTGAGTGAGTGAGTGAGTGAGTGAGTGAGTGAGTGAGTGAGTGAGTGAGTGAGTGAGTGAGTGAGTGAGTGAGTGAGTGAGTGAGTGAGTGAGTGAGTGAGTGAGTGAGTGAGTGAGTGAGTGAGTGAGTGAGTGAGTGAGTGAGTGAGTGAGTGAGTGAGTGAGTGAGTGAGTGAGTGAGTGAGTGAGTGAGTGAGTGAGTGAGTGAGTGAGTGAGTGAGTGAGTGAGTGAGTGAGTGAGTGAGTGAGTGAGTGAGTGAGTGAGTGAGTGAGTGAGTGAGTGAGTGAGTGAGTGAGTGAGTGAGTGAGTGAGTGAGTGAGTGAGTGAGTGAGTGAGTGAGTGAGTGAGTGAGTGAGTGAGTGAGTGAGTGAGTGAGTGAATGAATGAGTGAGTGAAAAAGTGAGTGTGTTTGGGAACGAACGAGAGGGTGGGTATCTGAGTGCCACGTTATCCTAAGCAAGATTATATTTAAACTATGTTAACATCAAAACGACCATCAGTCATCAAGCCGCGGTGTGTGTACACGTGCAATTAAACAAGGTACTTTCCTTTCATTCTGCTATCGAACTTAATATATCCATTATCACGTGAAAGCCTGCACGACTAGAACCAATGCTCACATTAACCATAGCTACAATCGTAATCGCAATATTGATACAATCGCCACTATTTACACCGTTGAAGTGTTTCACGCCAACAAGACGTGACGTCGCTAACAATGTCGCGGTAACCTTAGGTCGCGTGTCGACCAGTCTCTATTTGTACAGCGGTATTGATGTCCGATAATTTTCTGATGTCCACTAGAGTCGCCATTATCCATCCTTATATGTTCGTCTCCTGCCGTGGACAAGTTAATTTTGCGGAAACAATTGCATTAATTAACCTCTATTGTGCTGACCAAATGACTAAGGGTCCGATTACGTAAACATCAGATACATGTCCGCTTTAATGGCGCCACTTCCGGAAATGCGCACAAAGGCAACGTCGACACTTCCGTGGTGTCTTATTAACTGTACGTATATAATCTATACTTTCCATCACATCCTGTCACAATCCCGCAGCCTGCGGAATCAACAAGTCGTGAAATTTGACGCTATATTATTTTTAAGCAGTTTGATTGAGTGAACTAATCCTCTATGGAAATCCTGATGTAAAGTATTTAGAAATCAATGCATGTAGTACAGTCGCTTGCTCCAATACACGCTTGTGCTGGGTAAAATTATAACATATTTTAAAAACATATGTCGAACCATTTAAATACGCGTAGAAACCTTCGCTTTCTATCCAAGAATACATATTCAGTAAAGTTGACGTCGTGATAGGATGAAATCTTCGTAGCAGTCATATTTTCATCAATATTATTATGTAAACAAGTAATAATAATAATAATAAGCATATTTACGATATGGCCAATCTGGTAATTGATATGAAAAGTCGTTATTACACAGTTATTACACACTTTAACATTTGCGACAACAGAAAGTGATTATACAGTTAGTATATTGTAATTAAATCAGAAACGCTTCTATTACAAAATGTGTTGTGTCGGGACATTTCAAAAGAGTACAACTTAAAAGGAATCCATTAGTACTATAATATTATTGTTTTGTATTGTAAAGTACCATAGAACATAAATGAAATTGATGCTATACAAATGTCATGTTATATTAATAATACTATTAATAATTATATTAATAATAATGATGCCTTTGTTAGCGGTGGCATTCCTGGATTACATGAAAACAAAATAATTGCCTTATATCAGAACAAAAACCGAAAAAGCGGTGTCCAAATTATGGTCACCGTTTATTACAAAGTAGTAAATTTAGATTACTTAATGGTCTTTTTAATGGAAGTAATTGTTTAGATATTGTTTAGTATTGTATTGTCTTATTGATGACATTTGTATACCTGTCTTTGAAAATATTTTCATTTTAATTATTGTATTACTGTGTTTATTTATTTATGTATTTATTTGTATATTTTCTTAAATTCATTCTTTGTATTTTTTGGAGGACCACATTGGAAACTAGTGTGCTATTGTGTGATTTAATGTGTAT
>OZ024858.1:18709070-18711570 GCA_964017155.1 Oasisia sp. SBJ-2009
CACACGCGCACACGCGCACACGCGCACACGCGCACACGCGCACACACGCACACACGCACACACGCACACACGCACACACACACACACACACATCCTTTCGCACTTCGCTGTTGATAAATCAATTTAAAGTTTCTTAAATGCTTCGGTTTTCTCTTCGTCCGAAACATTAATGGCCCTAGAAATGATAGACACGCTCTTTGGCAGTACCAGCACAAATCTGTTTTCAGCCTAATGGTGACCATGATATGCACTAGCTCTCTAAAAAAGCAAAAACAACCCAAATGAGTATTCCCGACCACATACAGGTTTACACGCTCTAAAATATCCCTCGTACACAATCGTATTGGAGCACCATGGTGGCAATAGTTTAAGGTCTGTGGGGAGCGGTGGTCGCGTGGCAGAGCGCCGGACGACGACGACGGCGACTTTTGAAAGCGCTTTACAGTTTACCCCGTAGCGGACTGTTCAGTCGGGCATCATATCTCTGCGAAGAATTCAGTCACGCTGTAATTAATACGCGAACCTACTCGTACATATATGTTTAACGTGTACAATTACAAAGCACACAACACCTGCCAATAACGTAGACTATCAGACATTTAATCGAATCACAGCAAATGCCAAACCATTCAAAAGATTCGTTCGATGTGCTCACAAGAGTGAATACTGAAACTGAACAAAACCTGACATAATCTGTTAAAGAACACACCGAGGGCAACAACTGTTGTCATGACAACTTGAAACAAATTATTTTTAATCTGTATGCACATGACTCGATAGTGTCGCCATCTGGGGAATGGTTGACAACTCAGATTGACCACTAAAACAACTGCGTTTGTGGTTTGCTTCTCAAACGTCCCGTCAATTTTTAGAGATCAGTGGTTGGAAGAAGCAAATCTGCATGCTTCTAATAGAGTTAACTTGCATCTAAGCAAGTTAATATGCTTGTAAACAAGATCCTGGAATGCACGGGCGAGAACGTCTGCCACTCAACGGAGTTGCACTTAGAATACCCCAATGTTATCATACTAATAAAAAAGTCTCGATGAATGTAAAGTCATTAATCCGTCACTGGTTAGAACCAAGACCGACATTTGTCTCTAACGAATACAGACGGCAGTTAAACTGGTGTGATCCTGTAACTGTATTCAGCAATCGAAATTATTTGGCGAATAAAATTAATAACGAATGATGGCTCCTGCAAAATATGGCACAATATGTATATTTTTTAACTTGTAAGGACGTCACCAGTCAAGAGACTCACCTTTCGTGCGCGGGTCGACGGCGCGCATCTTCGCCGTGAGGGTCGGCCGGAAGTCGCCGGCCACGAGGCGGTGGAAGCCGGTGATGGCGAACGCGTCGTCAGACAGCTGCATGTGCAGGTCGCTGGCACCGAACGACTCCGCCTTACTAAACACGACTGTGACGTAATGCAACCGGAAGTGCGTCAGCGTGGTGCTCATAGCGCGCACGGCCTCCTCCGTGTTCGGCACGGTGCGCATCAGCGTCCGGTACGTCGCCCGGTCGTTGAGAGCACTCGCCGTGCAGTCCCAACTGACCAGAGCCTCGTTGTGGAGACTCAGCAGACGCGCGAACGGTTCACAGAGGGCGCTGTTTCCGGGCCCGATGACGACATCTGTACGTTGCACCGACTGGTCCAGTACACTCACCAGCGTGATGAAGTTCTCCTCCTCGAAGCAGGAGTCGAAGACGCGCGCAGCGAAGACGATGTCATCGTCCGCGGTCATGTTGGCGTTAGCCGCAGCCACGGCCGCCGTCACCGTCTCGTTGTAGTAGAAGCGCTGCCCGCGCGGACAACGCAGCGGAACGAAGACGAAGAGCGAGATTTGAATTCCTCCTTCGTTCATCGCCACGGTGAGTGTCGCGAGCATGAAGTACCCGTACGTCGCTGTCCACTCGGCCAGTGCGTACATGGCGACTGACGCCGACTCGTCGGCGGCGATCGATTGTCGCCTTCGCGGTCCGTTGCTCGACAACGACTGGTCCGTGAGACAGGCGACTCATCGCGACACCGACGTCGTGACGACATCTCATTATCGCCATCTCTTAACTAACCCACTGCGGCTTCGAGGGGGGTGTCGTGGTGATTAAACATCACACCGTAGTCGTTAAGACTTCATACTCCATATCAAAAGAGTTCGAGTGCTCTAGCTGCGGTTTGCTTATATCTGGCAAGATTGCGACTCTGAACAAAGAGTTTAATCTTATACAATGTGTTGTCTGTGTGTCTCCCTGTGGGTGTTTCAGGACAGAATGAAATAGGTTGCTTGACACGCAGTGCAGTTCATTATGGGATATTAATTATATTTGCTTATTTGTATTCAGATTTTGACCTTGAACCTGAACCTCTGTCTATACAGACATGCCCCTCCTTGGTGTTTATACGTTTGTATTCTAGTATTATGCTGTAATTAAAACAATTACGTGACCTAATTGTTATTATTTGATTTTATTGAATGTTCATCATATGTTGACCTTT
>OZ024858.1:18716570-18721570 GCA_964017155.1 Oasisia sp. SBJ-2009
CCCGCCCGTACACATGGTGGTTGTTCCAGAGTCTCTGGTGTAGTCAGTCGAAAGATGCACTAGCCTTGGCCATCCTTCTTTGTATTTCATCGTCAATGCATCCATTATTTGATACAGTGCTTCCGATGTAGATGAATTCCAGAACAGAGTTCAGCTTGTTTCCATCAACCATGATATCCTCCTCTCGGGTTCTTGTAGAGTTAGGTTGGTACAGCACCTCGGTCTTCTTGATGTTAATCTTCAGGCCGAACTTCTTTGACGCATCGGAAAATGTCTGCATCTCTTCAGCAGAGTGGGCAACCAATGCACTGTGACCTGCAAATGGCAGCTCTCTCATCAATATCCGAGTAGTCTTGGTCTTCGCTCTGAAGTGTGCGACGTTGAATAGATCAGCGCTCTGTCAGGACTGTATGTAGACACCATTCCCCGTGTCTCGGAAAGCCTCGTCGAGCATTGCTGATAGGAAGATGGAGAAAAGCATGGGGGCCAGTGCACAACCTGATTGACCCCATTTGTAACACTGAACGATTCCGAGACTTCCCCTCCAACTCAAACATACGCCATCATTCAGGTTTGTAGAGCCTAGATCATAGCTGTGAACTTCTCTGGGCATCCATACTTCCTCAGTAGCTACCATAGCCCGGTCCTCCCAACTCGAACGCCTTACTGAAATCGATAAATACCATGTACAGTGGTCGATCCTGCTCAATGCACTTTTCTTGTAGCTGTCGGAGACAAAATATCATATCCACGGTGCTCCGGTTACCTCTGAAGCCACATTGTGTCTCCGGAACTACCTCTGATGTTATGTGGGTAGACAGTCTGTTGAAGAGGATCCTGGCGAATATCTTGCCTGCTATGGAAAGAAGAGAGATTCCTCTATAGTTCCCACAGTTTGTTCGATCACCTTTCTTGTAGATGGTTACAATACTGGCAGTCTTCCATGTTTGTGATATAGAACCCATCTCCCAAGCATTGGTGATTAGTTGGTGCAGTCTGCTGTACAGATTGTCCCCTCCGTGCTTCCATACTTCAGCAGGAATTCCATCTCCCCCTGGTGCTTTGCCATTTTTCAGGCCGGCGATTGCTCTAGTCATCTCAGCCATGGTTGGAAACTCATCGAAGCTTATCGTGGTAATGCGTTGCGGGATGTTGTCCAGAGCTTCGTGATCTATGTCGCCAGGGACTTTGAGTAGCTTCTGGACGTGTTCACTTCATCTTGCTACAACTCTCTTGCTATCAGAGAAGGTCTCCATTCTATCTCTTGATTTCATGTGAACAGGTCCTTTCTTCTTGGGTCCCCACACTTCCTACAGTCCATTGTAGACACCCTCCATGTCGTTTCTGTCAGCAGCTCTCTGCAGCTCCACAGCCTTCCTTTCCCACCAGTCTGACTTCAGTGCACGGGAGCGCTTTTGTAGCAGTTTGCCGGCATCTGTGTGTGCTGCAGTGGTGGATCTTGTGCTTCTGGTTTGCAACACGGTGGGCTTGGCCTCTTCTGCTCATAAGAGTCTGTAGCTCCTGGTCGTTGGGGTCGAACCAGTTCTTTTCTTCTCCCTTCTCATGGTTAGCTCATCACTCTATGTTAGCCACATATTTGTGGCTAGAGTATTGTCGAGCTTGGTTTTCAGAGTTGTCCTTCTCTAGAATTACTGAGTCCACTACAGGTTACACATTTACCCCCTGTTTGGGATCTTTTACTTCCCCTGGCATAGACACCAGATAGAAGGGACCACCAGCTTTTAGTGTCTCTTCCGAAAGACACAGGCAATGTGAGGTGAACGAAATTGCCTAAGTTTCGAAACGGTGTTTTGGACTATTGTAATTTTTGAATTACAATAGGGGAGGGATTGTTGTATTTCCCTTTTAAATACCATTGCCAAAAAGACTTATCTAACGTGTATAGAATTGTTTAACACGCGTGGTACTTAAGGCCCACCGTTCCTCACCATCACTACTGCTACTTAAGCAGTTACATTGGCATACAATGTTATACCGAATTAAATTTAAATTAGCTACAAACCATACTCTTTCTATTCAACAACCGACATACTTACTTAATCTGCTACATTTATCTGATATTTCTAGGACTTTTAGATCATTTCCAAACAACGTTTTGTTCCTAAAACTAAGCTGAATATTGGCAAACGTACTTTCTCTGTGGCTGCGCCAACAATTTGGAATCAACTCCCTAGTGCGATTAAATCTTCTGAAACTATAGATACCTTTCGTAAGAAATTGGAAACACATTTGTTTGAAATTGCTTTCCACCATAGAATTTCGGCGGTTCCATTCTCCAATGACGACTTTTGTCTGTTGTTTCTTGTGTCTTTTGTTTGTTGCGCCTCTGAGCTTGAATATTTTAAAGGATTTAGACACTATATAACTTTTACAATTATTATTATTATTATTGTGTTCCTACACACCTACGATTTAATGATTCGTGGCCATTTATTTCCATACTAAATACTGAGTTCGCACAAACTTGTTGACAACTGTTCTTTCTGCTTATAGTTATAATTTTCTTCGCCGTTTGCCGAGTACAAATAGTAATGGTGGCATTCGCCAGAGGGCGCCATGTACGTATACTCTTGACGAATGTCTGAAATGTTTGCATTTAAAAATGGCACATAGTCTTTAACTCTCTATATCACGTTCGGCTAACTAATCGGGTACTGTTATCTTCATTGGCGTGCAAACGTCAGTATTTCACTACAATAATATGAAATGATTGAGATCCTGTTAATTGACTGTACAGCATAATTAAACCCCGAGTTGTCTAGCCTCGACTTTCCAGGACCCGCATAGAGACGCCACCGTCGCCCACTTCCAAACAAGTTCACGTAGCTGGGAAAAGGTACAGATTTAGTCCGAGCGTGACGTCGGCTAGACGTGATAACTATTTAATATATGTCACATGTGTCATTTCTGCGGGCCTTTATTATTAAAACAGTGATTAAGTCATAAGTCCGTGTTGCTGTGTGTATGTAACATGGCGGCTAATACAAAATAGCATAGCGACGTTAACAGCAGCGGAACAATACCTAATACTTTAAGTTTGCCCTTACAACGGAAGACTGATAGTCTTGGGTGAGGTTCAACACATATTATTCAATACATCAGTAAAACTATTTAGGTGGCCTGCCTAGTTATCACATAGTACCACATTAACAACTTCACCGTGAAATACAACCTTTTCGAGTTTAATGCATGCACGTGCTTTTCAACACAGTTCGCGACACCATAGCAGTTTGGCTGCCATATTTACGGAAAAAATTGCACTAAATTCGCATGACATTGTGTTTTCCTCCAATCTGCCTACAACCGATAAAAAAATTGTATTTGTGTGTGTGTGTGTGTGTGTGTGTGTGTGTGTGTGTGTGTGTGTGTGTGTGTGTGTCTGTGTGTGTGTGTGTGTGTGTGTGTGTGTGTGTGTGTGTGTGTGTGTGTGTGTGTGTGTGTGTGTGTGTGTGTGTGTGTGTGTGTGTGTGTGTGCGTTGTGTGCGTTGTGTGCGTTGTGTGCGTTGTGTGCGTTGTGTGCGTTGTGTGCGTTGTGTGCGTTGTGTGCGTTGTGTGCGTTGTGTGCGTTGTGTGCGTTGTGTGCGTTGTGTGCGTTGTGTGCGTTGTGTGCGTTGTGTGCGTTGTGTGCGTTGTGCGCGTTGTGCGCGTTGTGCGCGTTGTGCGCGTTGTGCGCGTTGTGCGCGTTGTGCGCGTTGTGCGCGTTGTGCGCGTTGTGCGCGTTGTGCGCGTTGTGCGCGTTGTGCGCGTTGTGCGCGTTGTGCGCGTTGTGCGCGTTGTGCGCGTTGTGTGTTGTGTGTTGTGTGTTTTATATATTGTGCGTGTTTGCAAGGGTATGTGTCGTTGTGTGCGTATAAAGACGATGTATTCGACGAATAGACCGCATAAAGGTTGGTACGTAGACGTCTGAGGTAGATTACATATAACTCACGGAAGACATGGGAGTTATGCAAATATCCGCCTTCTCTTTCCAATCTATGACATCATGTTTCCAAGCACGTTTCCTCCGAATAAGTAGCTGTGCCCACACGACTTGGTGGTTTGCAACACAGAGATATCCTCTCGTACAAATTGAGCTGTGATGTGTTTTTGCGTGCACGCGGGGAGTGTGGTCTGTAATTAGCCGCACGCAGTCACCGTCAACACCGATGGAATTGCGACACGCTGTGTGGTGTAATTAAATTCGACACACGACGCTCAATCCACCTCAAAAATTCAGGTTTTTTGCGAGTAAGTCCTCGCACGATTGCGGCCGATTCTCTCGCTCGCAGTTGGAGAACACTTGAGCCCGTTAATGCCGACATGTTTCGGGTACTCATCGACTCGCAAACGCGACACTTTTACATCATCGCCAACTTCAAACGGATATTATTCGACAACCTTTGTTGCTGACGTTGCACCGAGGGGAGACATTGAAGACGTCTGGCGACACACTCGCTTGGAGAGAGAAAAAACGTCCGTTGAGATGTGCTGGTACAATAACAACTGGCTGCCGCAAAGTGAAGCTACGAGTTACCTGGAAGTCGGTGGGCGGGGCCACCTTTCATGCTCGTTGCGTCACGCCTGAGTGCTTGGCACGCGCCGTCACACCTCGCTGCACAAAGAGGCGACAGCAAGGTTTTCGCGGCAGAATGACGTAACCCAGAGCTGCTAGACGATGGTGGGCCTAATGGTTGACTTATTGATCAGGTACAAATCTCATCCAGATTGTTTTATTTGTTTATGCTTGCGCATGTGTGTGCATGTGTGCGTGCGAGTATACGCGTATCCGTATCCGTGTGTGTGTGTGTGCGTGTGTGTGTGCGTGTGCGTGTGCGTGTGCGTGTGCGTGTGCGTGTGCGTGTGCGTGTGCGTGTGCGTGTGCGTGTGCGTGTGCGTGTGCGTGTGCGTGTGCGTGTGCGTGTGCGTGTGCGTGTGCGTGTGCGTGTGCGTGTGCGTGTGCGTGTGCGTGTGCGTGTGCGTGTGCGTGTGCGTGTGCGTGT
>OZ024858.1:18726570-18729070 GCA_964017155.1 Oasisia sp. SBJ-2009
ATTGTCGATATCTGCTGCCGTTTGAACGCGACCGTTGGTTTCTCGGACCCCATAAGTGTGGGAGGATCACACGCGCTCATGGTCTGGGTCGGCTGGCAGTCGTGGATTGATTACACACTCGTCAATGGATGGAGGAGATTGGCGGCTTTTGAAGTTCTTTATACATCTTTATAGACGTGTATATGTGATTGTCGTTATCTCGTGTGCACGGGAGGGCCGTGGTCAGAAATGTGTGGTCAGCACTAAGAGTTATGGCCGCTTCTTCCACTGGTTTAGGTCATCTTGACTCCGGTTGCTGGCGCTGAAGTGTAGTGAGACTGTCCTAGGAATGTGCACCGAGACTGTACTGAGATAGTGTAGCGAGACTATGTACTGGGTGCCGAGACTGTATAGTGAGACTGTTAGTGAGAATGTGTAGCGAAACTGCTTGCTGTGAAGCGAGACTGTTTAGTGGGACTGTGTGACAATGGTGCATACTCTGTAGAGAAATTGTGTAGAGAGACCATGTAAGTGAGACGTGTTATGTGACTACTGAGACTACCGAGACTGATCGTAACGTGAGTGTACTACGTAGCAAGACTGCGTACTGAGACTGTGTAACGAGACTCCTTAACGAGACTTGATAACAGCGTAAGCTGGAACCGTTCAGTGATCGCGCGTGTGCTGTATGTGTGTACAGTGAAGATTAAACACTGTTATTTGGCACAATTCTTCAGCAAGGTGTACACAAAAAGGGCACATTTTTGAGGGACAACCGCAAAACCCGAAAACACAACAATTGCCTGGGCCCGGGCCTGGGAGCCTTGGGCTACTCGAAAATTCCGAACAGAACTTTCACACTTCGACCTTCGGAGCGAGAGCAGCACCGAACTATTGTAACAATTCATTGTTACGTAAGCGACGTGCCTCGACGCTGGAACGTGCGACGTTCCGTTTGACGTTGTGACGTAGGCACTGTGAGAGTAACACCGATGTACGTTTCTTCTTCCAATGTACGCCCGGCCTCGGCATGCTGCGGTATACCAGCGGTACGTGACGGGACGCGGTATACCGGCGGTACGTGACGGGACGCGGTATACCGGCGGTACGTGACGGGACGCGGTATACCGGCGGTACGTGACGGGACGAGGTATACCGGCCATACGTGACGGGACGCGGTATACCGGCGGTACGTGACGGGACGCGGTATACCGGCGGTACGTGACGGGACGCGGTATACCGGCGGTACGTGACGGGACGCGGTGCGGCGCGGCGCGGCGGGCGAACACGATCATTTTTGTTTTTGTTTTTATAATTATAATAAGTCATATATATATATATATATATATATATATATATATATATATATATATATATATATATATATATATATATATATATATATATATATATATATATATATATATATATATATATATATATATATATATATATATATATATATATATTATATTGTAAGTTAATCTGCTGTGTTGTTGCCGATTTGACCAACTCTCTTGCTGTCAATGTCGATCCGTTTATCCCCGTAAATATAATGATTACACCGTCATCTGCCCAGCGTAACAAACACAGGTCTAGGTTAGTTTAACCCAGCAATGCTTTTACCACAAACGTTTAGCAGTGCACAATATCAGTAACTTAAAGGCAATACTTACTGTGACCTCCGACCACCGTATATTGCACGCTGCACACGACTCATGTGGACTCATTGTCATCAGACTATCTACTCCCTAGTGGATGTGTGTTGTTCCGGCGTGTCGCGATTATTCCCACAAGCCAGTTCACGGTGTTTGGCGAAGCCGGGGGTTCGTCACTGCAACTCACCGTGCATGACCGTGTTAGTGTTCATGACAGTGCTGATGTGCTTGCCAGTGTTGACGTGCTTAACAATGTTACTCTGTTTGACTGTGTTAGTATGCTTGACAATGTTAGTGTGGTTGATGTGCATGGCAGTGTTAATGTGTCTGTCGGTATTATACGCTGTTTGATTGTGTTGGGAAATGTAATGTTCTGTCACAGCTTAACAGTATCGGGAGATTGGAATGGTCACGGTCGACCGAGTGTCACGGTACTTGAAAATAAAACATATTTGACAATGTCATAATAGGCTATCAAACGATACCACCTTGCTTCACAGTGTCACAATGCTTAACACTAACGATGCATGACAATGTTAGAGCCGGTGACAGTGTCATGGAGCTTAAGTGTGTCACACTGTACGCTATTTTACAATGTCTCCGTATTGACCGTGTTCTATAGTGCTTGAGACTACCAATGCGTCTCACAATGCGAAGGGGACCTCGACAATGTTGCGTAGGTGTCCTGTCCTCGTTCAGATATGTGCTGAGAAAAAAAATATTATGTTCTCATCTCCGAAAGGTCACCAGAGGGCGTGACACAAACAATTTATTCCATGATTACATTATTGTAACTTCCTCCGAATGCTAAATGCCGTAGCCGCTCAGAAATGTCGTTTCTTTTATTCGCGACTGCAAACGGA
>OZ024858.1:18734070-18754392 GCA_964017155.1 Oasisia sp. SBJ-2009
GTGAAAGATATCTACAATATGTGTATCATTTACATTCGTGTTTACCGTTTTACAGAAATCCCAATACACGTCGCTATGAATCCGCACCAGAAACGAAACTTTGTTTACTGCGTAGCCGGTTTTTTTTTACCCCACGGGGTAACGGAATTTCATTCTCCTACACACACATTGCCCTTTAATTACGGGTGACGTCTGTAGACAACCAGGGACTCGCGATGTTCGTCGGTCGCATCTGTGTTGTCGCCACTGTCGGTCGTTTAGAAATAAATCTCTCCGCGTGGACAAAGTGCGCCACGGCGCGCGGCAGTCCACTTAACGATAAACGGTCGGCGCGCGACTCGGGTGTATATTATGGGGTTCCAGGCCCACAAATGACCGGGTGATTCAGGGCATTCGTGCGCGTATACTTGCAATGGTCGAGCTGTACGTCAGGCATATATATATATATATATATATATGTATATATATGTATATATATATATATATATATATATATATATATATATACATGTATATATGTATATATGTATTGTATATATGTATATATGTATATATATATATATATATATATATGTATATATGTATATATGTATATATGAATATATGTATATGTATATGTATATATATATATATATATATATATATATATATATATATATATATATATATATATATATATATAGATTTTCCATTTTGAGATATATCTTCCCTGCGTGTCTGAATACTTCCATAGCCAACAACGCGTAAGAAGACGAACCCAACCCCATCTACTGTTCCACTTGAAACCCCTTAGTTTAAGGGCGTCATTCCGTCCCCGGGCCAACGACACGTGCACGCGTGCGCCACTATACATTTCTACTTTCCCGTGGGTGCGATACCAACGTTGATTGTTAAAGCCGGAAGCGGGTAGACACGTACGTTGTCTCGTACAGCGACACCCAGTCTGTCGGAGTAGACACGTACGTTGTCTCGTACAACGGCACGCAGTCTGTCGGAGTAGACACGTACGTTGTCTCATACAGCGGCACCCAGTCTGTCGAAATAGACACGTACATTGTCTCGAACAACGGCACCCAGTCTGTCGAAATAGACACGTACATTGTCTCGTACAACGGCACCCAATCTGTCGAAGTAGACACGTACATTGTCTCGTACAACAGCAGCCAGTCTGTCGAAGTAGACACGTACGTTGTCTCGTACAGCGGCACCCAGTCTGTCGAAGGAGACACGTACGTTGTCTCGTACAGCGGCACCCAGTCTGTCGAAGGAGACACGTACATTGTATCGTACAACGGCACCCAGTCTGTCAGTAGTAGACACGTACGTTGTCTCATACAGCGGCACCAAGTGTGTCGAAGGAGACACGTACATTGTCTCGTACAGCGGCACCCAGTCTGTCGAAGTAGACACGTACTTTGTCTCGTATAACGGCACCCAGTCTGTCGAAGTAGACACGTACGTTGTCTCGTACAGCGGCACACAGTCTGTCGAAGTAGACACGTACGTTGTCTCGTACAGCGGCACCCAGTCGGTCAAAGTAGACATGTACGTTGTCACGTACAGCGGCACCCAGTCTGTCAAAGTAGACATGTACGTTGTCACGTACAGCGGCACCCAGTCTGTCAAAGTAGACATGTACGTTGTCACGTACAACGGCACCCAGTCTGTCAAAGTAGACATGTACGTTGTCACGTACAGCGGCACCCAGTCTGTCAAAGTAGACATGTACGTTGTCACGTACAGCGGCACCCAGTCTGTCGAAGTAGTCGAAGCGCTTCATGTGTCGTCGCTTGCCAAACCTACTCATTCGAACACCACCGTACATCTCTGGAAAGAGCTCAGCCTCCAATATCAATATCCAGGAACGCTTGTTCCTATTTGAATGAAAACAAGGTGAGCGAAGGGAACAGTAACCGATCAGTCGAACAACGATGTTTTTAGTTGGTTGACGACCACTCTAACCACTGCGCTGCCGCGCTCCACTCGCCTCCTGGTTACAACGACGACTCCCACGTCGACTAGCCCCCGTCTCGGGTCTGCCGCCGGCGGCACGAGGGTAGAACACTTCCGGTGTCTGTTCGTCCCCGGTTCAACGCCCCACTCGGGTAGTTGAACGTGTGCATTCCGCTGCCCGAATCCAGTCTCTCAAGCCGGGGTATGAACAAGAAGAAGATCGCTTAACTAACTTAGTTCATAGGCGCATGCCTTAGTCTGTCTCAGTTGTCTCCATATGTGCGTACCGCGCGAACGCGCCGGACTTTGAGGGAACATTTCGGGAAGTTGTTGTTAGCGACGCCTGCCACTGCAGTGCCCATAGGAGAACATATTTACTATGTGAATATTTCAAAACATACACACACAATCACACGTACACAATATATATATATATATATATATATATATATATATATATATATATATATATATATATCGTTTCAAATGATGTTTGTCTGTCTGTCTGTCTGCCTGTCTGTCGTACACAATATATATATATATATATATATATATATATATATATATATATATATATATATATATATATATATAGACAGACAGACAGACAGACAGACAGACAGACAGACAGACAGACAGACAGAAACAGATATATATCAGTTGAAACGTGTTTTGGGTTAGCATACGCAGTTAGGCGGCCATAATCATTCTGTTGTAATAAGCATATCGAAACTATAACCGTATTTAAAACGAGGGACATACAATGTTGGTTTAAAGTTAATCTCATGATCAGTGGCCTTGTTATGGAATTTATGCTTTGATTTAATATAATCCGATACGCCAAAATATTTTATCACGAAACACTAATGAGAGACTAAGTTTACCACAACCAACCTTTCTGACAGAGATCTGTAGATAGACGCTAAATTAGTAATTCCTAGTCAGACATCAAAGTAACCTTCAGGCAAACACGGACGATTACGGTATATATGTATATAAAATATATACTCGCGAATACGAAAGAGGAATTTAGCAACATAATATTACGTTCTGCCAATGAGTCACGGAAAACGCGATCTTTTCCGCCAAATTACGCGGAGGAACAGCAAACGTATAATATGACTCCGATTCCGTAATTCCAAGCACTCAACAATAACGCGGTTATTTTTGAAAATATGCGACGAGTGTCTCACGTAACCCAATTCAGTATCGTAAGTAATTATTTACGCAGATTGGCCAGTATTGACCGGACCGAAGTGACACCCGGAAGGCACAAGAGTCTGTCCGCCGCTTCAGTTTCGACATGTATGTCCGTCTGTCGGTATCAGTTCCAGATGTCACGGCACGAGGGAAATATGAACGGTCACACCGGAAGTCGCGCACAGATGTGCTTTTGTCCCGCGCACTGGCGCAAGCTTTTGTCTTCAACACTATTGGGTTTTGTTTTCCGTTTTGGCGGTATGTGAATGGCGGAATGTGAGGTATATAGACATCACAGGACGCGACTCGGCGTGGGTTATTTACACTGTCAACGCCTCGTTTCCGTGGAGGGGAATAAGATTCAATGCGTGCTACAACTTCCCAAACCTTACGTCCCTCCCATTCGCGCGCAAGCTAACGGGGAGAGAATTGAGCTGTGGCTTTTGGGAAGAGAACCAGTTGGATTTAATTTGATTTTACCTGTTCCGCTAGATAATTATTAACGATACGTTGGCTGAATCAGCGACGTTGTTACCAAAATTGGAATCAGTACAAATGTGCACCAACTGCGGTGGTTTGCAACACGAATGTCATGTCTGTCATCTGATGATTTTCGGACGTAGCTTTCAATCTACGAACGTTGATTCGGAGTTATTAAACGGAATTTCTTGGGTATTACACGTGTAGTATTTTCTGCTATTTAGAACACAAATAAACGTCAATAAATGAGGAAAGGTCAATGTATAAATATGTCACACTATAAGTCGTCAACTATTAATAACGCTTGTTGTAATGCAACGTATGTAAATTATTATTAATATCATTATGCGGTTTCAGCGATGTCGCCACTTGCGAAAAGTAATTATTACTTTGTGTCCCGATTAAAGACACAGCCAAAGGATATATCAGACATGCAAAGCCGTACAAAGAAAACAACACAACATCCGGCTTAAACTTTTATAATGACACAATTACTATAACAATGAGGTGGACCAAAATTAAAGCTCGTTAAAAATCGGAACACACCACAAGATGACGTGGGCAGTAATTTAAAGTAAACATAGGTATATAATTATATAATTATACTCATTAATTGGCGTCTCTCAAACGGAAAGCGTGGGATATACGCCGGAACAGACTCGCCATTTTTCAGGATCAGCGGTTTCATTTGCTTATCGCGAGACAGTTCGTCCAGTTGAATGTGTTGGTCGCATTGTTTTCGTGAGACCGAGGGAAGTAGATGACATGATCGTTTAAACACAGGCATGTCATATTGCTCATTCACGCAAGCGTTCCTATGATTAAAAAGTATCTTAAATTACTGTAAGATCGAGCATTAAATGCGTTAATAATGTAACTGATCATTTCTCGCCAGGCGTACGCACACACGTACACGCGAACGCCCGCACACGCGCATACGCGCACGCATATACGCACACTACTGCCATCTGTTCTGTTTATTTGTCGGTATAAAACTCGCTATAACAAGAGGACAATTGTTCATTTTGTAAATAAAATGAATAAAACATAGTACATAACATTGACGTTCGTGTATACGTACATTTCCAAGATTATCATTTGTCGTCGACCCGTCCCCTCCGTCGCCTGCTGTAATCTGTACAATACAAACAGTTTGTTCTTAAATGTCATGACTTTCGTTCGTTGTACTAAAACGAAACTGATCTCCATGATCCGCCGTCTGAGTTTAATTTCCGGTTGTTGTCGGTTCCCGTCGGTGTCTGTTGGCTGAAAGAAAGTTTCGCGTCTTTTATCAGATATGCGTATCGTAATTAAATACCTCAATTGCTAATGTGACTTACTGATGCTTGATTTGCATATACGCACACTACTGCCATCTGTTCTGTTTATTTGTCGGTATAAAACTCGCTATAACAAGAGGACAATTGTTCATTTTGTAAATAAAATGAATAAAACATAGTACATAACATTGACGTTCGTGTATACGTACATTTCCAAGATTATCATTTGTCGTCGACCCGTCCCCTCCGTCGCCTGCTGTAATCTGTACAATACAAACAGTTTGTTCTTAAATGTCATGACTTTCGTTCGTTGTACTAAAACGAAACTGATCTCCATGATCCGCCGTCTGAGTTTAATTTCCGGTTGTTGTCGGTTCCCGTCGGTGTCTGTTGGCTGAAAGAAAGTTTCGCGTCTTTTATCAGATATGCGTATCGTAATTAAATACCTCAATTGCTAATGTGACTTACTGATGCTTGATTTGGTCCGATCATAGAAAGTGCGCACTAACTGTGAATATTAAAGGTAAAGAAAGGTAAGTTCTTATATAGCACAGTATCCAAACCTCAGGATTGCTCAAAGCGCTTTTACATATTACTTCCCTGGCAGACATGTTCAGTCAGACACCATCTCAACTTCTCTCGGAAGCATCCAGCCATATGCTGCAATTAATGCGCGAAGGCTGCTCGGACACACATCCACCAATGCCTATAGCCAGATACGTATTTATACAACTGAGTTAGCTGGAGCAACGTAGAGTAAACAAAATTGCTCAAGGTATTAACACCGCAGCTCAGGATTCGAACCCGGGTTCTCTTAGACGAGAATCCGAAGCTCTACCTCTCGGCCACTGCGCTCTGCAATATTACGTAAACCTTTCACGCACACAGTTGAATCTAAAAGACGAGAGTTGGCGATAGGACGAAGCAGCCGAAAGAGCAGCATTAACAGTTGGACCACTGTCACACCGTCGACGTAGGGTGCGTTGTGTTGGTCTCGTGCGTGGAGTGTGTTACGTGCATGGTCGTCACAGTGGTGATACTAATATATAGGACGCTGTGGCGCAGTGATGAGAGTTTCGGCAGTTTTCGCATTCGCATCAACCCGCTGACGTGTCGATTTTTTTGACAAATTCGTTCACTCCACGTTGCGCCAGTTCGCTCAGTGTGTCGCTGAGTGCCTGACCAGAGTGGCGGATGATTGCTTAACTTTAGAAATATCCACGCGTTCACGTGGGCACTATGGCTGACTGCTTCCCGGAAATGTAGCGATGGTGTTCGCACGAACAGATCTGTCAGGAAGTGAACTGCAATGCGTTTTAGAAGTGAGGCCCAATCACGTCCGAAATAAACCCGCTGAGCTGAAGATAAAATATATCCTGCCGTCGTGGCGCGATCGAAGGTTTGGTGTGAGACCGTACGGGAAGGAGAGGTTGTCCTTTCTGTTTGGTTCGACCATCGAAGCCGTGCACCCGGACCGTGCGGGTTAACACAGACGCTCCCGCTCACCCGGTCGAGGGGCGGGGGATGGGCGGGCCCGGGGGAAGTGTGTCTACAAGCGCCCGGGGACCTCCGGGAGTTTCCCGCGAAAACAGCGCCGGCTGAGTGGCGCCGTCTGCCGGCTGCCGCGTCGCTGTCGTTCGATTAAACAGCCTCAGTCTCAGTCGCGGATCCTCTCATCCGCGCATTCTTCCGCCGTCTGTCGATCCATCGGTGCGTTGCACTGGCGGCAGCTAACAGCTGTCACGACAGAGAACACGTCCTCCCCCCCCCCCCCCCGAACTGTCGTCAGCGGACTCCTAGGTCACTCGCCCCACCATCTGGGTGCTAGTCGTCCCGGTCCCGGCCCAGGCACGGCGAGTGAGTGTGAGTGGCCGCCGGACACGTGCCGGACACTGGTTCCAGGGCGCAGTGACCACGCCCGGAGTTTCTGCGGTCTCCGTAAAATGTACCCGTGAAAATCGATTAGATTCACTGGCCGCTGGCACCGGCTGACACATACCCGCTGGCAGTAACCCACTGACACTAACGCGCTCAGATTAGCCCACTGACACCGTTGGCACCAACCTGCTGGCGCTAGCCTGCTGACATCGACATGCTGACACCAGTGATCCAGCTGGCATCGTTACGCTGACAACTACCTGCTGACGTCAACCCAGTGATAGTATCCCGTCGACATTACTCCGTATACTATGGTGATAGTATTCCGTCGACATCTCCCCCTATACGATGGTGATAGTATACCATCGACATCTCCCCATATACTATGGTGATAGTGTTCCGTCGACACAACCCCGCATACTATATGATGATAGTATTTCGTTGACATTACCCCATATACTATGGTGATAGTGTTCCGTCGATATTACCCGGTATACTATGCAGTATCAAACTGGCATTACCCCTGAACATAGAAATGGTCCCGTTGTGACAAACGTGTTGATGATAAGCCGCTGTTTTCACCCTGCTGACTTTACTGGCTGACGTCGGCACACATGCACTAACTGGCATTTTCGGTTGGCGTCCTGTTAACAACTCAACACCGTGTTTTGGTGATATCAACATGCACAAATGATCTCGCTGGCATTGATCCTGAAATCCCATAACTTTGCTCAACAGTATAAAATCTTGCATAAATACGAGTCTGCGCACGCTTTCGGAAACCTAATCGTTGTTTGGTCTGTCATTCCTTAAACAGTGTAGCACTCTGCGAGGGAAACAAGATTACACTAGTCGCAAAGCACCCATCCCCACAGGTTGGATGATTTCACGTGCGGAGGTCAGACAACGTGTGCAGTACACGTAGACGACACTGGATGATTTCACGACAGTAATATCATACACACGTGCGGAGGGCGGACAACGTGTGCAGTACAAGTAGACGACACTGGATGATTTCACGACAGTAATATCATACACACGTGCGGAGGGCGGACAACGTGTGCAGTACACGTAGACGACACTGGATGATTTCACGACAGTAATATCACACACATGTGCGGAGGGCGGACAACGTGTGCGGTACAAGTAGACGACACAGGATGAGTTCATGACAATAATATAACACACACGTGCGGAGGGCAGACAACGTGTGCGGTACACGTAGACGACACAGCAGTGCCTTAAATTTAGGTAAAATTGATAATCTTATGGTATGCGGACATAAAATTATAATAAATATGTTCTGTCCTGCGACGATCGCGTGAAGTTGAATACGAGCATTCATCAAATCGGAATACGGGCCTTGCCTCAATAAGGGGACAGGCCACGATTACGTACAACACGATATTCTACGGGTAAGGTGGCAGATCAGAATTCCGCACAATATACGGGCATTTATCCAAATATGGGGTGAGATCACAATAGCACCCAACATTGTCTGATTTCAGGGTCAGGTCACAACTACACCCACTACGGGTATTGTCAGAGTTTGGGGTCAGACATCAACTACGCCCGACCCTAGACTTTACTACGTGCGTGTCGGAGCATTCCGACCGACCAGAGAGCGCCGACACCGACACGTCGACTGCGCCGGTAGGGATGATGTACCGGGTGCATCCTCCCTCCCGTCCGTGCCAGTGGCTGTCCGGGGGTCGACCGCAGCCTCACTCGCTCCTGCCTTGTCCCGGGCCGCTCTCGAATTAGGCAGCTGCGGGAAACGTTTTTATCCCTTCTAAATCGTTCGGCGACGAGCGGCGCGAGATTCGTTGTGATATTGAAGGAGTTTTACACTTGGTTTCGTTGTCGTTTCTTGTTTTCGAATATGCTTTGTTCGGTCGTAATGGAGTCGGCCTTGATCAGTAGAGTTGGAGGGACCCGAGTGGTCAGTCTGTTCCTCCTGGTGTCGTGCTCCTCCTCCTCGTCATTCTGTCATTGTCACCGTGCTCCACCTCCTCGTCATTCTGTCATTGTCACCGTGCTCCTCCTCCTCGTCATTCTGTCATTGTCATCGTGCTCCACCTCCTCGTCATTCTGTCATTGTCACCGTGCTCCTCCTCCTCGTCATTCTGTCATTGTCATCGTGCTCCTCATCCTCGTCATTCTGTCATTGTCACCGTGCTCCTCCTCCTCGTCATTCTGTCATTGTCACCGTGCTCCTCCTCCTCGTCATTCTGTCATTGTCACCGTGCTCCACCTCCTCGCCATTCTGTCATTGTCACCGTGCTCCACCTCCTCGTCATTCTGTCATTGTCATCGTGCTCCACCTCCTCGTCATTCTGTCATTGTCATCGTGCTCCACCTCCTCGTCATTCTGTCATTGTCATCGTGCTCCTCCTCCTCGTCATTCTGTCATTGTCACCGTGCTCCTCCTCCTCGTCATTCTGTCATTGTCATCGTGCTCCTCATCCTCGTCATTCTGTCATTGTCACCGTGCTCCTCCTCCTCGTCATTCTGTCATTGTCACCGTGCTCCTCCTCCTCGTCATTCTGTCATTGTCACCGTGCTCCACCTCCTCGCCATTCTGTCATTGTCACCGTGCTCCACCTCCTCGTCATTCTGTCATTGTCATCGTGCTCCACCTCCTCGCCATTCTGTCATTGTCACCGTGCTCCTCCTCCTCCTCTTCGTCATTCTGTCATTGTCACCGTGCTCCTCCTCCTCGTCAATCTGTCATTGTCGTCGTGCTTCTCCTCCTCGTCATTCTGTCATTGTCACCGTGCTCCTCCTCCTCCTCCTCCTCCTCCTCCTCCTCCTCCTCGTCATTCTGTCATTGTCATCGTGCTCCTCCTCCTCCTCGACATTCTGTCATTGTCGTCGTGCTCCTCCTCCTCGTCATTCTGTCATTGTCATCGTGCTCCTCCTCCTCCTCGACATTCTGTCATTGTCATCGTGCTCCTCCTCCTCCTCGTCATTCTGTCATTGTCACCGTGCTCCTCCTCCTCGTCATTCTGTCATTGTCACCGTGCTCCTCCTCCTCGTCATTCTGTCATTGTCATCGTGCTCCTCCTCCTCGTCATTCTGTCATTGTCATCGTGCTCCTCCTCGTCGTCATTCTGTCATTGTCATCGTGCTCCTCCTCCTCGTCATTCTGTCATTGTCATCCTGCTTTAAATATTGTCAATCCCCAACCCTAGTCCTAGTCTTCGTGTCATCATCTGCGACTGTTGTCATCGTCATGTCCTTCTTGTCGTCGTCATCCTCTTTCTGTCGTCGTCATGTCCTTCTTGTCGTCGTCATGTCCTTCTTGTCGTCGTCATGTCCTTCTTGTCGTCGTCATGTCCTTCTTGTCGTCGTCATGTCCTTCTTGTCGTCGTCGTGTCCTTCTTGTCGTCGTCGTGTCCTTCTTGTCGTCGTCATGTCCTTCTTGTCGTCGTCATGTCCTTCTTGTCGTCGTCATCCTCTTTCTGTCGTCGTCATGTCCTTCTTGTCGTCGTCATGTCCTTCTTGTCGTCGTCATTTCCTACTTGTCGTCGTCATCCTCTTTCTGTCGTCGTCATGTCCTTCTTGTCGTCGTCATGTCCTTCTTGTCGTCGTCATGTCCTTCTTGTCGTCGTCATGTCCTACTTGTCGTCGTCATGTCCTTCTTGTCGTCGTCATCCTCTTTCTGTCATACCCTACTTTTCGTGTCATCTTCTAACCTGTCTGGTATTCATCCTGCATCCCCTGTGACCCTGTCCTAAACAAACCTGTTTTGAACTAATCCTCTACTTCTCGTGTCCTCAGTCGTCTCGTCCTGTCGTAGTCACAACCACAACCTTGATGTCACTGTCTTGATGTCCTCACTCTGGTCTTCTTGTCCTACATTCTTCCCATCACGTCCTCTCGCACTTCCTATACCGGTGAAACATCAGTTCTCCAAGTTTGTTGTGATCCCAAGCTTGCCTCGTTCTTCGTGTCTCTCTCATCTGCCCAAGTTGCACCTAGGTGCTTTAATCAACGACGTCTTCCTGTGAAAACTGTCGTCATTATATTTTCCTCTGGATAGTTTTCCAAGAATTGCTTTATAGAGTTTGGCATGTTTGATGATATGGAATGTTGTGCTTGAGAGATCGCAGAGATCGCAGAGATCACAGGGCCGGGATGTTAGGTGCAGTCGCCCACCACAAATATTGGGTGTATATTATTATTCACCATCTGGAACCGATTAACGATCTTTATAATTATAATACTGTAATACATACGCACTTTGCAGTTTCGAGAATGAAACAGCACGCATACGTTATATGACAGCCTATATGGAACAGGCCCCACTTCGTTATGATAAGTATTAGTATAAACAAATGAACTGGTGGATGCTTTTTAAATTGATTGCGATCTACAATCAATTCCGGAAGTTGTTCTCATTTGAGAGTTGTGCATGAGCTGAAAGTAATTGGCATAAATGAATGAATGCATGCATGAATGTGGATATTCTGTTGCAAAGCGTCAAAACGTCGATTGGTTTGTGTGAGAAAACATCGCACCGGATGTACTGTCAAAAAATAATCCGCGTTAGATAACACTTGCGACGTGAGCATGAGAGGATATGTTCACTTTGTCCCAGACATCCGCGTGGGCCGATCTCCCCTACACGATCTCCACTACTGTTGGTTTTGACGCGCTATTTGAATAATTAATCATTACGGAAGTGACTAAAGAACATGCGCGTTTGTGCGTGTGTGTGCGTGTGTGTGCGTGTGAGCGTGCGGGGGCGTTATATTCAATCAGTCAAATAGGCATCACATTACGCACACACGTCAATCCAATATGACGTGTCCAATTGCATAATGCATTCTCAATTATTCAGAGTTATATAATTCGCCCGAGCCTGGCTCACATAGGACGTCACTGAGACGAAAAATACAGTATGTAGATGTGCACTGGGGTCTGAGAGTTCATGTTTATGTATTGCCATAGGCGCGAGAACGCGTTTTTTATGTCATGATCCAAAACTGAGACACAGCGGAATCGTGACGATGCTCTCGGCCGAGTTGCATAACAACAACAACATATATATATATGTATATATGTATATATATATATATATATATATATATATATATATATATATATATATATATATATATATATATATATATATATGTGTGTGTGTTTGTGTGTGTGTGTGTGTGTGTGTGTGTGTGTGTGTGTGTGTGTGTATGTGTGTATGTGTGTATGTGTGTATGTGTGTATGTGTGTATGTGTGTATGTGTGTATGTGTGTATGTGTGTATGTATGTATGTATGTATGTATGTATGTATGTATGTATGTATGTATGTATGTATGTATGTATGTATATACTACGGAAACTCACTGGTCCGTGAAACGGCGTTAACGCGAATAATACTATATACAAACTGTACAGTTGTGTTGAGAGAATAAGGCACCGAACATGTAATTTATAACAGCGGTGGCCATGTGTTAATGTGTGTACGAATAGTACAGTAGAAGCCGTACCGTAATTCGATGTAGCTTGTCAGATAATGATAACTAGTAGAGATAATAAAGTTGCGACAAGTGTGGTGCCTATACTCATTAACTTCGTCATGTTGGGGAGCCGTCAAGGCCGCGACCATACTGTTGGTAATATTATACACTTACGAAGATTATAATACTGGGATGAAATCTACAGCCGACTTGGATTCTTTTGGAGTGAATCGTACATATGACATTTATGAGGCACTTATATATTCGGTCAGATCCCCGCATTGCTTCACCATTCTAAGTCCTTCGATGATTATAGGAAACACGGCGCCTCGTGAACGACAAAACTTGCACAAACATGTGCCATCGTCATACATCTGTAATATTGGCGACGCCATATCGACTTCGTGGTCTCCAAGTTTTAATCTGATCGGTCGTCGAGACACCTCCGCATTAAAGCAGGGCTCCACGGTTGCTTTCTCTCGTTCGTGGAACCGACAGTCGAGCGGGCGGGCGGGCGAGTGGGTGAGTGTTGTGCACGCGCGTACGTAGCCATTTGTCATCCCGGCTCTTATGGTACTTATGATTTCTCGCAGGTATGTTAATGGATTTCATGTTTTATGGCGTTTTGCCCGCGCCATATAACGCTATTGGGAAATTTACTTTGGGCGCGCGTGTCTGCCAGCGAGTCTGGACCCGGCGACGAGTGAGGAGAGGAGCGGTCGCCCTAGACGCAGCTCACACACCGGCGCGACGATGGTCGTCTTGTTTATGACGCTTTACGGCGCTCGTGGCGACGCCAGCGCGAGATGCCTGGCGCTCGGCAGCGGTGTCTCATCGGGCGAGATGCGACGGCAGATAAGACGCCGCTGTCCGCTCGGCGCGTGCGGCCGGGAGCGGGCGTGTCGGCCGGGCGCTGGCTAGCGTCGCTAGCGCTGCCAGGTCTAATCGCGTTTTCCCGGAACGGCGGCGGTGTGCCTGAGACACGTGTAAACACGACTCGCGATTACGTGCGAACACACAGCCGTCGCGTTGCGTGACTGGGCCGATCAAAACGACCACAGACGCGCTGCGTCGCTCTGGGCTTTGTTTTATATACGTCCAGTTATGCAAATCACACACTAGGCGATTGTGTGCATGCGTTTGTTCGTGCGTGTGTGCGAGCGTGCGTGCGTGTGTGCGTGGGTGCGTGCGTGGGTGCGTCCGTGAATGCGTTTACCCCCCATCAGCGCCGCGCCAATCGACGCGTAGCCCCACCCACACACGCAGAACATGAATGCAGAAAAACGAGTTACAGGAACCACAAAAAGTCAGGCACCTTTTCTTGTTTTTAACCATTGTTTTCGCCATGACAAGCCGCCGTTCCTTTACGGTACTTAACTACAAATCGCGTCCCTACAATTTAACTGGAAATTAATTTTACATGATTGTAATAACGTCCTATGATGAAATGGAAACAGTCGTGTGTGTTTTCTCCGTACTATCAAGTTACCTGGTGGTGAGGAGACATATTCAATGCGTTTAATAATAATAACAACAACATAAGCAGATTGATCTACAATATACACACGTAGAATTTCGTACAAGATTGATCATAACTGACGACACCTTACCCACCCATTAATAAGTGAAGCTTCCTAACAGTTGGCAGATAAATATCGATATTTGATGTTCGCCAATGCTTCATAAAAGAAGTTTAGTCATTCGACATGCAGTTATCAACTTTCGATTACTGCATACTGTATACACAATTGTGGACTGAACTACGGAAATATCCGCTTACTTCGAGGGCATGTCATGATGGTGATTGATATTGGCTGAACGACACCAGACATCCACACAGTTTTTCTGTAAGAAATATCCACAGTGACAGAACACTGAACATGGCGACTGTCCGCATACCGAAGTCTGATTTGTGTCTACGCGGGGCGTAGCAGATAGTACGTCTTCTACAATGCGCGTATCGTGTTAGACAATGCGGCATTGACGCGAACAATGCGCAGGACAGACAACGCACGCGAGGACACGGCAGACGTAAGGTAACCATGAACGGAGAGCGTCCGCGGGGTGTCTCGAGTACACGGCGCGGGCGTTTTAATAACAATGTCCGCGGTCGGTGGCTCCCTCCCTCCCTCTGGCGCCGCGTCGCTCCCTCGCGTGCGACGCCGGCGAGGGAAGGAAATGGGCGGTCACGAAATCCGCAACGCGATGCCAGTTTAGCGTCGTCCTCAGACATCGCATAGCTCAATAATTGATTGCGGTCGATCGGGTTTGCGAGGCCCAGCGCGCGCGCGTTTCCGCCGCTCGAATCGTGGTTTCGGCGTTTCTTTCGGGTTCGGCCACACAGGTGTATGTCAATATCACGAGTCGGTGTCTATTGCTTTAGCGTTCGTCACTCCCGAGGCCTTCTACTATCCCCACCGCTCCTCTGCATTATAACGCACATTTCCCATGCCGTCATATGCTCTTCGTGAATCGGTCAAACGCATGTACGTTTCATCTTCCCACTCGACTTCCCTCTCCCTTCTCGGCCCAGTGTTTCCCACCCATCAAACAAACCTCTGTCCCACGCTCCCGCATCCTTATCCTCTTCACGCCCACGTCTTTCTCCCCCATGCATAGCACTTCCCTCCTTTCCGCGCCTGATCCGTCCCATGCTTGGGAAGAATGCGGAACAACTCTATCAGAGCTGAAATAGGTTCTTCACGCAAGCACGCGTTGTGTACCTGAATAAATAAGTATATAGGTGGCGCTAGCCGGTTTGTTTTGTGGAGTAACTGTGTATGTGCTTAGTACTTCTTACAAACTGGTTGCTCTTATTCGATTGAAGGGGCCGAAGTGTTTCTGTCGAGTGTACCTTGCTTAGTGAAATCGCGTAGAGATCGTGACACGATGTCAACGTGACATGTTAATATATGGTCCCTCGTTCTTCCGCTCACGATTCATGCTGCGTTAAAACACAGCAACAATTAAGACATGTGTAGAAATGTTGCGCTTTGTTCTGAAGTCACGCGATTTGCCAAATAAAACGGATATCTAGGAAAACTATACGAGATTTCACTGTAAATATCTTCTTGTCGGGATTCACGACTGTCGTGCACTGAATGTCGGCTATTATTACCACGTTTATGATTAGCGTTTATTTCAATCAGTGTCAGTAACCAACACCTATAAATACACCCCGGTCTGGCAGTGACGAGACCGGGATTGCGCAAAAAAACTGGGTGGCGAGACCCGATTCTGCGGCCGTGTACCCGGAAAGACGGCGACCTCGTCGGCATGAAAGAACCAGTCTGCCAAGAACGTGAGCCGTCTTTGACGGATCCTGTTGGAATCCAGGCCGCGGAAGCAAATCACCTCCACGTCGCCTTTACCTGCCCTTCGTTAGCGTCCGGCTACCTGCATTCATTGTCCAAAAATAAAACCGCATTGGACGCGGCGCACTTCCGGGCCTAGGGCCGTCTCCCACACGCGGGAGTAGACAGTGCCAAGCGAGGACACGCGAGATCGTCTCCCGTCCCGCCGGGATAAGTACCATCGATTTCGTGTAGTTCCGCTGTGTCTGTCCGTGAGCGCTCCCGTGACGTGGAGTGCACGTTTGCTTTCGCGTAGAGAAAGCATCCGTAGAGAAACGCGTCGCACACGAGTCAGAACACAATTACCATACACTATATACCTCATAAGAAATTTCGGCGTCACTCGCGAGAGAGTTGGTGGTGAATTATTGTGTCTGGGTCTGCGTATACGTATACACTTTTTGTGTAAAAACCATTATTATTTACATTAAATAACTGAACCGTTTCACGGCAATTTACGTAAATATGTAGCCATAGCTCTATGACACCACACAACTCTATATACAGTATCTTCGCGGTGAACACATTTGTCAGGATAATGTGTCAGACGTTTCACCCCCGAATATTTCGGTTCGTCGGCGCACTGGCTTTGCCACGGGCACGTCACGTGACCTCGTGAGAGCCTATGTCCGGCGTCGCGGTTCACGGAACGCGCGCATAGCAAAGTCAGTCGGCCGACGATAGGCATCGGACACGGCCGAAAGATTCGGAGGTGAAACCAGTGGCTCGATCGAGGTAAATGACATTTGTATGTTGAAACAAGCCAAGACACCGCATGTTGTATATAGCTCAAAGGTTATTTCAGATATGTTTGTTGCACTAAACTTGCATGAAGAACGAAATATTGTGGTTTTATAAAACAAAAAACGTAAATATTTGTCGTTAAGATATCTTCTATTTTTTATTGTTTGAAATATTTTCTTTTTAACTAGTTTCTGAACGACGCAGTTTAACGTGAGTTAAGTGGCAACAGTGCGCATGAATGTCATGATCTTATGGTATACATAGGCGGTTCCAGTTTTTTCTGTTTAATTCACAATAAAAAAATTATCTGATAATTTCATCAGCACTTGATAACATTATTCGATTTATAGTGGAACTGGCCAAATGCGTCGGTTGGTAGATCTACTAGACACGGCCGACATGTGGGTGGGCGAAAAGAATGCAGAAATTACTAATTAGGATAATTATATGGCGCAAGGAACGACATGACTGCGTCAGTTTATCTCTCACCTTGTCACTGCATCAGTTTATTTGTCACCGTGTCACTGCGTCAATTTACACCGTGTCATTGTATCAGTTTACTTGTCACCGTGTCATTGTGTGAATTTACCTGTCACCGTGTCATTGCGTCAGCGAACCGGTCACCCTGTCATCGCGTCGGTGAACCTGTCACCTTTTCATTGCGTCAATTTACCTGTCACGTTTCAGTGCGTCAATGATCCTGTCACCGTGTCATTGCGTCAGTTTACCTGTCATCTTCACATTGCGCAATTGAACCTGTCACTTTGTCGTTGAGTCAGTTTACTTGCCACCTTGTCACTGCGTCCGTTAACCTGTCACCTTGTCGTTGCAGACATGTACGTCTGTCTGACTGTCGCCACACTTCTCGCCTGTTGCGGTGTCCGGCCAACTGTGACGTCATCAATGGGTGAGTAACCTTCCCACGCGGACAGTTGACCACGTGACGTCAAGAGCAGTTTCTTCCGGTGTTGCAGGCCGTTCTTTCTGTCGTGACACTGGTATGTTTTTGAGTACTGCGCATGGGCACTGAACACCTTGAAACGTCACGCTGGTCTTCTGACGTCGGTCAGTGTCATTGCGCCAGTAGTTGTTTTTATTATAATAGTCCAGTTTATTTTAGGTGAGTTCTTTTAATTTTTATTATTTTCTTACAAACAACCGCACACGTGATTGTGTGAGAGTGTAGTCCAACATGTATTATTAACACAACCCATCTTCGGAAGTTAATCTTTAGACACCCGATATCGACGTCGTAACAGGTTCGTGTAGCATGACCAAGAATATGAATGCGCAAACGTCATCGTCGGATAGCGAATTACGTCAATAATCAGCTTATAAAAAATAGATCGCGCTGTCTACACGCGACGGAACATGTGTCACGGCGTAAACGAGAAAGGAAATCTCCAACACAAAACAACAAACAACAATTAGAACTGTTCATCCGTAGGCGTTTTATCCATTACTCACGCATCGATGGCTGCCGAATCGCGGCATTTCGAGAGGCCGTGATTTATTACTCAGCGATGTCACGTGATGTATGATTGTCTAGTTACGTACACAAATGAGTCATCGTATTAACTGACCGCTTTGTCTGGAAAACAATTACTAATAAGTCAGTAGACGCGATCTGGAATTAGGCCCACATCGTATGATGCACGGTTCACTGTTTTACAGCGAGTGTATATCGTTGAACTAATGACGGCCAATTGACCGTTTAACTAACATTCTAACGAGCTCATCAGCCTAAATTTACTCTTTGAAATCGGTCTTGCTGATGCTACATACTAAATAAGCCAACTTCAGGTCTCGCCACCGAGACATCTTTACCAGGAAAACACTGATGAAAAGAATAGTATTTTGTAAAATTCTAAAAATGTAAAACCAGATTTGGCTTAATGGTAAGTTTCTTGTGGGCCCATTGTCTTAGCCGGACGGTTCCTAACTCTGTCACGAGGCACTGGAGTCGTCACGTGACGTGAAGCTTTGACGGCAGATGACGTTGTCGGACAAGAGTCTCTCTAGTGTCACCGGGCGGCGCCACAAGCAGTATTTCCTAGAATCCTAGAACCCAGCTGCGGGGAGGGAAAAAGTTATTACTGGGACTATGCTACGTTTGAAGAAATGTCGGGTATATATGACAACCATCCCTGAATGGCGATGACCAACTAAGCATTTGATGTTTTCACAGCACGAGTAAAGGCGGAGTCAAAATATATACAAACAAGATATCACGCAAGCGCGCGATGTCGCACAAAATGTAGCTACATGTTGGCTTAAGAATATGCATTCAATATAATAATTATGAATTGTTGGACATTTATTGACATGAGAACTATTCGACGAAGGCTACGAATGTTTCAAACCGAACAGAACGGGAACGCGTTCCGCTTGAGCTGACACTCTTGTAGCGGTCAGTGTGTGTCCATAGTGGCCCAACAATGAGGTAAAAACACTAAACTATGGGACGTGAATCGTTTTTACATAAGTTTTGTGGTTCCCTTTAGGACGTACCGTAGTTTTCTTTTTCTGTATATAACCTGTTCTTTTCGTGCTAATTTGACAACACTTTAAAATCAGATTTAATACGAAACAAAGCAACGCTTGTGTCTTCATAATGACAGTGGCCAGATCACAGGGGTGCCTGGCTATGTTGTCGCTATCAACGTATTCGTAATTGGTTTTCCCATGTAACCGCTTACACTGCATCATTTTCCCACAGTCGACTAACGGGTGAATACGTAGCTAGCCCCCGTTGCCCCGTCCGAGATTTCAGATAGAGTCAAAGAGAGAAGGAACGGCCTATTGTATTGGCCTATCGAGAGAACAACTTTTGTGTCTTCCTCTTTCACCCACCCTAGTCAGAGATCGATGAGTTGTGTCTTATACATATTCACACCGACGACATTAGTGCAATCGGCAGATGACGCGATCAGGTCAGTCGCCAACTTGTCGCCACGTGGGTCGTAATGACATAATAATGTCTTTTAAAGTGGCGACAGTGACTCCTACAATTGTGGGCGGAGCGCGCCATTTTTTGTTACAAATTGGTGATAATTTTTTATTGATCCTGAAAACGCCATTCGAATAAGCACGACCGTTTCCCTAGCTTCAATAGGAGGAATGCCCCTTATAGATACCCACCCTGTCCGCTACCGTGCCATGCCCTGGGAGAACCGGACACTGGACAGTGCAGTGGCCGGTAAATAAACCTGCTCTTCGCGGGTGACATTTAATTACTTATGCCTTTTCGCTCGCTGGGAGCATAGGCCATCGACCAAGGAACGCCACCGCTTTCTGTCAGTGGCCATCCTCTCCATTTCTCTCCTGGTGTATCCCATCTCCTTTGTTTCTTTTTCCGTGTCTCTTTGCCAGGTGTTTCGTGGCCTACCTCTTCTCCTCTTCCCTGGGAGGTTCCACATGATGGCTTGACGGGTGATGGTTTCTGGTGGTTTCCTGAGTGTATGTCCTATCCACCTCCATTTTCTCTTCTTTATTTCATTTTCTATGGGTAGTTGCTTGGTCATTTTCCATAGTGTAATATTGGTTATCTTGTCTGTCCACTTCAGGTGTAGGATTCTCCGCAGGCATTTGTTGATGAAGGTCTGAATTCTTTTTAGTGTCTTTTGTGTACTTCGCCATGTGACATGACGGATCCTAATTAACTCCGACTTGTAAACGTGTGATGCTATTTCAACCGATTAGAATGTTGTTTAGATCAATTACAACATGTGTGCTATCGTGGACACGTGACACGATTTAATCCGTAGTTATATAGATGTGTATTTCATCTCTGCAAAAATACGGGGACGACTTCCAGGGTCGATGGTATATGTCTTGGGGCATTTTCCCTCTTCTACAAGGAGGAACATACCGAGGAAGAGATAACCCGCTACACCTGTGGGGCGGGAGGACGCCGGTGAGCCGGCGTCAGGCACATCGCGGTCTGAGAGCCAGAGCTGTCGCCGGCC